>OY756433.1:25840728-26323144 GCA_963576905.1 Mystacides longicornis | reverse complement strand
ACAGCTTATTGTGTACTAGCTGACCCGCCCGTCGACCTTCGACCTAACTCAGAATAAAAAAATAATTTTGACTGAATAAAATGTGATTTACGACATTAAAATTTTAATAAATTTAGCTAATAATTTATTGCTTTATGTAATAGTTTTCGTTGATTCGGATGCGGGATAAAATTCGACAGGTCATAAGTTTAAAATCAATTAGAATTCCTCTATAATCGTTAAACTTTTTAAAAAATCCAAGAGATGGCTGTGTAGTAGAAAATTAATAACAGTGAAACCTGTTAACTATTGTACCTTGTATATTATTGAAAGAATAGACCCCATTTACACCAAATTTTACTGAATTATTATGGGTAGATATATTATTTATTTTGAATGTGTTTGAAAACAATAATTGCATTTTATCTATTGGGGTAGTAACGAAAGTGAATGACGATGAATCATTTTATGCAACAAAACAAAAAACTTAATATTGAACTCAACTGATCATGCAATTCCCCTTTTATGGACAACTAGCTTTCACGACAGACGTTATCCTGTAGTTATTACTACGAATGATCATTTCGAATTTATATACAATTCATACAAAAATACGTTTAAAATATGTTTGAGTGTTGAAGAATTATTTCTAAAAGCACGAAAGAAATTCTGTCAAAAGTCTCCGTAGAAATGTTTTGAAACTCAAAAAAAGTTAGAGAAATCATAGTTACCAAATAATTAGGAAACATCAAGTCTAAAACAATGTAAACCTTTAGTAATATAAATACCTAAGTACTTTTTTACATCAATCGTAAAGACAGAAAAGCACCATTACATTCTAAGGAGGAGATTTTAACAATAGAATAAAGAATTGTCATAAAAAGTACTTAGCGACGGCATTGCAGTGACTTCCAACTGATAATGGATAGTATAAAAACTGAAGCATTAGTTGGGTGCTTTAAAAGATGAAGTATCATGGAAAATGATTACAGCTACTAAGTGCACATTAAAAGAATAAGAAAAGAATATACTTTTCCGTACAATTTCCAAGTTTCAGTATTAAGACGTATAAGAAAGTACATACTCCAAAATATTTATATTAGAATAGCTGACTGACTGACTTTCACTGGCGTCTTTTCAGCGTCATGGATCAAAGTTGATGCCCTCTATACAGACTTCTCAAAGGCTTTTGACAAGGTTAATCATATCATCCTGATAAAAAAACTAATCGTTTTATTTACGGTATACATGGCAACCTTCTTTGCTAGCTGGAATCTTATATTCTGTTTGACAAACCTTTATGAATGTGTTTTCAAAGGTCGGAGTCTCGATTTGTTAATTCTGGTGTACCGCAAGGGTCGGTTCTGGGTTCATTCCTTTTTACAATTTTCATAAACGACCTAACCACCTTTTATAAAATAATGAATTGGTGGTTTCGGCACACACTCATCTTTACAACAATATCTAACATGAATCTAGACATATCTAACAAGAATCTAGACATAATTAGAGCGTTGTGTACCAACAGAGCCAATAGGCAATAAATATGAGACATTAATAAAAATGGATATAGTCATATCCTGGCGCCAAATACATGACAGCAGTCGCAGTCTTTAAATTTGGTTGCTCCCATGTTCTCCAAATAATTTCCAACTTTTATCTCTATATTTCGTTAATTATTATTAAATATCTATTTGTTGCATACATGGGATTTTTCGACATGTTGAACATGTCGAGAATTCTCATGATTAGGAGTTTCGGAGACTCAAACATTACCACCTAATGGCGAACGTTGTTAACGTTAGGCTGTTAGCACACCTCCGCCGCGAATCGCGGCACACGGAACTGCAGAAAGCGAAATCGCAGGTAGTGTTAGTACACTAGCGGGTAAACGAGTAGCGAAAGAGAAAAATGCACATAGTAAGTATTCTATGGTTATGTTTTGTTGGGAAATATAAATAATTAAAACCACAATATTATTTCACATTTCATATATATTTTTAAATATTACAACATTAACGACGTTTTTACTTACAATTTAGAAAATAAACACATCCAACTTCTGCAAACCATCCCACAACAAAACGCGGTTAACGTTTTCCATCTGTGATTTCTATGGAAAACATGATTTCGCTCCAAAATTCTGTCGATTTTGACAACTTCAAAAGCGGGCGGAATGCGAAACACACGGATCCGCGAAATATCAGGCGGAGGTGTGAATATAATTTTGAAGTAATCTATGGCGAAACACCGCAAGAGAGAGATGAATGTATAGAAAACAGTACGAGTTTGAGCATGCTATCTCACTCTCAACATGGCGCGCAGAAACTGACAGATGTGACCGTCGTCGCTTGGGCTAATCCGCAGCGGAGGTGTGCTAACGGGGTAAGTCATCATTAGTGTTGTGTAGTTCGCGAACGAACTAGTTCGAAAGAGCGCTCCCACAGGTGAACTACTCGAACTAGTTCGTTCATTCCCCGTTCCATAGTTCATTAGTTCGTGACGTGATCGAATGAGCGAGAGTGTGTTGAGAGAGACCGCCGGTCGCTTACTGCACACGCGCGTCCCGTTCTTCGGCTCTTTCGAACTAGTTCGTTCGCGAACTGCACAAGACTAGCACCGAGCGAACGCGTTTTCTCGGCGACAGGTCAAATACTCAATGAACGCAGAACACTGTTGTCATCGAATAAAATGTCCAAATTAATATTCTTACATAGTACCTAATATGTAATTTTTATTGTATTTCATTTTTTTATACATAAATAAATAAAACTTAAAAAAATTATAGAAAGGTATTTTAATCACTACTGCTATTCATTCGGAGGTTTTTGCTGTTTTTAGAGTACACAATTTGTAAGTAAAAGTACAACATTCCATAGTCTTTTCACCTGCAGCCAGAGCAGTATCAAAACGAGCGAACGATCTGCCTTTCACTGATCCGAACTGGGAGCTGACGAACTAGAAGAGCGAACTAGTTCGTTTAGGGGCGGAGAACTAAACCGATCGATCTCAGTCGCGAACTACTATGCCCAAGACTAGTCATCATACTAAGCCAGCCTTCGAAAAAAAACAGTAGAATACAGTCGTAAGCCCGTGGTGGTTTGTTCCATTCAAAAATCGAACATCAGTAATGAGTTTTTGGAGTCATTAGTTGTTAGATAATTCTCTTTAACAACGATATCCCTCTTTAAATCCTCCTCCGATACTTCAACAATAAATATTAAAATATAACTCGATATCGGCTGAACAGATGTTTATGATGCTTGGTTTATTGAATTCATCTCCGCTCCGTATAACAGTATACCTAATTATTAAAAATTCGAGATATGGTTTGCAAATAATATAAAATATTAAATAGTAGGTATATTAAAGTTAGTATGGAATGGATTTACTGAAAACAACGCTATCTGTGAAAAATTCTAAACAAGACAATTTTTGTTTGTTTGTTGACCATTGAGTTTCAAAACATTGGTACGCTTTTTTTAGTAGAATTTCTCTCAAGCTTTAAGAAATATTTTTTTAACATTTAAATTTATTATTATTTTTGTATAAGATGCACATTATATTCATAGTATTTAAAGACTACAGGACAACTTTTGTCGGGAAAGCTAGTCTTTATCTTATATATAAAAATGGAGAGCTATTTCCCGATGTCATCGCATCACGTCTAAACGGCTGGACCGATTTCGCTAATTATTTTTTTGTCGCGTAGGCTTTTATCAGAAGAATGTCCTTTTAGAAGAAAAAAATTAAGAGAAATGCATGGAAAATTAGAAAATTAAAGAAAACTCTACGTAGACAACCTTATTGGTAATTTTTATCTTATAATTTTTATTCAAATTTTGAAATTTTGACAGAAATTGTCAATTGGTGCGATTGACAGAATGCGGATGGAATATATTATATGGTTTAAAACAGACGCATCGTTCGGAATCACATTGATCGAATGATAATTAATTCATCACCATACAAATTCGAATTCAATATTCATATTTAGGAACGCAGGACAACGTCTGTCGGGAAAGCTAGTATATTATAAAACTCCCGTAGACATTAGCAAGAGAAAAATAACAACTAATGACTCTAACAATTCATTACTAATGTTCGATTTTTAAATGGAACAAACCACTACGGGCTTACGACCGTCTTCTACTGTTATTTCGAAGGCTGGCTTAGTGTGATCACTTTACGTTAACAACGTTCGCCATTAGGTGGTAAGTCTCCGAAACTCTTAATCATGAGAATTCTCAACATGTTCAACATGGTCGTAAGCCCTTAGTGGTTTGTTCCATTTAAAAATCGAACATTAGTAATGAATTGTTAGAGTCATTAGTTGTTATTTTTCTGTAAGATCTAGTCCTGAAAAAAGGTCACAAGAATCTAGACATAATTAGCAAGAGAGTTTTGTGAATGTGCAACTGTAAAAAAAACTAGAATAGTTGTTGTCTGTCAAATGTTTTCAATCGTGCCGTGTAACACATAATTATGTGAATTTGAATTGTGTATTGATCATTTTTGTGGTTATAAATAACTCATCATCGAGGTTATTTATATCCAAACGATGTTTAGCCAAGCGGTCAATCGTTAAATTCAATCAATTCTACCCTGATTAAAGTTGTGCCGAATAATATTCAAAACTTAACCTAAAATTAAGGTGCGAAAGTGTTTGATTTACATAAAAATGACTTTGATCTTTTCTTCTTCTTTCTCTTTAAATATGTCTGGTGACCTCTTTATTGTAGAGGGGTTTCTTGGGACACCGACCTCCAACTGTCTCGCCATCTCTTGGAGGGTCTACCCGGTTGTTGTGGGCCCTTTGATTGAGCACATTTTAATTTAAAACAGTGCCTTCTTATCCGGCCCCACCAGTGTTGCAGCACTCGCGTATGACGGTGTTCCGTACATTCTGTCCTTTTTAGTGTTTTACCCAGAATAGCACGTGAGGTCTTCATCTCCGCGGTTCTCGTCCGGCCTGTGTCGGCTCTGGACAAAAAGTGTCAAGGCCAATCATGGAATATTGGTATATCCGTACTTTGCTATTTACCTGCGTATGCTTTGTGATGTGATATTTTTTTATGATAAATAATCAATTTGTTGTTGCAAAACCAATCGTTTGGATTTTTTTTAATGATTTATTATATATAATATCCTATCTAGGACCCATTGAGCGTGGGGATAAATATGACATCCTTCAACTCTTGCTGATGGGAAAAATGAATGGTCAAAGAAGTCCTGGTCGAAGGCCAGTGGCGTATCTATAGGATGGCAGGGGTGGCAATATGCCACGGGCGCCAATCAAGATACCATTGAAAACATGGCATAAGAAATAAGTCTATTTCGGCGTTAAAAATCATTCATATAAAGAAAATGGAATAAATATTAAAAAGGGCAGTCAAAAGTCAGAAAAGGTGCAAGAAGCCTTCGACGCCTAGACTCCATCGGGAGGAGGTGGGTTTCAGGTAGCTGGTATCCCTTCTGTGATGGCGCACGCAGGGAGTAGGGGGGGATCTGATGGTGCAAGATAAGGCGCAATGCAGCTCTTGTTGCTTCCCTATGCTCCTAAATGTGAAAAAATGTACATTTTACTTAAAAATTTTAAACCAATCACAAAATAACATAATCAGGTAGATATTCAGTCATATTGAAAATCTAAGAACAAATGCAATGGCACTAAAATCTTTGACATTTTATCAATCGTTAAATACGAGGATGTATGTAGCAGATGGGTTTTCTATACCTTTCAAAACAAGGAATCAAATATTAATCGCATCACTGGAGATGGAAAATATTTAAGATAAAAATAAGAATTAATCGAGAATGTATAAAAGATTCCATATGGCAAGAGAGGAAATCTCTCGATGGAAGCTTTTAAAAGAATGAATAAACACCACAATGCGACAATTCCAAGACTGGGGTCCGCGACAAAGAAACAATAAAAATATACCTTACAATATACAGTGTTATGTTGAAAGTGAAGGAGGACTTGAATGAGTCTAAATGGTTGAATCAAACGAAAAAAGTGCAACAAGGAAAAACTTGGAAGAAGTGGATACTAGTATTTATTTTTCACAAACCACTTGATTCTGAGCATTAAAAGTTAGAATGAATATATGCAATATACTTATATTGTTTGAATCAAATGTATAAATTGGTTTTATAATATAGTGTTATCACCGAGTAAGTGCAAGCGACCCCCCCCCCCCCCTCTATACCCCTTCTTCCATCCTGTCCCTGGTCCCTAGAACTCCATTGTGATTGGTGCGACAGTGGGTGTTAACAAAAAAATAGAATGGTCCTTACTATCATGAGAGAAAGAGACCTGACGCGCATTTACTCGCTGGAAGCACTTTAGTATTGCATATTCTCATAATCATAACCTTAGACGACAGGAAGCTTTTCTTCAGTAAGTAAGACAATTGGAATCTATCCACAGTCTACAAATCCATCTTGATGTAGATAATCCGCCTCCAGAGCGTCTAAACTACCGAAATCCGTACTGGCTAGCTGCTGCTACAAGTGCAGATTGCTCAGTGGAAGACAAAAGTATGGAGCGAATCGTCAGTAAGGAACTAGTAAAGAACTGCCTGGCTAATAAACACAACCCAGAAAGATATGGCGTAGAAACAACCGAATAAGATGTGAATGATGTGATGTATGCTGCACCGCTTCAAACCTACGTAAATAGGAATGGATGCACTCATCAGCATGCGCATGTGGGATGACACAAATAGCCGAATATCTGAGTAAGTAAGCAGTTCACATAAACCTTGTGGAATATTGTGAAATCTTAAGATATAAAAGAAAGTTTGGTTAGTTTGAAAACTTTAGAACTAGAGATCGGCTGAACAGACTTTTATCATTTTTGGTTTATTGAATTCTTCTCCGTTCCGGACAACAGAATAATATGAAATTTAGTATGGAACAAATTGAATAGAACACAATTTTTTAATTGCCTGACAACCATTGACATTTACAAAATTGGCACGCAGATTTTTGATGGAATTTTATTCAAGCTTTTTATTCAAACAAGGAGGACTTGAATGAGTCTAAATGGTTGAATCAAACGAAAAAAGTGCAACAAGGAAAAACTTGGAAGAAGTGGATACTAGTATTTATTTTTCACAAACCACTTGATTCTGAGCATTAAAAGTTAGAATGAATATATGCAATATACTTATATTGTTTGAATCAAATGTATAAATTGGTTTTATAATATAGTGTTATCACCGAGTAAGTGCAAGCGACCCCCCCCCCCCCTCTATACCCCTTCTTCCATCCTGTCCCTGGTCCCTAGAACTCCATTGTGATTGGTGCGACAGTGGGTGTTAACAAAAAAATAGAATGGTCCTTACTATCATGAGAGAAAGAGACCTGACGCGCATTTACTCGCTGGAAGCACTTTAGTATTGCATATTCTCATAATCATAACCTTAGACGACAGGAAGCTTTTCTTCAGTAAGTAAGACAATTGGAATCTATCCACAGTCTACAAATCCATCTTGATGTAGATAATCCGCCTCCAGAGCGTCTAAACTACCGAAATCCGTACTGGCTAGCTGCTGCTACAAGTGCAGATTGCTCAGTGGAAGACAAAAGTATGGAGCGAATCGTCAGTAAGGAACTAGTAAAGAACTGCCTGGCTAATAAACACAACCCAGAAAGATATGGCGTAGAAACAACCGAATAAGATGTGAATGATGTGATGTATGCTGCACCGCTTCAAACCTACGTAAATAGGAATGGATGCACTCATCAGCATGCGCATGTGGGATGACACAAATAGCCGAATATCTGAGTAAGTAAGCAGTTCACATAAACCTTGTGGAATATTGTGAAATCTTAAGATATAAAAGAAAGTTTGGTTAGTTTGAAAACTTTAGAACTAGAGATCGGCTGAACAGACTTTTATCATTTTTGGTTTATTGAATTCTTCTCCGTTCCGGACAACAGAATAATATGAAATTTAGTATGGAACAAATTGAATAGAACACAATTTTTTAATTGCCTGACAACCATTGACATTTACAAAATTGGCACGCAGATTTTTGATGGAATTTTATTCAAGCTTTTTTTTAAATTTGTTTTCATTTAAGCGCATTTTTAATAAATTAAAACGCGAAATGTGAATAAAGCTAATTTTGAAATCTAATAGTTTGACAATATGTGGTATAAAACAGATGCATCGGTCGGAATGACATTGTTTAAAAGTAATTTTTATCATTATTTTAAATTCAATAAAATTATTCATAGTTAGATAACAGGACAACGTTTGTCAGGAAAGCTAGTAGTGAAAATTTTGAGGTGGTTTGGACATGTTGAGAGAACGAATGAAAGAAATAATCGACACAAAGGATTTATGAATCTGAAAGAATAGGTGCATGGTGACGTGGCCGACCTAGATGGACGCGGGCAGACATCTAAAACGATGGCCAAGCTAGGAGTAAAAGTAATAGGACACTATGTATGCGGAATGTTATGCTCCTGAATGAGGCGAAAAAGTTTTTTTTTGGAAAGGAATAAATGGAAGACCGTACTCTCTGCCTACCCCCTATGAGATACGGCGAGATGAATTGGAAAAATATTGTGAAAATGTTTGACAAAGACTGTCACGAAGTCGAATCACATATTATACGTTTTTCCGGATGATTAAGTTTTTTTTCTTCACTGACTTTTTCCAATTTTTTTCTTTACGTATTAAGTCAGTAGGTAGGAACCTGTCAGATTTCTCGAAAAGTCAGCCATCACTTCACAACTTGTATTTCATTGTCAAATACATTTCTGGGGTTTCGAACTTTTCTATAAATAATTCATTCACTTAAAAGAATCTCAAAGAAAAGAACATATATTTTCAACAACACTGACATAAGACTGACAAACTTTATTTCATCGATAATACTTTTTTAACCCTTTAAACTCGACAATACCTACTTATTAAGAGGGTTCGATTTCTTTTTACATTTTTCTAACCTTTTCGACTTTTAAAATAGTAATTGTTGTAATTTTTCAACGTTATAACTAGAGATGGGCATTATAACGATAGCTGATAAAAATATTAGATAAATAAAAATAATGCGTCTAACGTTATTTATATTAAACGATATTTGTAAATATTAGTTGAAAGAAAATAATAGTCATGCTAATATTAAGCAATAATAATAGCCTACCCCATGACAGGTAATGTTAGTTGAATTAAAATATTAGGCTCGTGCTCACTATACTGAATGACCTTTTCAATGACGTTTTTTTTTTTTTTGGAGAAACCTTTTTATTTAACTTTTCAGTTACCAAATTTTGGAAATGACCTTTTTTAGGAAAATGTTAAGCATTTTCAAGCGCTTTTAACCTGGCCTAGGAGGTTGTAAGCTCTCAGCTCTGTTGTCCAAGATCTCATAGACTCATTGTCTGTTGAGAATGTTTCCCAACAAATTAAGTGAATTTTGTTTTTTATTTTATTAGTGAAATTTGTTTTTGTAGAATATTATAATATTGAAGATGTTTTTTTACATTTGAAATCGGGTTATAGTGCGTGAGTCAAAATGATTTCAAGTGTATGTAAACCGCTCAGAGTTTATCCTTATTATGGAAATCCGAAAAAAAAACTGTCTTGAAAGAGCGGAGTCTGTTTGATCTGAAAGACATGCGTCTATTTAAAGTGAAGCCTTCTTGCGAACAAACATGCCGAGAGAACCTTCTTATTAACATGACGGATTTGTAACGGATGATGGAGCCATGCGGTCGTAGTTTGATTCTTCTAGGACTGAAATAAAAAATAACGTTTCTGCCGTCGAATGTTTTCAATGTTTGTTCCCTGCTACATACACAGTGACTGATAACGAAGCTGTCAAATGACGTCACACTTATACACGAATATTCATAGTGAAGAACACGGGACAACGTCTGTCGGGAAAGCTAGTTTGTAATATTTTGTTCCAATAGCCAATGGTTTTCGAGTTATCTTTAATTTTTTATTCTTTTAATATAATAATAATACTAATTTATTTTCGATTTAAAAAACATACATAAAATATACATAATATCAATTATACACATAGGTACATTCCTTTGATTTGATTCCAATTTCGATCGAAAATCCCACTAGGCAAATGCCCGTTAGTGGGGGTATCTAATAAGACTTAACAATAGTCCAAGTGAAAGTGAACATTTTATGCTAAAAAAAACCATAAATGCTAAATAAATTAGTCAATCATAGCTTAAGAGAGATTAAAAAAACAATACATCTCAAAAATTAAATAGATTAAATATATAGGTACAGTACACTAAGTTAGGAATAAAAAAACAATAAATGATTAATAAATGATTAATAAAACAGTCTATATTTCTTAATTTTCCACCTTTTGCCCTATAATTGAAAATTGTTAACAAAACTATATATTTTTAGTAATAGATCATGATCACAGTTGCATTTTCACGCTATTTTATTGAGGCTCGAGCGCTTTCGTCTATCTCATGTAGACACCATTAAGACCGCAACTTTGTTGTGATAAGCTCGCTCTCTGTACGTTGATTCTGTGATGTACTTTTCATGTCAAATTTGTGTGTTTATTATACATACTTTCAATATACAGTATGTAATAAATAAATAAAGTTATCATCAAATAATTCTGCTCATCATGGTCAAGTTGTTTTACTCATAAACATAGGTACCTACTTATAATAACACTGGTTGAATAAATTGAAAAATGCCTAAATTATGTAGATTGTTCGCGACCGTATTTAGATTTTTAGCGGTTTGTTTTCTTTTTTTCGAATTTATTGGATAATACGGATCCCAGTATCTTTTATTTGAACATTCCAGGGAGAAGATAATTTCTGTTCAAAAAAAAAATACAACATTATTTTTTCTATGTTTGATATTCTCAAAGGAGCATTTTGTAATCTTTACATTATTTTTTTTTATCTGTATCTTCAAATAACGTTTGGGATTTTTTTTTCTAAAATCAAATTTGATCAGAGTTTTTATTTGAAGATCGAACACATTCTTTTATAGAATGATTTGAATTTTCTTTATTATTCTGCTTATTTGCGTATATTATTATCATTGCTATATGACGTACGCAAAAGCCGTTTTTTTTTAGGTACCTATACAAACGTTAAATTTTCATTTGTATTAAAATAGCAGCAAACCTGTTGGACCACAGGCACCTAGAAAATAGTCATTTATTGTTTGATTGATATATAAATCAATTACATCGTCTCTTTAAAGAGTCTCACATTTACGTTAGCTCTTCAGAGAATGCGGTCTATTTGACACTACTTGTTCCCGTAGCTATATTATGTTGTATGCCTATGATTAAGTATCACATCTTTCTTCGTATAATATTTTTAAGCAGACACCGATTGATGATTTTAATTTAGACGCCATCGTTATAAAGGAGTTCCTGGCAAACTTATTTTGGAGACGTGGCGTTGTTTTGTCAATAATAATAATTATTGATGCATCGCATGGGTACGTTGTATACCTATGCATAGGTACTAATGCAGTATGTTATATTCAACGTTTTACCTTGCGACGCTTCAATTACTCTTAGCATACGTCTCGTTCACTTGTTTTGGTATGTGAATATTGTACGAGAGAGACCATCTTTCAAAATATAATAATATAGTAAGTATTGGGCATATTTTTTTTCGGCCGGCTCGTTACCGCTAGTCTACCAACCACTTCGTCATATGTATGTTTGCGTATATGCGTGAAAAAGGGAAAATTTCTTTCGACATACACCTTCTGCAAGCCGCTTTAATTAAGGAAGGAAGTTCATTCCAAAAAACAAACTAAACATGCAAAACTAATATTTTTCTATATATTCATTTTTTTCAATGGAATATGATCCTTTTTTTGTGAATTAATAGTGAAATACGTCGAGTATGCTCCATATTTTACGCTTTATGTAGAAAAAAAAAGAAATAATACGTCTTCACAATATAAGGAATTATACCTATATACGGGGATTAATAAAATAGTATATTAATTATATTGTAGGTAGGTACCTACTGTAATAAATAAGTGTTATTATATTAAAATCAATTACGATAATAATTATAATTAATTACAAAATTTGACTTAACATTCTTCAGTTGATAGATTGATAGACGCCATTTGGTTCATAATTTCATATTGCTTTAAAATGGAATGATTTTATTCACAGACAAAAAAATTTTATGTTAATAATTATAATTATTATTAATTAAAACAATCTGCGTTGGGTACATATAAATATTCCATATTTGAATTTTGACTTCATAAAACGGTGGAAAAATATAAATAAATCATTTGAACAATAAACATATTATTCCATATTTAAATTTAAACTTGAATATGTAAAGTGGAAAAATTATAAAAGTTAAATCATAGACTTGTGCGAGTCTATTGTTGTATAAATTTAATAAACAAACTATTGCCACTTAACAAAAAAGTGACAATTTAACAGATATTTGTCAATACAGTAGGTAAAGCAGGAAAAAGAAAAGTTTAGAACAAGTCAAATATTTGAGACATAAGGGCGCTTTGCACCTGAACATTTGTTTGACTTAAACGAGTCTTTAACATAAAAAAAAAACTGAAATCAAAGTAGAATTAACTATAGTTAACGATATATCGACAACAACTGAAGAATTAATAATACTTTTCGATTTTTAAATGGTATGAATAAACCACCACGGACTTACGATCGTCTTCTACTCTTATTTCGAAGGCTGGCTTAGTGGGATCACTTTACGGTAACAACGTTCGCCATTAGGTGGAAAATTTCAACATATGGAAAAATCCAATTTAATAAATAGTCGAGCTGGTTAAGGATGATTTTTTAAATTTTTTTTTTCTGTAACCTCTATCAACACTTTCTCGATCAATAGGTAACTCAAAGAATAACTAAAATTTATAAACATGTAAGATGAGGAAAATAGTGAGGATTAATCTTAATAAAAAATCGGAATTTTTCTCATTAACCTTAACATATTTATTTTCAGTGTAGGTAGGTACCTACTTGAGAAAACATTCAGTTTTGATTGAACTAAACTTTTTCGTGAATACCCCTACAGTTCTAACAAAAAAAAGTCACCATATCTTTGACGTTTGAGTGTGGTAGGTAAGTAATACGATCTTATAGGAAATTGATAAACTTGAATCTGTTCTCCTCGAGTTCACCCTATATTTTAAATACACAAATCACCCCAAACAGTAGCTATTAAGTAACAATAATAATAATTACTTAATATCCCCTTATTTAAATTAATTAATTATACTTATTATTGTTCACATCATCACATTTTACTGACTAAGTATATTTATTAATTTATCAATAATCACAGTTCGTAATAAATCCCATACTTCAATCTTTATATATATAAATTTCTTCTGTTCGTGTGTATCTGATTTAAATTTCAAAACGTCAATTCTTAATAATTCAATTAAGTTTAAAAAAACAGTTGTTAGGGATTGAAGACCTCCAAAAACGGGTGACCGGCCCTGGAGCTGTTTTATTTGACTACTGGATTTTATTTTAATACCGGATTTCTGTTAGCACAATAATTTGTTAGGTTACTGTCACACCAGATTTTTGATAGCATTTGTTACGGCGTTTTGACAATGAAAATGCGTGTCTTATTTTCGTCATAATTTTCTATGTTTCTAAGTTTTCCGACCTCCGTAGCCTATTGGCAAAGGCACCGACTTCAGATCAAGAGCTACCGGGCTTGATTCCCTGTCTCAGATTGGACGGGACCGGTTGAGGATGCTTCAAGCATGAAGTTCCGCCGGCTATACTGACACCTATGTATAGAAGAGACTTATTTATTTATTTTCCTATCGTATTTTTATGTTTTCTTCGCAATAAGGGTCGTTTCCACTTTATTTAGGTACTTAGCAAGTTGAACTGCAGGTCAAAAGTGAGCGTCCACTTCTGTTAAGTGAGAGTTCAAAGTTTAACGGGTTGTTTATTTTCCGGGGGCAGAACTGACAAAAAATAGAACCCGTTTCTATCACTGTTTACTCAAGACCTGTACTTCACTTGCAACTCACAGTTGCTGTCTAACTACACGTGCTAACTACTTCTTACTTCGCACCTGGTGCTGAAGTCATGTACTATAAAATGGCCCCTAACAATGTTGTTATGTAAGTATTTGTTCTCATTGTAAAAAGGTAGAAAGCTGTCGTTTGTAGGTACGTTATTACCTTAAGGAACACCGACTGAACAATACCGTTGGCGGCCATTTTATTGCACTTGACTTCTGTGATCGAATATCGAAAGAGATTCGAAAAATGTTCATATTAAAATGATCGAATGATTCGATCGTTTGATTTAAGAACACTATTTGCACGCTAATAAGCGTTTATTTGCGTGCAATTATCTTTCGATGGAACTCGAACTAGTCCCACTGTCCCTGAAATCAAGCCAGCAGGGTTATTCTCGTAGCGGTTTGAAGTTTGAAGTTTATTGAACACACACAGATTAGTACGTTACATTCAAATTCAAATATTTTTATTAAGGTAATAAAAAACATTAAAAAAATACATTCACAATAACAAATTTATACATTTTTTTTAATATATTTTTTTTACCCCCAAATTTGAGCAGAGCTCGTGCTTTGGGGGATTTGGGGTACATTAAATATCATATAAGTAACACAAGGCATGTCCCAATCAGATTTTTTCTGGTATAAGGGTACTAACTCGGTCTTATTGCAATTTTATTGAATATATATCTTAAATCTATCTATCTATCTCTTTTCGGTTCAGTCTTAGAGGAGGGCCAAGTCAGGAGCAAAAGAAATAGGAGAGCATGTATGCGGAATGTTATGCGTTTGGAAGAAGCGAAAGAGGTTTGTTTGGATAGGAAAGAATGGAAATCCGTACTCTCTGCCTACCCCCTTCGGGAAACGGCGTGATGGGTAAAAAAAAATAAAAAAAAAATATCTTAAAGGGCGGCTGGGATAAGTATTGGACCAATAAGAGAGAAAGAGGGAGTGTCTACAATACGATGTAGCCAATCGTGGAACGATCATGACACTCCCCCTTTCTCTCTGATTGGTCCAATCCTTATCCGAGCCGCCCTTTATGATATCTTTTCAATAAGATTGCAATAAGACCGCTACGAGAATACGGCCGCTGTACTTTCTAATTCACTAAGTAAAATGGTTCATTACCATCCAATCAAAATGCATTTATGTATTGTTTTCTGGTGCAGCAACATTTCTGCTAGTTTATTTCAATAAATCTGGCAACACCGTAACTTGACGATCTACCTATGAACCATAAACAATTTAGTAGTGCCATAGATAATAATACGCTATTCATGCTTCAATAATAATAAGTACCAACGTAATAATATTATAATGTCTACGTATAAAATGGTTTTATTGTATCACAACCAAGACACAATACAATGAGTTGTACCTAAGTAGGTACCTACTGGGGGCTATTCAGTATTATTTTATTTGTAACGCGTACATAGTAGCTGTCTTCTTCGTCTATGGTAAATACTGTCATTTTACACGTCACGCTTGGATTTTAATAGCCATAGCTAAAAGTAGCGTGCTGATTATTATTATAAGCAAAATAAACTAGGTAGTTAGTTAATTTAACTAATGACTAATTATTCATTACTAATGTTCGATTTTTAAATGGAACAAATCACAACGGGCTTACGGGCATCTTCTACTGTTATTTCGAATACTGGCATAGTTCACCATTATGTGGTAATGTTTAAGTCTCCAAAACCATGAGAATTCTCAACATGTCTAAAAATCCCATGTATAGGTACAACAATATTATGTAGATGTTTAATAATAATTAATGAGATATAGAGCCAACTGTTGGATATTATTGAGAACAAGTAGAGCAACCAAATTTAAAGACTGCGACTGCTGTCATATATTTGACGCCAGGATATTAATATATCCATTTTTGATAATGTCTCACCTTTATTGCCTATTAGCATTGTTAGTAACTAGTTTATTGTCAATGAATAATAATATTAAGTATGAGCTAGAAACGGCATCTCTTCCTAAAAATGTGTCTACGAAAAGGAAATCGATTAAGGCACCCTTGCGTTTAGTATGAGACGGTCTTTGTGCGATTTGAGGACACATTTTACGAACGAAAGTTCCTAGAAAATCCGAATTAAAAAAGTTATTTGATCGCTGTCTCAGAAATAAATACTTAGGGAAAAATTCAGGGATAGCGCATCTTTGAGTCAATCTAAATACCTCAATATTATATACTACGCGATTTTTTCACACACATTCTAGCTCACCTATGAAAAAGGTACCGAGACGAATGAGCCCGATAATTTTGTTGACTTTGCGGTGGAGTAAGCAGGATGGAGAATGAGAGGAAACTACCCGCGATGGCGTTGGCGCGTCGCAGGTGATCCGTTCCATACTAACTTAAATATTGTATTTTATATCATTTCTTACCCATTTTTTTTTCAACTTTTTATTAGTTATTCTGTTATCCGGATCGGAGAAGAATCCAATAAATCAAACATTGAAATAATCTGTTCACACGATCACGAGTTATAAGTGTTCGCACTAACCCGACTTTAATTTATATTAGAGATTTTGGAAATGGAAATTTAAAAAAAATCTAATTTAGTTAGAATTCAAAATCTATACTTAATATAAATTGTATAGTGGCAATAAAATACGCACTAAACGCCAAAAATGAAAAAAAATGAGTATAGTATGAGGAAATGTTCTATAAACCATTGTCAATAGCCTAAATATTGCACTAAGTCCATATGGATGATCTAAAGGCGTAAAAAATAGATCCAAAAATCATCATAGTACTATGTCTGTATGGGGAAAAAATCAGTTTTATTAGATTATCTCAAAATGAAGTTTTTGACGTTTATTGCGTATTTTATTTCCACTATACAATTAATGTCGGGTTAGTGCAAACACTTAACTCGAGATTGGCTGAACAGATTCTTTCTATGTGTGATTTAATATCTTCGCTCCGGATAACAGAATTCGTTATTTCTTTATTTTTCTCATAAGTAAGCGATGTACCTACCTAGTTTTATGGTATTTCCGTTGAAAGTCAGAAAGATTCTCTAGGTTAAGAAATAAATGATCGAACAGAAATTTAGTCAATAGAGAACCTTTTAAAATAATATTAAAACTAAAAAAAAATAATAATAAAACAATATTTTTATTCAAATTTTTAATCTCTATTTTATTTTTTTTATTTTATCTACATCTTTTTTTAATTTGATCTACAATATATTTTTTATATTTAAATTATGTATTTGTTTTGACAAGATAAACCTAGAATCAAACATTAACAATTAATAAATAAATCAATACAGATGACAACAGAGAATTCCAAAAAAAAATTAAAAAAAAAAATGAAGAAATGAAATTTCATCGAGATATTTTAATTGAAACTAATAAATCGATACAACCATCATTTGGATAGGTTTAGATGCAAGGCATTAATGATGACTTCTTGAGGTTACCAAAATAAAACTCGATGAAGCAATGAAATCACAATATGTAAAACTAAAACTGCCTATAAAACCCTTATTTTCACCATGAAAAGCACAATTTTCTCTCCTGTTTTCTCTAAAATAATATTATTTTTTATACTGGTAATAAGATTTCCTTCAGTCCTATCAAATAATCGTTATGTAATTACTAGCTTTCCCGATAAACGTTGTCCTGCAGTCCTTATGAACTATAATATGAATATTGTTTTCGATTTTGTAATAATTTACACAAAAAAACGTTTAAAATATGTTGAAAAAATATTTCTGAAAGCTTGAAAGAAATTCTATCAAAAATCTGCGTACCAATGTTTTGAAACTCAATGGTTGTCAAGTATAGAAAAAAAATGTTATTTTGGAATTTTTCACAGGTGGCGTTGTTGTCAGTAAGTCTGTTCCATACTAACTTTAATATTATATTTTATATAAACCTCAACTGGTCAAAAAAGGCACAATGAGCCTCGGACGCCTTCGAGGGCAATGGAGAGCTCTTGATGCATCCCTGTGCTCCTGAGTGGGGCTTAGGCCTCCCGCATTGTGGGTTGGTTTGGGTGGGGGTCCGCGGCGGGCTTGATTTTTATGGGGCCATTTTCATTCATAAGAACTTTCCTCTGACAATAGTAAACATAACATAAAATAATTAGCGAAATTGGTTCAGCCGGTCACGATCCGTTTTTATATATTTAGAGATATGAAAAAAAAAACTTGCTTTTGATTAGCGTTAAGAATGTTCCAACGAAAATATAGAGTTACGGACGAACTTAGATATACCTACATAATGATTGATATACAAGAGGTAGGTATATAGATCTTATCTTATTCTTACATTGACACAACCACCATTTTCCTTTGACAAAAGGCTGTGGGTATTGCTATAATAATATATTCACGGTCCATTGTTTGAGCACAATCTGTGACAACATTGTTATCAGCTACTAAGGGAACAAGTGACGCCACGTACAAAACGACATCTTTCGAATTAATCACACAATACTGAATTGCGAAATAATAACTTTTGTATAGAAATATCAAGATGAGTTCTATATTTATTTTTCTATATTCCTTTGCCATAACATTATTAGGTACCTACGTATTAATAATCATATAATATAATTGCTTAAGTTCGTTCGTAACTGGTGTTTTCAACGAATCACGCAAAAAAAATCGTATGTCAAAACCAATTCAAAATAAATAAATTAAACTTCATTGCTAAATTAAATTAAATGTCAGAGAGCGGACGTATTCCGAAGGATCTCTTCCAGCCAACCTAAAATTACTAATAAGAATAATAAAAAACAAGATCCGTTTTCTGGCCACACTTGCTCTGGCAAAAAAAACGAGAGGGGAAAAAATCACACACTAATCAAAAGAGTTCACACAATTATTTATTTATTTATTACTTAATTATTTACTAGCTGATACCCGTCTTGCTTAAAATTGTTTATTCGGATAGTCAGACTTGAGCAGTAGGTTATTGAACAGGTTTTTATCTAGATTTCCCCTGCTCAGGAGTCTATATTATTATTATTATTATCTTTGTTTCATACATTCTATTATTCATATTCAATGAAATTTGTAATATTTTATTTAATGACTTTAAGTTTGTTTGAATAAAATAGGTGTAATAAAAAAAATACAGAAAATAATCGAAGCATGATATCGCTTTTAATAAAAATAGAGAAGAAAAAGAAAAAATAAGTCACTGCAAAATACGCGAAAAAGTAAATGAAGAATGTTGTTCTTAATATTTATGAAAAATAAAAAGAAAAGGAAAAATAAGAGTCACTGCTAAATACGTGAAAAAGGAAAAAGAAAAATGACGCTTTCAATATTTTTATTAAAAAAGAAGAAAAAATAGTCTGCCAGACACATTGCATCAAAACTAAAAAGACTAAATGCGATTTTGTTACCTCGATTCCTAAAACTGTATGATTGTAAAATATAGGTACCTACTTATAGTTATGTTGTTTGACCTACTTAGCTGGAGTTCGCAATAATAATATTATGCTACATTCTCTCTGGTTCTCTCCAAGCGAGCCATAGACAACAATACTAATTTCTGTTTTACCCCCCTGTCATGAGTGTCATGGCGCATCTTATATTTTATATTGTTCTATGAAAATCTTTAGTAAATAAGAATTATAAAACTTGTATAAACATTTTTTGTATTTCAAATCAATTATCACTCTTTTTAATACATTTTCATACCGCATTACTCCGATTCCGTTTAATATTTACATGAGTAATTTTGTTTTCAAAAGATGGCCATCTGTGTTGTCTGACATTTTACTATGAAGATTTCATAATTTTAGAAATTTATTAATAACTTAAAATATATTTGATGAAATAGAAATATTTGTATCTCAGATCACCACAATTGTATTTGCGAAAAACTGCGAAGAAAAAAAATCCAACGCAGATCCTACGGTTTAAGCGTGATGCTCCAACATATAATTGGAGTGAAATAAGTATACATAAATTACTGAATTATTACGTAGATTCAACTTTTTTACAGTCTTTAACATCAGATAGTTTAGTAAAAATATAAAACATTAACAACAAACAGACAAAATCAAAAACTTAACGTAAAAATCAACATGACGTTTCTCATCCATAAAATAAAGATTTATAAAAGGTAACATTCATAAAAAATTAAACTCAAAAGATTTATTATTTATTTATTTTATTTATTGAATATTTATTTATTTATCTTTTATAAGATAAATGCCCAGGGAAAATACAATAAAACGTAAATTTTAGTTTCGCATGTCAAGGATGTATTTGTCATTGACACAGACGCATATATTCTTTTGTTTATCTGTGGTCAAATTGAGAATAGATTAATATTGTTAGTCTTTAATAATATACATACATACATTCTCCCTTGAGGCACCCCGCACGCCGCAAGCCAGCCTGGAGGAGACCAATCCGCAGCAAACCCGACCCGCACGAAACCAACCCCCTAGTCTGGTCGAAGCAACCAAACCAAAAAGTCGGCCCCACGCAAACAAGCCCGCCACGCCCCTCCCCCCCCAAACCAACCCACAATACGGGGGACCTAAGCCCCACTAAGGAGCATAGGGAAGGCACAAGAGCTCTCCATTGCGCTGGATCATGCACCTTTACAGGGGATACCATTTGCCTGAACTCCCCCTGATGCGAACGAAGCTTATATCTTGCGCCTTTGCTGACCTGTTGGGGTTTAAGGACGTGAGATGGTCAGTTTCTGATTCTGACGGTCCCGATCTGATTTTTCGATTTCCTGGCTCTTACGGGATCCTCGAAAAACCAGCAAAAAGAGCAGAGGTGCTATTCTTAGCCGGCAACCCCACGGCAGTCTTTAATAATAATAATAGAAAAAAAAAACTTTGAACATATCAATAATACAAATTTTACGTATCCATGGCATTGTGAAAGTAATTGTGAAATAGCGCTCTCTCAGTCGTTGACAATGATACATTAATAATATTCAAACTTATAATTTAAATTAGTTATTATAGAATTTGAGCACTGGTTGACCACTAGTATAATATAGATACATAGGCATTCAACAAGTAAATAGGTTCTTACCCCGTACTAAAGAATGATATAAATTGGTAGATACTGAAGTATTTTTAATGAAATATTGAAAATCTGTTGGAGTATGTATTTATTGAAAAGATTAAATAATATCGATCTTATGTTAGATTCCAATATGTGTTAGGATAACAAGAGAAAATCAATACGCCTATAATAAATCTGTGAGATGCTTTGAAGAGTAAATGAACGATTGTGATGAACAACCGTGGATGCTGCAAAGATTAATTTATAATCCGGGTCCCACAGTACGAACGGTTTTCGGACCTTTGTTTGTTTTAAACGTGACGATTTGGTTGTACGAGGATAAAAATTTAACTTAATTCATCGAAATTCTCTCGTTCACAAAGCTCTGTATTCACAGTCTTCTCCATATTACATAAAAGACAAATTCCAATAGCTTGCAATTCTTGGTCTTCCATTGCGATCTAACAACGAGCGTCTTCTTGCCATACCTCCACACAGAACTTCATTCGATGACTATTCTTTCTCTAAAATAATTTAAATGAAACAATTGATTTGTTATTCCACAATATTTATTTACCTGACTAGTTTCGCAGGAACAGGTCCTGCATGGTCACAGGTGACTTAGAAACTAAAGCTTAAAACGAATACAAAATATTATTGGTACGTACACAGATAGGCAGAGGTTGTAAACATATGGTATAAAATTTTTAATTTGTTTTTTTTTTATATATATTTGACTAATGAATTTATATAAAGCAAGATAAAGGTATTATTATAAGTTGAAAAGAATAAGTAGATTGACAATAATGATATTTTGAATTTACTAAAATTGTTTTTAATATTATTTTTTTATATATAAAAAAAAGGAGTTGATAATTGACTAATGAATTTATATAAAGCAAGATAATGATATTATGATAAGTTGAAAAATATAAGGAATAGATTGACAATAATAATTATTGAATTTACAAAAAAAAAAAAAAAATTGTTACAATTATTTTTTTTTATATATATATGTTTAAAAAAGGATAGTATTTGACTAATGAATTTATATAAAGCAAAAATGAATATAATGAATAGAAATCAAGAACAGATTAACAGTAACAATACTTAATTATGTTTGAATTTACTAAAATTGCAATATTTGATTTTTTCCCCTTTTCCTTCTATAAATAAATTTAAAAAAATGACAATATTTGACTAATAAATTTATACAACGCAAAGATAATTAAACTATAAGTTATAGGAAACAAGAATAGATTAACAATGACAATATATTTTTCTATAATTTGTTTGAATTTACTAAAATTGATTATATAATTTTTATATTTATTTTTAATAATAACTTTAAACTAATAATTTAATAAAAAACAAAAACAGAGAAAGGGGTTACAAAATTAATTGTTATTAATGTTACGAGTAAGTAGGTATCTAAGAACTTAAAAAAAATTATTTGTAGAGACACATTCAATTTAAGACGAAATTGAGCGTGTTGCAAGTAGTTGCGAAAAGGTTGCCGATGTATGTGGGCCTTCACCTGGAACAATAAGAAAGTATTCGGCAGTATCTTTATTTCAAACAATATTAAAAAACAAAAGAAAAAAAAAAAAAAAAAAAATATTGGTTTGAGCTTAGGACAGAGGATTTAACAAGGGAGAATAGTTGAAATCAAGTTGTTCATTTATTATTTTTATTTGGGTATTGTTCTTTAGGCGGTTAATTTCCATTATTTCAAGTTTCTCTAATCTTTTATGGCCGGCAATGTTACTATGGATAAGTGATGTATTATTGTCTAAATTGAATGTATGATTATTTTCAAGGAGATGTTTAGCAAAATTTGACTTGTCACTGTTTTTGTTTTTAAAAGCGGAAATATGTTCTTTAAGTCTAATATTGAGAGCGCGTTTGGTTTTACCGATATAGCTGGAAGAGCAAGAATTACAATCTAATTTATAAATACCGTTTTTATCCAATGTTTCTATTTTATCTTTATTATTTACCAAAATTTTACCGACAGATTTATTATTATAAAACGCGGGATTAATTTTAGAATTATTGAGCGATTTTTTAATTTTATGACTTATTTTATTATTGGTAAAGATTATTTTGTTCCATCTAAATGAATTTTCAACATTATTATTATTATGAGACAGGCCGGGTGCGATGGATTTTAAAAAGACTTTTCGAAGTTTATTTTTAAGTAATTTGTCTATTAATTGGGGATCGAAACCGTTATTGATTGCTAATGTTTTTATTAAATTTAATTCTTTGTTATAGTTATCGGGAGATAATGGGATGTTGACTAGTCTGTGTAAGAAAGAATGAAAAGCTGAAAGTTTTTGTGAGGGATGGTGTTTGGAGCTATTATGGATTAGATTATCACTGAAGGTTGGCTTACGGTATATATCAAATTCTAATTTATTATTGACGATTGAAATATTTACATCTAAGAAGTTTAAGCTTTTATTGCCCATCTCCATTGTGAATTTAATTGATTTATTTAAATTATTTATTTCCGTTAAAAATTGGGTGAGTTGTCTATCCGTGCCTATCCAGAGACCGATGATATCATCCACGTACCGGTGGTAAGTTATTAGGTTTTTAAAAAGCGGTAATTTTGAGATTTGATCTTCTAGGTGATTCATAAAAAAATCGGCCATTAATGGACTCAACGGTGAACCCATTGCTAAACCTGTTTTTTGTTTATAGAATTTATTATTAAATTTAAAATAATTTTGATCTAAGCAAGTAAAAATTAGTTCTTTGAGTTCAGATTTTTTAATTGGGTTAAGGTTTACAGTGTTTAAATGATCTTCAAAAATTATTTTTAATTCATCTAATGGTACGCTGGTGAACAAACTGACTACGTCGAAAGAAATTAGCTTCGCGTTTTTAGGAACCGTAATACTTTTAATTTTATCTATTAAATCTAAAGTATTTTTAACGGTGTATTTAGGGTTAAAATTACCTATCGAATTAAATAAATTATTTGCGTAACGAGCTAACAAATAACACGGGGCTTTAGTATAAGAAACTACGGGTCTAATGGGCATATTATCCTTATGAACTTTGGGAAGTCCATAAAGACGAGGGCACTGTGGGTTGTCTTGTTTTAATCTAAAATAGTCTTTATTATTAAATAATGTTTTAAAATTTTTCAAGATATTTTTAACTTCGTCTACATATTTGGGAGTGGGATCTTTATTTAAAATAATGAAATCTTCGGTTGACAAAATGTCGTTAACTTTTTTAAAATAGTCTTGTTCATTTAATAAGATTGTGCAATTACCTTTATCAGCCTTAGATATTATAAGTTTATTTTTATTTATTTTCTCCTTAATGTTTTTAATAATTTTAGCTTCATTATTTTTAGCATTAGATTTATTAGTTTTTAACTGTTTATTAATGTACGATGACAATTGGTATTTTTCTCTATTATTATTATCAAGAGCTCGCGTTTTTAATAAAATTAACGAATTGAACGTGCATTCTTGGTGGAATTATTTAAATAAAATAATTTAAATGAAACAATTGATTTGTTATTCCACAATATTTATTTACCTGACTAGTTTCGCAGGAACAGGTCCTGCGAGTGACGCAAAAATTGCGAACGTGTACAAGAAACTCAGTTTGAAGCGTCGTCTAGCTTCACAAAACCTCTGGTTTGTTCGAGAATGCCATAGAAGAAATCTAACACCTAGTTTCATCACCATCTTTACGAGACAGAAGACCAGAGCAGCGAAATCCAGCATAGAAGCAGCTCGACGCAAATGGCTGGAGATGGAGTCTAGACGGTGGTACAGCACACGAGATGAGGTAGGCGAAAAACTTTATTTTACCCGTTGTGAATTAATCAGTAGAATCAACCCCATAGAATTTGAATATATAAATAATAAAGTAATGCTAAATGTTAATAATACTGTTCATAAAAAATACTTAACTCAATGTAAAAAACTTAAAAAACTTAGTGAATTAACTGAATCCACAAATAGTAATACTAATAATACTCAAATTAATAATGATGTAAAATTCTTTGAAAAATTTGTTAATAAAACTAATATAACTTTTACAAAGCCCGAAACTGAATTGCTCGAGAAAGGTCTCAAATACTGTCCAAATTTTAATAATAATATTAAAGATTTTGAAAATTTAACAATAGACCTAGATATAGCTCTTGATAATAATAATAGAGAAAAATACCAATTGTCATCGTACATTAATAAACAGTTAAAAACTAATAAATCTAATGCTAAAAATAATGAAGCTAAAATTATTAAAAACATTAAGGAGAAAATAAATAAAAATAAACTTATAATATCTAAGGCTGATAAAGGTAATTGCACAATCTTATTAAATGAACAAGACTATTTTAAAAAAGTTAACGACATTTTGTCAACCGAAGATTTCATTATTTTAAATAAAGATCCCACTCCCAAATATGTAGACGAAGTTAAAAATATCTTGAAAAATTTTAAAACATTATTTAATAACTAGTTTTTTAAAGGCGCCCGTGGCGCCCACCTATGGCCTTTTTATGCAAACTTTACTTTCTCATAGCATAGCTGTGAGCATTCACATGTGAGACTTCAAAATACTTGGTTGATTCAACTCTTTATGAAAACTCAAATACCTACAACTTAAACTTTTAATTACAAACTGTAGGTACATTCAAATAGCTTTTGGCATGTGGGTATTTACCGATTTGTTTGATTAAACTTTTTCATGTAAAATTTGCATTCGTATTGCCGAATTCTTATATGAGACTTTAAAACACTTGATTAATTGAATTCTTCATGAAAACTCAAAAAACATCGTGAACTTTTTATAACAAACTTAACATATGTATGGCTTTTCAACGTTATGAATTCACATGAAAAACTTTAAAAAATTACTTTAGGTGTGTAAACTTTTTATTGAAAACATGACTTTCGTATGGTTTTTCTCCGCTATGATCTCGTGTGTGTGGATTAAAGATTCGTGATTTGGGAAACTTTGTTTTCTTATCGCCGAATTCATATGTCAGACTTTAAAGCACTTGATTAATTGAATTCTTCATGAAAACTCAAAAAACAACATGAACTTTTTATAACAAACTTTACATATGTATGGCTATTCAACGTTATGAATTCACATGAAATCTTTAAAAAATTACTCTAGGTGTGTAAACTTTTTATTGAAAACATGACATTCGTATGGTTTTTCTCCGCTATGATCTCGTGTGTGTGGATTAAAGATTCGTGATTTGGTAAACTTTTTCATGGAAACTTTGTTTTCTTATGGCCGAATTCATTTGTGTGACTGTAAAGCACTCGATGATAGATTATAACTATTCATGATAATATAACTATTTATAAAAATGCAAAAAAAAACTTTTTATAACACACATTGCATTAGCAAGGGTTTTCTTGGCAATGAAATCGCGTCTGTGAGTTAAAGATCTGATTTGGTAAACTTTTTCATACAAACTATGCTTCTTTTGGCCGAATTCATATGTCAGACTTTAAACAAATTTTGAACTTTTTCTAACAAAATATGCATTTAAATGGCTTTTATCATTTGATTGATTAAACTTTTTATGGCAATGGTTGCATTCGTATGGCTTTTCTCAGCTATGAGTTTCAAAACTTTTTATTGCATACATTGCATTAGTAAAGCGAAGTCCGGCTGTGCGTAAAAGTTTCCTGATTTGTCAATTTTTTGGCCGAATTCGCAAGTGATACTTTACAGCACACGGTTGATTGAACTATTTATGCAAACTTAAAAATGAAATTAAACTTTTTATTGCAAACTTACCATTCAAATAGCTTTTAGCATGTCATTGGTTGTTTAAATTATTTGATTGATTGAACTTTTTATTGCATTCGTATGGCTTTTCTCCGATATGAGTTCGCATGTCATTCTTTAAATTACTTGAAACCGCAAACTTTTTATTGCACTCATGGCATTAGAAAGGCTTTTCTTCACTATGAAGTCCCGCTGTGCGTAAAAGTTTCCTAATTTGGTACACTTTGCTTTCTTATGGCTGACTTCGCATGTGAGCTTTTTAATAACCCAAAAAATAGTTTTTCTCTACGTCAAGACCTTTAAAAAAAGTGCTCAGCCACCAGGCATAATAATATCATTATGTTACTGTCAGTTGTCACTGCTGTCAGCCATATTGTGTTAGAAGAACAATATTATTATTGTCTTTAGTTGCGAGTGGCGCGCCATCTAGCGGCGTTAATGACATCAGTCAGTCAGGCAGTCAGTCAGTCAGTCAGGCAGTCAGTCAGTCAGTCAGTCAGTTTTCAAGGCAAATATTATATAGATAAAGACTATTTTAGATTAAAACAAGACAACCCACAGTGCCCTCGTCTTTATGGACTTCCCAAAGTTCATAAGGATAATATGCCCATTAGACCCGTAGTTTCTTATACTAAAGCCCCGTGTTATTTGTTAGCTCGTTACGCAAATAATTTATTTAATTCGATAGGTAATTTTAACCCTAAATACACCGTTAAAAATACTTTAGATTTAATAGATAAAATTAAAAGTATTACGGTTCCTAAAAACGCGAAGCTAATTTCTTTCGACGTAGTCAGTTTGTTCACCAGCGTACCATTAGATGAATTAAAAATAATTTTTGAAGATCATTTAAACACTGTAAACCTTAACCCAATTAAAAAATCTGAACTCAAAGAACTAATTTTTACTTGCTTAGATCAAAATTATTTTAAATTTAATAATAAATTCTATAAACAAAAAACAGGTTTAGCAATGGGTTCACCGTTGAGTCCATTAATGGCCGATTTTTTTATGAATCACCTAGAAGATCAAATCTCAAAATTACCGCTTTTTAAAAACCTAATAACTTACCACCGGTACGTGGATGATATCATCGGTCTCTGGATAGGCACGGATAGACAACTCACCCAATTTTTAACGGAAATAAATAATTTAAATAAATCAATTAAATTCACAATGGAGATGGGCAATAAAAGCTTAAACTTCTTAGATGTAAATATTTCAATCGTCAATAATAAATTAGAATTTGATATATACCGTAAGCCAACCTTCAGTGATAATCTAATCCATAATAGCTCCAAACACCATCCCTCACAAAAACTTTCAGCTTTTCATTCTTTCTTACACAGACTAGTCAACATCCCATTATCTCCCGATAACTATAACAAAGAATTAAATTTAATAAAAACATTAGCAATCAATAACGGTTTCGATCCCCAATTAATAGACAAATTACTTAAAAATAAACTTCGAAAAGTCTTTTTAAAATCCATCGCACCCGGCCTGTCTCATAATAATAATAATGTTGAAAATTCATTTAGATGGAACAAAATAATCTTTACCAATAATAAAATAAGTCATAAAATTAAAAAATCGCTCAATAATTCTAAAATTAATCCCGCGTTTTATAATAATAAATCTGTCGGTAAAATTTTGGTAAATAATAAAGATAAAATAGAAACATTGGATAAAAACGGTATTTATAAATTAGATTGTAATTCTTGCTCTTCCAGCTATATCGGTAAAACCAAACGCGCTCTCAATATTAGACTTAAAGAACATATTTCCGCTTTTAAAAACAAAAACAGTGACAAGTCAAATTTTGCTAAACATCTCCTTGAAAATAATCATACATTCAATTTAGACAATAATACATCACTTATCCATAGTAACATTGCCGGCCATAAAAGATTAGAGAAACTTGAAATAATGGAAATTAACCGCCTAAAGAACAATACCCAAATAAAAATAATAAATGAACAACTTGATTTCAACTATTCTCCCTTGTTAAATCCTCTGTCCTAAGCTCAAACCAATATTTTTTTTTTTTTTTTTTTTCTTTTGTTTTTTAATATTGTTTGAAATAAAGATACTGCCGAATACTTTCTTATTGTTCCAGGTGAAGGCCCACATACATCGGCAACCTTTTCGCAACTACTTGCAACACGCTCAATTTCGTCTTAAATTGAATGTGTCTCTACAAATAATTTTTTTTAAGTTCTTAGATACCTACTTACTCGTAACATTAATAACAATTAATTTTGTAACCCCTTTCTCTGTTTTTGTTTTTTATTAAATTATTAGTTTAAAGTTATTATTAAAAATAAATATAAAAATTATATAATCAATTTTAGTAAATTCAAACAAATTATAGAAAAATATATTGTCATTGTTAATCTATTCTTGTTTCCTATAACTTATAGTTTAATTATCTTTGCGTTGTATAAATTTATTAGTCAAATATTGTCATTTTTTTAAATTTATTTATAGAAGGAAAAGGGGAAAAAATCAAATATTGCAATTTTAGTAAATTCAAACATAATTAAGTATTGTTACTGTTAATCTGTTCTTGATTTCTATTCATTATATTCATTTTTGCTTTATATAAATTCATTAGTCAAATACTATCCTTTTTTAAACATATATATATAAAAAAAAATAATTGTAACAATTTTTTTTTTTTTTTTGTAAATTCAATAATTATTATTGTCAATCTATTCCTTATATTTTTCAACTTATCATAATATCATTATCTTGCTTTATATAAATTCATTAGTCAATTATCAACTCCTTTTTTTTATATATAAAAAAATAATATTAAAAACAATTTTAGTAAATTCAAAATATCATTATTGTCAATCTACTTATTCTTTTCAACTTATAATAATACCTTTATCTTGCTTTATATAAATTCATTAGTCAAATATATATAAAAAAAAAACAAATTAAAAATTTTATACCATATGTTTACAACCTCTGCCTATCTGTGTACGTACCAATAATATTTTGTATTCGTTTTAAGCTTTAGTTTCTAAGTCACCTGTGACCATGCAGGACCTGTTCCTGCGAAACTAGTCAGGTAAATAAATATTGTGGAATAACAAATCAATTGTTTCATTTAAATTATTTTATTTAAATAATTCCACCAAGAATGCACGTTCAATTCGTTAATTTTATTCTTTCTCTGTCCACGGTGCTCGTTGTTGGAATAAACTCCCGTCCTCGGCTAGATTGGCCAATAGTATAAACTGTTAAAAAATGGTTAAGTTACATTTTTTGTCTTCTGGTGCATCGTAGACCCTATTTCCCCTATCATACCCCCCACCACACAGTGATCACACTAAGTCAGCCTTCGAACTGTAGAAGACGGTCGTAAGCCGGTAGTGGTTTGTTCCATTTAAAGATCGAACATCAGTAATGAATTGTTAGAGTCATTAGTTGTTACATATTCAAAAGCTTTCTTCTTAAAAATCCCCAATCCAAGGTGACATTCGAGCCGAGCCGGGATGCGTGACTAACGGGTAGTTAGTGACTAACGGGTAGGTTAGTGACTAACGGAGGCTCCCTGATACCAGACAACCTCAAGGTGACATTTTGGCTTACCCTTACATGCAGAGATCTTACCACATTGATTATTCCCATACCGTTTTTTCTTAATAGAAAGGAAAGATTATGCGTGATGGGAAATGCGTGGCACTTCGAATCGTATTGTATGAAATTGTCTTAATGGTTATAACACGTGGAACGATTTGGAGATACAACACTGCAACAGCTCAACTTATCATAACCGTACGGCGCGCGGTGTACAGCAATGTAATATTAAACCAAGTGATAATGTATTTATGACATGTCCCACGTTTGCGAGGGGTGCGCTCCTTTGCACACACAATTTGACCAATGTGGAAATTTAAGTGTACGCAAAATTGAACTTAAGTGTACAAAAGAATCATATTTGTACTAAATTTGTTCAGTTTTTTTTAATTAGACCATTACGGGCTTACGGCCGTCATTTACTTTCGAGTGCCGAATATAGTACGTTGAAAATAAATAAATAAATATAACACTTTTCTATATAAAGGTGTCAGTATAGCCGGCGGAACTTATTGCCTGAGGCAATTTTTTTCAGTCAACCGGTCCCGTCCAATCTGAGACAGGCCAACCCCGGATAGTAATTTCAAGTGAAAAAACACTAAGAAAAACTCTGACCCGACCGGGAATCGAACCCGGGACCTCGGATCTGAAGTCAACGCCAGTACAACTAGGCTACCGAGGTCGGTATTACTGTTTTATTATATAAGGTATTACAATTTTATTGATATGATGATAAAAATGAGTATTTAAAATATTCTCCATTGTATGTTTAAATTCCAAAATCATCACCATATCAGAATTTGTGAATTGTCTAGTTCACAAATTCTAGACACTAGGTCAACCACTCGATGCTAAAGTTAAGAGATTCACATAAAGCCTACCTACAGCCTACAGGTAGGATATCATTTAAATTATGATACAAAGTGATGGCACATGTGATGAAATATTGTAAAACTTTTTAAGAAAACAGTCACCACTAGATGGCGTTAGGATGCTGCTATATACATTTTTATTTATCTATAAAATATAAACTAGCATGCCCATCTTGCATTGCATCTTCAAATGATGGCCATCTCTTTTAATGTGAGGATTCCATCATTTATTAGATATAATTACAAGGTTCAAAGATGATTAAAATTGAACGAAAATTCTGCGGTGTATGCGTGATGCGGACATAAGAAAATATGTACAAAATCGATTTATAGTTATAACGGGAATAGTTATTCCGGCATAAATAGCTTAGGTATACGATGCGTTATTGTATCAACCCTATACCGTGTCATAACTATACCGCAGAATACATTGGCAACCACGAATTTATCAATGATATTTGTGTTTCTTTCATACTACGGCGTTGGTTTCTAAGCATTCCGTACGAACTCGATTGGATCCTTTAGAAAGTTCGTGCGCGAAATATCGCGAGTATGTACGAATCGGTACGAATATTTCCGAAGGTCGATTCGATTCATTGACAGCTCGAACTTCTTTTCGTTGCTACTTTGAGTTTGTTTTCCTAAGGGGTGAGGGGTGCAGTGGTAGTCAGTCTTTTTAAATGTCGCTAGGGTTGGGATGAAAATTATTCTTGTTATAGCTTATGACTTGGTTTATTGGTAAAAAGTTTGCTTATTCTGAGCGAATTCGAAGAAAAACATTCTATTAGTACGGCTGCTAATGCTTAAAATTGCTTGCAATAAAACTTGCACATCCGTCACATTGTGTGAGCGGAAACGATAATAATTCGCCCTTAAGCCCACCGCACACACGCTTGTTATTTTCTGACAGTTTCCATAATATTATTGTCCTTGGAACCATCCACGCGTCGGCAACGTCACCGGGTCCTTGGGGATACGAACGCGGATATTGCAAAATATTAAATTATTATTATAATAATTGCGAATTCTAAATCTGTCAGCCACATAATCGAATTTTAGATTTGCTTACTTCGTAGAGGATGTATTTTTATAGTATTTTTTTATTCATATGTGCAACACAATTATTAAGTTAGAACTTTGTGCACCAACAAAGCCAATATAGGCAATAAAGATGATACATTAACAAAAATGCATATATTCATATCCTGGGGCCAAATACATGACAGCAGTCGCAGTCTTTGAATTTGGTTGCTCTCTTGTTCTCTATAATTTCCAACTTTTATCTCTATATTTAATTAATTATTGAATATCTACTTGTTGTATACATGAGATTTTCATGATCATGAGTTTCGAAGACTTGAACATTACCACTAAATGGCGAAGGTTATTAACTTAAAGTGATCACACTAAGCCAGCCTTCAAAATAACAGTAGAGAGTCATCAGTTGTTACATATTCGTTACAGTTAAATTTACTAGTGGTCGACCAGTGCTCGAAATTCGACCATAACTTATTAACTAAATAATAAAATAACACACTTCTATACATAGCCGGTCCCGTCCAACCTGAGACAGGATTTCCAACCCAGAGTAGAAATTTCAAGTAAAAAAAAAAACACATTTTTTTTCAAACAAATTTCTGACCCGACCGGGAATTGAACCCGGCACCTCTCGATCTGAAGTCAGAGCCTTTTTCACTAAGCTACCGAGGTCGGTATCATTAAAATTATAAGTTTGAACATTATTAAGGTTCCATTGTCAAAGACTGAGCGAGCGCTTTTTCAAAATTTTCATTAAAAAACAATGACATGGAAACGTCAAATTTGCAATGTTGATAGGTATATAGAAAGTTTTTTTCTATTATTATTAAAGACTACAAATAAACAAAATAATATATGCGGCTGTGTCAATTTCGAATACATTGAAGTGTGTGTGAGTATCAAATACATAACATTACAGCACCTAGTGTTTGAAATGGTTTTCTTATTGATTAAATATATTTTATATACATATTTATAAAACCATATATTAGCATTCGCCGCTCTATATAAACTACAAGTATTTCATACTCCTCCGTTCACAAAAAAAATGGTCACGGGATATTGAAAGCATCTTCGATATCCCGGAATCGTTGATAATTCGAGTTTTCTCTGGGGGTCTTAAAATTTCGGTATCGGATTTTGTGTCAACCGGCCGTTGAACTCGCTGCTGTACCATAGCGGTTGCATATATCAGGAGTAACTGAATTTTAATGCGTAGTAATTTTAAATCAGTCTATCCTGCACTCGTTAAATATTTAAAACAGTGTGTCACAATAATCAAGATTACAGTTTACATAAAAATAATATACCAGCAAAGAAATATAATAATATTTTATTTTCGATTTCGATATAATGCATGTTCCCTAAGGAACCTACCTATTTTTCATAGATACCCATTAAAGAAACAAGAGAGAAAGACGCAAATCCTTCTGTCGCAAATTGACAGTTACAAAAATTTTCCGTTTTCCATAGCTTAATAATATTCCTACAAATATTAAGTACTTGTTTATTTCAATAATGTCTCGATACTATTGTACCGTATTTTCAAAACCCTCCCTTCAACAAGTTTTTATTCTTGAAAGAAGTATAAATAAATGAGTAAATAAATAATTGTATTATTAATCTGAATATTTTTACAACAAGATAACATTAAAAACCAAGATTGATGCACAGTGAATTTGTGGTGTTTTTTTTTCTTCTGAAAATTAAAACTTATCTAAGCAATTCTTCAAATAATCTCTAAACTTTAAATTAATTACTTATTTAAATAAAATTAATAACAATTTCCAAGTATACTATTCTCTTAAATAGAATATTTCTAAAAATGCATAAAACGATCTCAGATTGGTTTGGTGTTCAAAAATACCACATTTTCTTAGCAATTGTCGTCTGATCACTTGGTATAAAATTGACAAGAGCATGTTTTCCCGAAGAATGGGTGCACGCAGACGAGGCCGACCTCGAATAACATGGTCCGATCATATCGGTGCCGTCTTAGAAGAGGGCTAAGTCAGGAGCAAAAGGAATAGAAGAGAATGAATGTGGAATGTTATGCGTTTGGAGGAAGCGAAAGAGGTTTGTTTGGATAGGAAAGAATGGAAGTCCGTACTCTCTGCCTACCCCCTTCAAAAGGAATTCAATGCCAAAGGGGTGTAAATGGTCCCATCGGCATCTCGTCAATGTACAAAATTTTCAATTTAATCACAGATGCAGTATACATATGCGTTTCCACAAAAAAATGTTTTCATTCCTGAAAAATCAGGGAGCACTCTAGGTACTATACTATATAAATTCTGTCTAGCCTATACACTATACATACCATACCAGTTTGTCATATGTTCTACCAAACAGCCTGTATAAAAATAATTATATTATTTTATTGGGAAATGTATAAAAAGAATGAAATTACATGGATAGATTTGCGTAATTTATACTACACTACTCATTGCCATTACAAGAAGGCTGTTTATTATTTTGTCCCACAGATGGCGGTGTAGTAGAAAATAAGTCACTTGGGATATCTGTTACTGAAATAAATACTACTGCGCTCGCCGGTTCATGTTTATATTGTTATGTTTACCAAGTTCTAACGCTTGAGAACGCAATTTTTGGGATCCTTCTGATACATACGCGTATGTTCAGGAGGATCGTTAAATGATTAATAATAATTATGCTTGGTCAGTCTAAAAGCAAACATGTAAAGAATATAACAATTATTTTTGATCAGGACTTAACTTAACGTAAATTAGTCTCTTTTAGAAACCGACCGTAAGACACATAACATAACGCCAACCAATCTGTCAATTTTTGAAATATTCAGACTTCATTTTTTGACAATTCCCAACAAAAAGGAAATGTGTACAAGAAAGCGTGGCCGACCGAGAATGACGTGGATCGAACACGTCGATTCCGTCCTCAAGGAAGGGAAGGTAAGAAGTACGAGAAATAGGACGGGTTGTATGAGAAATGGTAAGTATGCAAATAAAATAGCAAATATCATAAGGTTTTTTTTCGTTTTGTTTAGGTATGATGTGGGTATTACCTTTATACAGTTTGAAAGGTGATATTTTAAAGAATTTTTTAGGAGAATTATAAAATTGAAGAACTCAATCTTTTTGTGAATATTTTTAAAACCGACTTGATTGAAATATGAACATAACTACTTTCTTTTGTGTAATTTTACTCATAGTAAGTATACCTATGGAATATACATGAGTCTTGTGATCGGATTTCAAAAAAAAATAGACATCGCAGAAATTAATTTTCTCGACGTTTTCGAGGGTGTAGATTCCAAAAAATGCAATTTTTTTTTTAATTTCCCCGTACGCGTACACCAAAAATGTGTGCGGCACCCATAACTCATAGATATTCTTATCCGATTTGATTGAAATTTGGTAGAACGGTTAGCCCCTCGATGTAGATGAGTCAGTAAAATGTTGAGATCTGTACCTTCAGGGGAACCCTCTTAAAGTATCCAAAGAAAATTTCACTTGTTCTAGAAGTGGGGTTAAAAAAAAATTTCTTCGATTTTCATAAAATTTGGTATACGGGTTGGTCTTATTCTCCTTCACAAGCACGTAAAATTTGAGGTCCGTAACTTCAGTGGATCCCCCTTAAAGTACCGATTAATATTGAATATGTATGTAGTTCTAAAGCAGATAATAAAAAGCTCCAATAGTCGATATCATTTTAAAGTTTCTCTATAATAATTCCAAGGATAAATTCATTTTAATCATAAAATTATGAGCCAGCATTCGAAACAACAGTAGAAGACGATCGTAAGCCCGTGGTGGTTTGTTCCATTAAAAAATCGAACATCAGTAATTAATTTTATTAATTTTTAGAGTCATTAGTTGTTAGATAATTATGAATTTTTATGGAAAGATATGTTTTACACGAAAAGGCTGTTATAATATACTATGAGTTCTGGGCTACCCTAGGTTAGCAGCTTTTTTTTTTGTAAACGGTTATTTGTACTTTTAATGGGCCATAACTTTTTTCAAGTCAATTTCTGAAAAATATATTTTCTTTTTTTTAAATATAAATACATTTGAGATAAAAACAAAATTAAGTTGCATCTAATAATCGTCTTTAATTCATATTCAACGAAATTTGTAATATTTTATTTAATTTATACTTTTTTTACTTTTATTTTATAATTTTTGTTGTTTAATTACGTTAGTTAAATGAAAAAATTGATCGCCAAATAAAAAAAAATACATTACATCGTGATGTATCATGAGAGATAATAACGATACTTTTAGATTAAAGTATACCTACAGGCACCCCGCAAGCCAGCCCGGCGGAGACCAATCCGCAGCAAACCCGACCCGCACGAAACCGACCTCCCAGCTCGATCGAAGCAATCAAACCAAAAAGCCGGCCCCGGACAAATCAGATCGGGACCGTGAGGTTGACCACTTCATGTCCTTAAATCTCAAATGGTCAGAAAAGGCACAATGAGCCTCGGACGCCTTCAAGCGCAATGGAGAGCTCTTGATGCCTCCCTATGCTCCCGAGTGGGGCTTAGGCCCCCGCATTGCTGGTTGGTTTGGGGGTAGTTCGCGGCGGGCTTGATTTGTCCAGATTAAGTATAAAGCATTGTATTTGATTTTTTTTATAAACTTTTAAGAATGATGTATGCCTTTTTACCACCGCATCACGAACAACGCTATACGACGGCGCACCCAGCGTGAGCCCATCACTTCTACCAATATGTTGAGCAGATGGACTTGGCTGGGACATGTGTTAAGGATGCCGAATGACAGTTGGCCGAGGAGAGCGCTGTTCTTCCTCCCATCAGGGTCCCGAAGATGAGGAAGACCCTCTCATACTGTTTTCCGCTCCTTCGAAGCCGAGCTGGGGAATCTGACCATGGTGTGGGAGGAGGTCATAAACGTTGCGCTGGACCGAGGTCAATTGAGAGCTCTTGTTGCCTCCCTATGCCCCTAAGTGGGGCCTTAAGGGAGTTTGGATTGGATGTATGCTTTATATGATATATTGTGAAATGTTTTGAAATAATAATAATAATATAACACTTTTCTATACAAAGGTGTCAGTACAGCCGGCGGAACTTATTGCATGAAGCATTTTTTTCCAATCAACCGGTCCCGTCCAATCTGAGATAGACCAACCCCGGGTTGAAATTTCGAGTGAAAAAACACTTAGAAAAACTCTGACTCGACAGGGAATCGAACCCGGGACCTCGGATCCGAAGTCCGAGCCAGTACAACTAGGCTACCGAGATCGGTAACTTATGCTATACTGACACCCCTGTATAGAAAAGAGTTAACTAATTTATTTATTTATTTATATTTCACCTAACTATGTACAATAGCTATGCGGGAGATACCTGTTATTGGAGCGCTGGATATTCTATGTGTTTGTTTCATGTTTTTATTTTGTTTGTGTTGTTCAGTGTTCTGTTGGTGTCTCTATGACATAAAAGAATAGAGGAGACCATGATGAACCATAGTATTATTTTGACTTCACAGAATTTATCTGATTTTAAGGAATCTTTAAAAAAAATGTGGTTTGCCTCTCCTTCTCTATATAAACTATAAGTGTACGAAATTCCATACTCCTCCGTCCGCGCAATATTCGTAAAAATGGACAAAAAGTTTTTCCCTAACCTATTGATATAATAATTATGTAGACTATGACAGGAAGGCTGTTTATAATTTTGTCCCACAGATGTCAGTGCAGTAGAAAATAAGTGGCATGTGACACCTGTTACTGAAATAATCATAACATAGCGCGAATTCTCAAGTGCACTGCAATTTGTTACCTTTACTTAAATAGGTATAATTTTTGGAATCCTTCTGCTACATACATGTATGTTAAAGAAGGATCAATTCACCTACATACATAATAATTCAGTTAGGTACATACCTATGTATTTATTTTCATAAGTTGGCACATCACGCGTAAGCTGCATTCCTAGGTTAGTTTTTTGTCGACGTGGATCCTTGCAGGTATACTTATGGTAATCATAGATACAAATTTCTTAAAATTATAATCTACATACAAAAATTTCAATGAATGAGACAATCATGTTTTAAAAGTAAAATTATACGTGTAAATTTTGTGTAGAACTGCAGTATGAAAATGTGTAAAAAGGATTGAAGTTTGATTCAAAATATAAGTAGAAGTCATATATGTTATTATGTTTTATAAAGATTTTCACAGGAAAATATAAAACATTAGGTATTGAACAGAATGATATTACGGACAGGGAATTTTTGTTGCAATGTGACCGGCAGACTATTTTTTCTTCTTTTTCAATAAAAATATTGAAAGCGTTGTTTTTCTTTTTTTCGCGTATTTAGCAGCGACTCTTGAATTTTCCTTCTCTCTTTTTCATAAATATTGAAAGCGACATTCATCCATTATTTTTCTGTACAAAACATCAAGGTAATACATAGACTCCTGAGTAAGGGAAAGCTAGACAAAAACCTGTTCAATAATCTACTGCTCAAGTCTGACAACCCGAATCAACAACGTAAATAATAAGGCTTGGTCCATCTAGAACCGTGGTCGTTGTCTGAGGCCCGAAGTATAAATTCTTCGAAGTCTGTCTTTACAAACGAGAGCATTGATTTTGTCGACATTTTCGTTACTTCTCGATGTTGAGGGGTGTAGTGAACGTGAATGGCCGTCGATTGACTTTTATTCTTTTTTCAAAGTTGAAACCATTTGTAGACTGTGTTTTTATTTAGGGTAAAACGTTTTTATAAGTATTTATCAAAAATTCAATGGGCCATAGCTCATGATGCGGCCCGCATAGAGCTCACATTGTCCCATGAGGCCCTTGAATAGAAAAGCGTGAAAACCGCTGATCTAGACGCAAAACGTAAAAATAAAAATATTTTTTGGACGGGACCCTAGGTTACTTAGAGTGGAGTCGACATTGTCTAAGTGAAATTCTGTTGTTATGGAATGCGTTGTTATTTTTTTAAAGAAATCTTTTGCTACAATAACACGCTTGCCATTGCTTGGCAAGCCACCACAAGCTCCAAGCTTTGGTGTTTGCCTAGGCTTGTGTGAGCTTGCCAACGCTTGCAACAAGTGTCGGTTTTTGACACAAATCAAAGGAGTTTGCGGCAAATGTATTAAAATACCGACGCGCACGCCAACGTGTAAATGGCGTCCAAGCGTTTGTGAAGGCTTGGAGCTTGTGGTGGTTTGCGAAGCCGTGGCAAACGTGTAAATGCAGCATTAAAGAAGTCTCCTTTAGGTTTAATTAAAACCCATTGACAACAAAAATTATTAGAGGGATTTTGTGGATGCGCAAGACCTAAAATTGGTTCCACCATGTAGTAGTAACGTGACTGAAAATAAGTAATTAAAAATAATTCATTTCCATTACATTCTAAAACACATCAATAAAAATACATACTTTCTTTCCTTAATTTATACGATTGAAACATTAAAAAAATCTGTGTAACGCTAAAATATTAAAAATAGTAGTCGTCTTTGAAATGTTCGGGCTTAGTTTTTAGAACGAGTCGGGGACACTGAATACACAAATTATTAATGAAATTTTGCGGATGCGTAGAAACAAAAATTGGTTCCTTCATATAATAGTCACGTGACTGGAGATAAATTATTTACTAGATAATAATTTTTTTTATTATGAATAATAATTTTTCATTTTACTTGAATTAATAATCACAAAACAACTCAACAAAACCCATAGGTGCATCATTTAACAAATTATACGTTAAAAACATAAAATTTCTTCGTATTCACGCAAAAATATTAAAAATGAAAATCGAATGTCACCCACCGCTACCGACAAACGTCACAAGTTATAATATGATGAGTTTTACAGCAGTCACGTGGTACTTGTTGGGACCATGCGCGACATTACATTATTACTCTCTTATTTTTCCTTCTCAAAGGTCGGGGCTTTAGGTTTTGTACAAAATTTCAGTGGTTATGAATAATTATGGTCTGGGTTGGCTGGCAGAGATTCTTGAAGATAAGTTCGCCCTTGCTACTGTTCGAATGTTTATCACCTTCACCATATCAAAATACTAATAAGTAAAAGTTTTATTTATTTATGACGGAAATAAAAATATATCCAGAAAAAAAAAACAATTGACAATTCAGTAAACAAAGACAAAAACCAACAACGCCCGTTATAATTTGTTCGTAACAAACAACTTTATATGGGTAGGTATTTATTTATTATTAGGACGACAGATTTAACTCAAGCGGCATTTTAATTTTACCGTCCTTTAAGCGGAGAATTTGCAATTTAATATTGTTGTAAAACAAGCGAGTGAGGGAATGGGTAGTGGTACCAACCTAACAATGAAGAGATGCTAATATTCCCGCCATATTGTTCTCACGGATTCTAAATTTAATTACTGTCTATGGAACGTAAAATGATAAAACACATGTGTATAAATAGGTACTCGTATGGCTGTTGTGTATATTTTGATCGTCAAATACTACTGAAAGCTCACGTTCATAGACAATAAAATGTATATCACTCGCTAGTACTTGAGAATTGAGATAGGTACCATAGACAAAAATAATTATCTGTGATACATTTCACCGCATGTTTGATATACATATTATGCTGTTCTGATATTTTTTTTCATTCGAAAAATCATATATTGTGGATTAATGTAGGCACATGGACAAATTAAATTCATCTTCTCAATAATTATAGAGGAATTAAAAATTCTGGCAATTATAGAGAAATCTGAAGCTTTTTTCATATATCCGAATATCCAAAATTGGAGCTGATTCAGTAACAGCTAAGCCGTGTAAGTGCGGTGGGTGATAAAAGGGACCTAATTAATGTATACGTATAATAGGGTGGTGCGAAAAAAGTCAAGTTGATGATATCGATTCGCTATAGTACGGAAAAGTTGCGATTGGTAAATACAAGAAAAACAAAAAAATAATTATTCAAATCGGACCGCAAGTCACCTGAAATTTGAAGAAAAATGAATATTTCCGTTTTTTTTTTAGAAATTTTCGAAAATTTTCCGCACACATAAATTTTTAATAGCTATAGTGAAAAATAGTTACAGATTGTACACTTGAATGACAATAAAAAATATTGTTCGTTTAGAGAATATCTACCGATCGCGCATAGCTCGTTAAAAATTGTGAAAAATTAAATTTTTAGTAAATTTGATGAATTATGAAAAGAATCTCCTGAATTCAGTTTGCGCTGTCAGATTAAGTTTTTTTTTTACCCACAAAGGGGAGACAGAGAGAATGGACCCTCACTACGTTATATCCAAGCCCATTTCTTCCACCGACATACATTTCGCATACAACCTCTTCAATTTCTCTTACTTCTGACCTGTCCTTCTTTGAGGGCGGAATGAATGTGTTCGATCCACGTCATTCTCAGTCGGTCACGCCTCCTTACACCTTTTCTTTCAGCCTTTGTTGAAAGAATGTATGCAAACTGAATTACAAATGGCCAAACCATCTCAACTTATTGACTTTGTCACAACACTATCTTCCATACCACATTCCTTCCTAATATTCTCATTCCTTTCCATATCTCATAGAGTCTTTTTACATAATATCTTCGTAGGGTTCTCATCTCTACTGCTTTCATACTACATTCTTCTTTTTTCGTCCGTGTCCACGTTTTATATCCTTACATCATTGCGGGATTGCGTAAAATAGTTTCTTAGCTTGCAGTGAGATAAGACGTTGTTGTTTCTCATCATAGGTCTAAATGCACTGCCCACCCTGCTACCAGCCCCTTTAACAAATTAAGATTTAAATTTAAATAAGATATAATATTGAGCGTGTAAGGTTATTTTTAAACAACCCAGATCTTACATCGAGGAGGTCGCTGCATAGCCGAAAGGTTTAGTAGTTCACCAAACACCTGGCTTAGTTTATTTAGCCCGTGTGTCTCCTCACTCCGATTCTGCTAAAGACATTGCAGTTTCTATTGTATCATATCTAGCTGAAGGGATTTCACTAGAATACTTTGATCTGGTAGGCTGTGATGGTCAAAATATAAATACTAGAAAATTGGAGCTATTAGACAACTTGAAGTTCATCTCGGACGACCATTGCAATGGTATGTTTGTTTTTTCAATTTTGTTGGATTACCTTTCCGTCATCTTTTTCAACATTTGGATGGATAAATAACTGGCCCAAGATCATTTATTGACCAATTATATAGAATCACATTGGTTGTGCGAAGCCCTCAGTAAAACATTTCTCTTGAAACAGTGCGACAAAGGACTAAAATTAGATATTTTAGAAAATGTACAAATCCATAATGATAATAGCAATAATAATTTAGTTAACATTCAGATTCCCAAAATAACATCCCCACTTTGAAATTACTAATCCCACCCACTAATATTTGTTCTCTCTCTCATCAAAATCCGCCCCTTTCCCCCCCTACCCCCGTAGCAATAAGTTTGGCTTGTCTTTCTAGTTTTAAGTTTAGCAATAAGTTACTGATGATGGACGAAACTCTGAAAACGTTCTAACGTTTATTTTTTAATAAAGTGTTTGTAGATTTTAAAACAAAGAATTACTCATTTGCAATATTTTAATTGTTAAATATGGAAATCTACGGTGTTGCTCACGACAATAAATTTTAAAAATTATTTTTTTGTTTTACTTGTATATACCAATCGCAACTTTTCCGCACTATAGCGAATCGATATCATCAACTTGACTTTTTTCGCACCACCCTAACGCATCATGGAGCCAGTGGCGAACCGTGGGATTTCACCTCACCGTCCGGGGCGACATCAAAAATCTGCGTGCCAATAATTTTAATGTCAATGGTTGTCAGTAAATAAAAATTGTAAAAATAACGAATTGATCATACATTCTTGGTGGAATTATTTAAATACATTAATTTAAATAAAACAATTGATTTGTTTAAAAAGCTGACTAGTTTCGCAGGCACAGGTCCTGCATGGTCACGGGTGACTTAGAAACTGAAGCTTAAAACGAATACAATACAATTATTATTGGTACACATACAGACAGGCAGAGGTTGAAACTTTATGGTATAAAAAATGGACAATTTGTTTTTTTTTTTAATTTGACTGTCTCAGTTTATGTAATTGTCTGCCATATTATTATTATTGTTTTATTGTGATGCATGTCAAGAAATTTTTTATTGTTATTACTGTTTCTGTTGATCCTTTTTTTGCAGCTGTTGTTGTCGTCTTGTGTAATTTTTGTGTCTGCTTATTATTATTATTATTTGTAAAAGGCATTATCGCCGTATGTTGTGAAATAAAAATATAAATTAATTCATTTTATCTATTTGACTAGTGAATTTTTTAATCCTTTTTTTAAATTTAAATTTTTAACATTACATTTTAGCGCGATTTAGTTAACGCACACTGCGTGACAATGATTTTTTTTATGTTGGTTGTGTTTTGTTAAAACACTATCATATTATTATTATAATACAAAAAAATATAATATACGGCGCACTACTCCCACCTCTCTCCGGATACTAAAATTTTCGGAATGACCTTTTTTTAGCGACATTTCATCTTCCCGCATACCAAATTTTCAGTTGGGCTACTTTGCGTTTGAAAATCGGCGACATTAGGAAAAGTGCCGTTGGCAACACTGGTCAAATTAACGTTTATAAACTCAATCATATAAATGTGCGTGTGTGTTGTGGTCGGTTTGGTGTCTTTCGTAAATAAATACTTTAATTTTTTTTCTTTATATTTTGTGTTACAGTAAAATTGAAAAAAACAATTATCATTCTAGTTTATTTCAAATTAAACAACTTATATTATATTATTATACGTGATAACTTACAATACGTTGACAGTAATCATTGTACATTTTTTTACATACTATTACCAATAAAATTGTTTATCTTATTTTATTTTTATATACCTACATGAAAACAATAAAACAAGAAGATACAGAACAGCACCACTGAGATTTATTCTCAAAGAACAGCACTGGAAATCCACCCTTGAAGACAAATACATAGTGCTTTTGTTTGTGTGTGGTGCAAAAGGACACACTATGGTTTTACTTCTAGAAAAAGCCACTTTTACATCATCAAAAATTAAAACGTTAAATTGTTTAATTGAGAAAACAAAAAAGAGAGAAGATATATTAGCACAATATTCACCAGTCAATGCTAGATGGTATGTTTGACAGCTGTCATAAAATTTAGATCTGATTAGAAGTGCTGCCATCTAGTGTGTCTGGTCGGAAGCTCCCCAGAAAACATCCCATTGCCAGAATTTTGAATTCCTCTATAATTATTGAGAAGATGAATTTAATTTGTCTATGTGCCTACATTAATCCACAATATATGATTTTTCAAATGTAAACAAAATATCAGAAAAGCCTATATCTTGCATGCGGTGAAATGTATCACAGATAATTATTTTTGTCTATGCGTATCTCAATTCTCAAGTACTAGCGAGTGATATTTATTTATTTCATAGAGACACCAACAGAACACTGAACAACACAAACAAAATAAAAACATGAAACAAACACATAGAATATCCAGCGCTCCAATAACGGGTATCTCCCGCATAGCTATTGTACATAGTTAGGTGGGTACAATCAACGTATGAACATTTTAAAAAAACTCATAAAAAAAAACCTTTCACTGCATAGGCATATTAAGTTAAAAAAAATTAAAGAAAGGAAATATATGTGCATACCTAAACTCCTAAACATGTATATTCTCAAAAGAAAAAAGAGAACAAAAGATAATTACATTTTAGATATACATTTTATTGTCTATGAACGTGGCTATCAGTATTATTTGACCATCAAAATATACATTACAGCCATCACTCTTCTACGAGTACCTATTTATACACACGTGTTTTATCATTTTACGTTCCATAGACAGTAATGGGATGTTTTTTTCCTTTTTGTGCCGCTAGAGGCGCCCTTGCTAATCCGGTCTATTGTCAAATTCAGTGTTGCCAACGGGGGCGATTTACTTCTTCTTCTTCTTATGGTCGCTCACAATCTAACCTCCAAAATATCATTCTAGTTTATTTCAAATTAAACAACTTATATATTATTATACATGATAACTTACAATAGGTTTAGAGTAATCATTGTACATTTTTTACATACTATTACAAATAAAATTGTTCATCTTTTTTTAAATACCTACCTAAATACAAATTAAAAAATACAGAACAGCACCCCTGAGATTTATTCTCAAATTTATGCGCAACAAAATCAACAACTTCTTAGCAACTCAATCAACAACTTCTTAGCAACACAATGGAAAACAAACTTCCCAACGTTGGCATCACTGAAAAAAACATCTCTACGTTGGCAGCACTGAATTTGACAATAGACCTGATTAGAAGTTCTGCCACCTAGTGTGTATTGTCGGAAGCTCCCCAGAAAACTTCCCATTAAATTTATTATAGAATCCACCACAAGTGTATGTGTGGTGATGACATGCGTCTGTGTGGTGTAGTGATTGGTGTACATATATTGCGACTTGCGAATATTCGCCTTGCGTGGCGGTGTCCTGCGGTATGACCTATAGGTACTACAGTACATAGACATAATGGGGAATACCTACTACAGTATACTTAATGTTTTTTTTTAATTGTTTTCTTTTTTTGTAAGTGCATATTACGTATGTATTGTATTAATGTTTTTTTCTTTGTTGTAAAAGCGACAATGTCGCGTTTAACCATAATAAATAAATAAATAAAAACAAGTTCCAAGCCTTCACAAACGCTAGGAAACCATTTACACGTTGACGTGCTCGTCCGTATTTTAATACATTTGCCGCAAATTCCTTTGATCTGTGTCAAAAACCGACACTTGTTGCAAGCGTTGACAAACTCACACAAGCCAATAAGGCAAACAGTTGATACCCGTCTTGCTTTACGTTGTTGATTCGGGTAGTCAGACTTGAGCAGCAGATTATTGAACAGGATTTTGTCTAGCTTTCCCTTACTCAGGGGTCTACGTATTACCTTAATGTTTCATACAGAAAAATAATGGATGAATGTCGCTTTCAATATTTATGAAAAAGAGAGAAGGAAAATTCAAGAGTCGCTGCTAAATACGTGAAAAAAAGAAAAACAACGCTTTCAATGGAATTCACTGCCGCAGGAGGTTATAGAGTCAACATCAATAAATATGTTCAAGAACAGACTGGATGGACACCTTGACACTGACCACACTTAATAGGCGTATCAGTATTTATACTGTCTGCCTATCACCAATAATAATAATAATATTTATTGAAAAAGAAGAAAAAATAGTCTGCCGGTCACATTGCAACAAAAATTCTCTGTCCGTGATATCACTCTGTTAAGTAAATAATATTTAATATTTTCCTGTGAAAATCTTTTTAAAACCTAATAAGTTCACCGACCTCGGTAGCCTAGTTGTACTAGCGTGGACTTCAGATCCGAGGTCCCGGGTTCGATTCCCGGTCGGGTCAGAGTTTTTCAGTGTTTTTCACTTGAAATTTCTACCCGGGGCTGGCCTGTCTCAGATTGGACGGGACCGGTTGACTGTAAAAAATTGCCTCAGGCAATAAGTTCCGCCGGCTATACTGACACCTTTGTATAGAAAAGTGTTATATTATTATTATTATAAGTAATAATATATGATTCTATTTATATTTTAAATCAAACTTCAATCCTTTTTACACATTTTCATACCGTAATGCTACAGTTCTACACAAAATTTACACGTATAATTTTACTTTCAAAACATGATTGTCTCATTCATTGAAATTTTTGTATGTAGATTATAATTTTTAGAAATTGTAAATAATATATTTAACTATATTTAAGAAATTGGAAAAAAATGTATCTATGATTACCATAACTATACCTGCAAGGATCCACGACGACTAAAATCAAACCTAGGAATACGGTTTACACGTGATGTGCCAACTTATGAAAATAAAATATACATAGATAGGTACGTAAACATAACTGAATTTTTTTTAAGCTAGCACAATCACACATAACTGAATTATTATGTAGGCAAATAATTGACCCTTCTTTAACATACATGTATGTAGCAGAAGGATTCCAAAAATTGTTTTTGTTTTTAAGAAGTTTACGCGTACATAACATTGCAAGTATACCGCGACGATCTGCGCTCTTATGATTATTTCAGTAACAGGTATAACATGCCACTTATATTCTACTGCACTGACATCTGTGGGACAAAATTATAAACAGCCTTCTTGACATAATATCAATAATACGTAAGGGAAAAACTTTGTGTCCATTTTTACGAATATTGCGCGGACGGAGGAGTATGGAATTTCGTACACTTATAGTTTATATAGAGAAGGAGAGGGAAACGCCATTTTTTAAAAGAATCCTGTAAAATCAGTGAGTACCTATATAAATTATGTGTAGTCAAAATAATATTATGTTCATCATGGTCTCCTCTAAATAAATAAATAAATAAATTAGTTGCCTAACTCTTTTCTATACAGGGATGTCAGTATAGCCTTAGTTACCGATCTCGGTAGCCTAGTTGTACTGGCGCGGACTTCGGATCCGAGGTCCCGGGTTCGATTCCCGGTCGGGTCAGAGTTTTTCTAACTGTTTTTTCACTCGAAATTTTTACCCGGGGTTGGCCTATCTCAGATTGGATGGGACCGGTTGATAGGAAAAAATTGCCTCAGGCAATAAGTTCCGCCGGCTATACTGACACCGTTTCTATACATCAAAATGTAAAGGTTGTTACTTTTTTTTCTAGGATTTTTATAAAAAAAATTTGGAATAATCCCAAAATTTTACTTATTAGTGTCTATAACTTTTTTATTTATCAACCAATCAGATTCATTTAAATTTTAACAATATCTCAAATACATGCTTATTCAGAAAAACATGAAACCTGTTTAAATACTTTCTACTAATTTCTTCACGTGCGTTTCCATCGGCTCTTCCGTATATACCATTAAAATGTCATATGACATATTCTTCATTGGAATAAGAAACCATATCAAACAAAAATATAATATGTAAAATTGAAAATCTAATTCTTTCAGAATCTAGTAGCGACTGATGTGCTGAATAGTAAAAAAAAGTCAATTAAAAACGATTTAAAAAAAATTAAAAAAAGAACACAATATTTATTCATCAATTATAAAATAAGTATGTAAGTAGGTACCTCTATTTTTTTAAAGTTACCTATGTGAAAAAAGAACATTATACCGCCGTATGGTAGAAAATGGCTTATAAGAAATAGCGACTATCGTTCAGATTTTGGTTTTTATTTTTTGTTTTTGGATATGTTATACACACATGCAATATATCATTTGAAAGAGGAGACTTCAGAGAAATTTTGATGTTATATTAAGAACTCAACTATTTTTCTAAATATTTTTAAAATTGACTTAAAAATTAACTTCATTATTTTCACAGAGCGTTTTTCGGATTTTGTCGGATCATATATTTTTCTAGCGTTGATGTTTCAAACAGGTTTCATGTTTTTCTGAATAAGCATGTATTTGAGATATTATTAAAATTTAAATGAATCTGATTGGTTGATAAATAAAAATATTATAGACACTAATAGGTAAAATTTTGGAATTTTTCCAAAAAAAAATTAAAAAATCCTAGAAAAAAAGTAACATCCTGTATACATTGTGATGTATGGAAACGTTGTTGGAAATGGCCCCCTCTATATACCCTACCAGTTTGGCTAACGTTCTACATAACACCTGTATAGACTATGACAAGAAGGTTGTTTATAATTTTGTCCCACAGATGTCAGTGCAGTCGAATATAAGTGGCATGTGATACCTGTTACTGAAATAATCATATTACAATTCGCTACTTTCATGTTCTTCGACAAAACTTCTCACAATTAAAATATTATTAAAAATAATTTTTGGAATCCTTCTGCTACATACATGTATGTTAAAGGAGGATCAATTTACAATTTTTATTTTAATAATTCAGTTATGTACCTATGTGTTTATTTTCATAAGTTGACTGTTGGCACGTCACGCGTAATCGTAAACCGCATTCCTAGGTTTGATTTTAGTCGTCTTGGATCCTTGCAGGTATAGTTATGGTAATCATAGATACACTTTTTTCCGATATCGGTACTGACTGAAAAGATTTGCGAGTTGGCCTTCAACTCTGATTCGGGTATAAGTGTTAAGAGTTTAGTTGTCAGACGATGTTGACTATTTATGAGAGGGGGTCATCATGCAGTCAGTATTTGTAGGATATCAGAAAGCCTGGCTCCATCGAACGCTTTAGTATAAGATCTATAAAATAGGCGTAATCTGGTAAATTAAATTCAATGGCTTTTTATTTTATTTGCATACTTACCATTTCTCATACAACCCGTCCTATTTCTCGTACTTCTTACCTGCCCTTCCTTGAGGACGGAATCGATGTAGGTATTCGATCCACGTCATTCTCGGTCGGCCACGCTTTCTGACACCTTTCCTTTTTGTTGTGAATTGTAAACTTAGGTCAATTGTTTTTTTTTCTCTGAATATTTCCGTCATAGTCGCAGAATTCTGTACAAAACCTAAAGCTCCGACTCGTTCTAAAAAATGAAATACGAATATTTAAAAAAAATCAACAGATTGGTTGGCGTTAACGGCCGGTTTCATAAATTTCGCTAAAGAACACTTTAGTGTGGATATTGTATATACCTATCGATTATTATATAGGTTTATTGAGAAAAACATAGTGATTGTCTAGTATACCAAATTGACTTCCAATTATTTTATTTACTTTTTTACTATATGAATGAATAAATAACCCATTTTATTTTGTAAATCAATGATTCGTCGGTGGCATGATATCGTCCAAGCCTGTATGCAATGCCATAAAAAAACATTTAGAAGTTTCCTTTAAGATGACGGGTTTCATAAAAAATATTCCCGCTTACTTTAGCTAAAGTTTGAAATATCAAAAAAAAAATATATGAAAGTTGGTAGCAGTTGGTAGTGTTACCATGGAAATCTATGGAAAACATAATATGTTGTTTACTAATAATTTCGCGGAATATCTGTTGATCTGTCAATTTCATTTCTCAATAGAGCATCAAAGTGCCGTTTTTTGTGTTAATTTATTATTATGGTTTATGAATTAGTAACCGAAATCTGTAACCAATAATATTCTTCCCGTTTTTCCATGTTTTCTAGCCTATTTTAGTCAGTTTTCTCCACAGTGTTACCGCATACAAATTTAATGTCCATCTTTGTGACAGAGAAAGATGGTAGAAAGCGCTACGAAATTTTCTATGAACTCCGACGGCAAAAGATTGAACTACTTTAAAGTCGACTTTAAGTCCCAAGAACGGGACTTTATTTAATTGTTATGAAACGCGTTATTTTTTAAAGGAAACATAAAGTCTCCTTTAGTTTTTTTATGAAACCGGCTATAAGTGTCTTACGGTCGGTGTCTAAAAGATACTTTAAGTCAAAAGCGTTTCATAACAACAAAATGTCACTTAGGCCCAACGCATCAATCAGTGGATAGATAAATTTATCTTACAGAAAAGCTTATCTTTGAGATCTTTGCCGCATCAATGTGTAGATATCGCTTATCTTTAGGATATACGACGCCATTTTTAAAAGGAGGTTCCTATTTATAGTGTTGGAAAAAACTTATGCCTGGTTAATATTTCCAATTTGACCAATGTTATTGTTTAAGAAAAAAAATCATGGAATAGTGCTTGCACTATATTTATTTATTTTAAAAATATACGGCGATAAACGCTAATTACAATGTTACATACTTACAATAAAAAATACAAAAAGACAATATGAGGAAAATTTATGTCCACTTTTTTTAGTCAAGTTGAATAAAAATTCACATCAACAACACAATAATCAAAATAAATATTACCCAACACTTTCCATAGAACCAAAATTAAAAAAAAAACAATGAAACATCTCAAAATGATACATGTATTGTGTTGGTTTAGGATTTTGCACAAAAAAAAACGTCGTTAAAAATATCGCAAACTTGAGACCATCACAAACCAACCGCCATTCTGTTTAAAGTAATTTAATATGTCATTAAGTAATTTAATATAATATGTTAGATATTATCTAATATAAAAAGAATAATGTTCAAACTTATAATAATTTAAATTATGTAGTTATGGTCGAATTTCGACCACTGGGCGACCGCTAGTAATAATTGAATATATATTGTTCGATGTTTCATCGTTTTCTTAATCAAACCCGAACCTTCATCTCCATTATCTGACCTTTATAAGGGTTGATCCACTAAATGACAAGTCCCAAGGCCATCTGTCACTCTTAATTAACCCAACTCCGATTCGAAATTAAGCTATGATAAAACAGAGCCGCATAAACAAACAATTGTTGAATCAAACCAATCACATTTATTCGATCACAAAAACCAAGAGTTTAGGAATAATTTTCCTTCGCACTTCAATTTATAGTAATAACGCTGCATTGTTCACTGCCAAGGATTACTCTGTAATGGTGAGTAATGCTTGATTTTGACAGATAATAAATAAATAAAAATAAATAACCTTCCATAACGAATAAAGATCTTAATTCTTCCAGAATCATTACTCAATATTTTTTCTGGTAAAAAAAAACATTCTTGGAGGAATTATTTAAATACAATAATTTAAATAAAACAACAATTGATTTGTTATTCCACAATATTTATATACCTGAAGTGTTTCGCAGGAACAGGGCCTGCATGGTCACAGGTGACTTAGAAACGTTTCTAAGTTTCTATTTCTACCAGACTAGTTTCGCAGGAACAGGTTCTGCATGGTCAAAGGTGACTTAGAAACGTTTCTAAGTTTCTATTTCTACCATGCAGGATCTGTTCCTGCGAAACTAGTCAGGTATATAAATATTGTGGAATAACAAATCAATTGTTTTATTTAAATTATTGTAAGCTTATCTAGCTTTCCCGATAGACGTCGTTCTGTCTTTACTATGAATATTGAATTCGAATTGGTATTCTATATGATAAACTAGCTTTCCCGATAGACGTCGTTCTGTCTTTACTATGAATATTGAATTCGAATTGGTATACTATATGATAAACTAGCTTTCGTTAGAGGGTTAAATACTAAATTAGACCATCTTCGACAGTCGGTTCCAATACTTAATAGCGATTTGGTGGTGCTGACCGAGACTTGGCTGAGTCCATCTGTTGGAACCGGTGAATTGGGCTTCTGTGGATTTAACGTATACAGATGTGATAGAAGTTCTAAGAACAGTTCCAAAAAGAGGGGAGGAGGTGTCCTCGTTGCAGTTTCTGGCAGGCTCACGAGTAGCAGGTTGAGATTGGGTTCCGATGCAGTGGAGCACATTTTTGTACGCATAAAGCTTCCGCTTGAAAATTTAATTGTTGGATCTGTATACATACCTCCTGGTTCTGATCCTAATATTTATTTGAGTCATTGTAATTGTCTTGAGATCATTAGAAACAGGTATCCCACGGACAAGATCGTGGTGATTGGTGATTACAATCTGCCCAACGTTGACTGGGTCTTCGATGTCGCTGATGACAATATTTTCTCATTGGGAATTGATGGTTCTGCTGGTGAGTCTTCAGGGGAGCTACTTGGTGCGACGGGCTTCCTGGGGCTTCATCAGCTTAACACAATACAGAACATGAATCGGAGAATTCTTGACCTTGTGTTTGCGTCGGAGTTTGATACTGTATCTGTAATGCATGCCGACTTTAACATTCTTCCGGTGGATGGGCATCATCCTCCACTCGAGGTTACTATCAGGGGTCGTCGCGTGGAGCCGGTGGATCGAACGGTTCGTCTTGGGCGAGACTTTCGTCAGGTAGATTATGCTAGAGTAACTCACTATTTGAGTGGTGTTGACTGGAGTTTTGTGAATTCAGGCGCTGACTTGAGCGATATAGTGGACCTATTTTATTTTTACTTGAATAACACCATAAATTTGTTTGTCCCGGTCAAAACGTACAAATATAACAGTTTCCCCAAGTGGTTTAACGGCGAGCTGAAAAGACTTATCGAACAGAAAAAAATGGCTCACCGAAAGTATAAGGAATCATTGCTACCTGATGATTATGCTACGTTTTCCAGTCTTCGTAGACAGTGTGCGGCTATGTCGCGTCAGTCGTACCGTGAGTTTATTAGGGCTATTGAGACTAAAATACCTGACGGAACTAAAAATATTTGGCAGCTTAAAAACATGTTCGATGATGCTAGATCTGGTATTCCTGGGGAAATGCATTACAATGGCACTTGTGCGACCTCGGCTCGGGATATCTGTGATCTTTTTTCTGCACACTTTAAAAGTGTATATGTTGAGAGTAATGGCTCTTTCCTCGATCAGGGTTTTCAGCCCGATTCTTTGGTTGATGTTGGTCATATTGAAATAGGGAATGATGATGTGTGGCGAGCGATTCGTGGTCTGAAAGCCTCCGGTTCGAGTGGCCCGGATGGTATCCCAAATGACTTTATTAAGGGTTGTTCACATGTGCTCTCTCCAGTGTTGGCTTCGATTTTTAATCTGTCTGTTGATTCTGGGCACTTCCCGTTGGCCTGGAAGTCCAGTTTTCTTACACCAATTTTTAAGAAGGGAGACAAATCTTCGGTTATCAACTATAGACCTGTATGCGTGTTGTCTTCTATACCGAAACTCTTTGAATCCATTGTACTTTCCAAGATAGGTAAATGTTTTTATAGTGCTATATGCCCCAACCAACATGGCTTCATGCCATCCAGATCAACGCTGTCGAACCTGTCTCTGTATCAAAACTACATTATTGAGGAGGTGTCGAGGGGTGGTCAAGTGGATTCAGTATATACTGATTTTACAAAGGCCTTCGACAGGGTTCCTCACGAATTGCTATTAATGAAACTGAAACGATACGGAATACAGGATTGCCTTCTTAGCTGGTTTCGCAGCTATCTGGTGGATAGGAGTTTGATTGTCCGTTTGGAGAACTGTAGGTCTGCTCCATTTGTGGCCACAAGTGGAGTGCCTCAGGGCTCCCATTTGGGACCGGTTCTCTTCAATATTTTTATCAATGACATTATACGGGTTTTCCGAAGTGCGAACGTTTTAATGTTTGCCGATGACATGAAAATTTACAACAAAGTTCGTTCTGCGGAGGATTGCCACTTATTGCAAACGGATCTGAATGGCATGTATACGTGGTGCGTCAACAATGGTTTAGATCTCAACGCATCCAAATGCCAGGTGATTAGGTTCCATAAGTCTAAGTCTGTCATCCAATGCGAATATAGTCTTGGTGGAGTCGCTCTGGAACAGGTCCAGAGTATACGAGACCTAGGCGTCACCTTTTGTGGAGATTGTTCTTCGCTTCAACATATTGGAGACAGGGCGGATGGAGCTGTTAGGAGGCTTGGCTTTTTGCTTAGATTGTCTCGTGACTTGAATATAACATCTCTGAGAACACTATATGTTTCAATCGTTAGACCTCTAGTGGAGTACAATACGCCTATTTGGACACCACATTACATCACACATATTAATATTATTGAGAGAATTCAACGTAAGTTTCTCAGGTTTATCAATTATAAGAAGGGAATTCCTGTTAGGGATATTGATTACGGTGTTTTGATGAGGGAGCTGGGATTGCTGTCACTGAGTGATCGTCGAACTATCAATGACCTCTGTTTTTTGTATAAATTGGTGAATAGTGGAATCGATTGCCCTGATTTGATCCGACTTATCCAATATAGGGTTCCCCAACGCGATACAAGAGCGGATTCGGTTTTCCATGTCGTCGGCTCTAGAACTAACTATCATCAACAGTCTCTGATGCCCAGGATCCACCGCTTGGGGAATAATTATGGGTCCGTGGTGGACATTTTTTGCGACAGTGTGCACGCAATTAAGCAGAAGTTGTTCTCGTTTTTCGTTGAGCGTCAATAGGTTGTTTGTTTTTTGCCTAAGTTTTTGTTAATGCATAATGTGCTTTTTTTTTCTTTCATTCAATACTTAGTGTATATTATCAATCAATCCCCAACTGTTCAGCCAATTTTTACTTTTTGTTGTTCTTATCGTTTTTAATTATGTTATCTTGTATTTTACTATTTTAAATCATTGTAACTCTGTCAAAGCATAATGTATAGTTTTCACTCAATTTCCTATTTCAGGTTTTTGCCTTGATTATTTTATTTATACGCCATTTTGCACATACATTTTATATCGTTTTCAATGTTTCTTGTTTGTGTTTTACTATCGTGAATTGTAATTCTGTCAATGGATAATGTGTACTCTCATTCAATTTCCAATTTCCATTGTCTATGTACATTTTACTTTTGATTTTTCTATTTATATGCCGTTTTGTACATACATTTTAAATCGTTTCAATGTTTTTATTTGTGTTTTTCTATTTTAAATTGTAATTCAATTTTGAAAATGCATAATGTATACTTTCATTCAATTTCTTTATTCTACATTTCACTTTTATTTTATTTATATGCCATTTTGCACATATATTTTTAATATTGTATATTCTGTCAATGCATATTGTATACTCTCATTCAATTTCCAATTTCCATTATCTACACTTTACTTTTGATTTCGCCATTTATGCCATTTTGTACATACATTTTATATAGTTTTCAATGTTTTTATTTGTGTTTTTCTATTTTAAAGTTGTAATTTGATTTTGACAATGCATAATGTATGCTTTCATTTAATTTCCAATTTCTACATTCTACATTTTAACTTTTATTTTATTTATGTGACGTATTGTGCATGAATTTTGTTTTTAATTATTTCATTTTGCATGCCCTATCCATTTGTCATGTATCCATCACACCAAAAATTTGGAATTTGATTAGTGTTGTTTATGGTTTTTGTTGTGATTTATACTTTGATTTAAGTTTTGAGGAATATACTTGCATTTTATAAATTTTTAGGAGTTTACCAGTTTGTGTAGTGTGTTTGATTTGTTTTTTAACATGTAATAGGCGTTTTTGTCGCCGTATATTGTATTAAATAAATAAATAAATAAATAAATAAATAAATATTGAATTCGAATTGGTATTCTATATGATAAACTACCTTTCCCGATAGACGTCGTTCTGTCTTTACTATGAATATTGAATTCGAATTGGTATTCTATATGATAAACTAGCTTTCCCGATAGACGTCGTTCAGTCTTTACTATGAATATTGAATTCGAATTGGTATTCTATATGATAAACTAGCTTTCCCGATAGACGTCGTTCAGTCTTTACTATGAATATTGAATTCGAATTGGTATTCTATATGATAAACTAGCTTTCCCGATAGACGTCGTTCTGTCTTTACTATGAATATTGAATTCGAATTGGTATTCTATATGATAAACTAGCTTTCCCGATAGACGTCGTTCAGTCTTTACTATGAATATTGAATTCGAATTGGTATTCTATATGATAAACTAGCTTTCCCGATAGACGTCGTTCTGTCTTTACTATGAATATTGAATTCGAATTGGTATTCTATATGATAAACTAGCTTTCCCGATAGACGTCGTTCAGTCTTTACTATGAATATTGAATTCGAATTGGTATTCTATATGATAAACTAGCTTTCCCGATAGACGTCGTTCTGTCTTTACTATGAATATTGAATTCGAATTGGTATTCTATATGATAAACTAGCTTTCCCGATAGACGTCGTTCTGTCTTTACTATGAATATTGAATTCGAATTGGTATTCTATATGATAAACTAGCTTTCCCGATAGACGTCGTTCAGTCTTTACTATGAATATTGAATTCGAATTGGTATTCTATATGATAAACTAGCTTGCCCGACAGACGTCGTCCTGTAGTTCTTACTACGAATATTGATTACAAATTTGTATTTTATACCACAAAAAAGACGTTTAAAATAATATGTTTGAATGTTTATAAACTATTTCTGAAAGCTTGGAAGAAGCTTCTTAACGCTTTTGTCGTGAAAGAGGAAAATGGTCGGTACCTGGGATCAAACCCACGACTCTCGAACGAAACTGTACGAATGTCTGCGTCGTAGCCGCTAGGCTACAAACCACTTCAAAATGTTTATCTCCTTATTCATTTTTTCTGAAATTTTCATTTAAATTTAGAATTTTATTTTTGTTAGGTTAGTTAAAAGTGAAAACAAAAAACAATATAATAATTGTTGTAAAATAATTTCAAGCTTTGTTGGTTTATAATAAATGTGGTGTATTTTTATTGTGCACTAGCTTTCCCGACAGACGTTGTCCTGTGTTCCTAAATGTGAATATTGAATTCGAATTTGTATGGTGATGAATTGATTATCATTTGACCAATGTGATTCCGAACGATGCGTCTGTTTCAAACCATGTATATTCCATCCGCATTCTGTCAATCGCACCAATTGACAATTTCTGTCAAAATTGCAAAATTGGAATAAAAATTATAAGGTAAAAAGTACTAATAAGGTTGTCTACGTAGAGTTTTCCTTAGTTTTCTAATTTTCCATGCATTTTTCTCAATTTATTTCTTCTAAAAGGACATTCTCCTGATAAAAGCCTACACGACAAAAAAAGAATTAGCGAAATCGGTCCAGCCGTTTAGGCGCCATCCGATGACAACGCGAAATAGCTCTCCATTTTTATATATAAGATTATTACTATTTGGTTATATTAACGGTCTATTTGCAATAAAGTAAAAATAAAATCAGTTCTTGTGTTTTTTTTTAATGGAAGTTGTTCTAAATTTGTTTAATTTAAAAAGAACAGAAAAAACTGTCTTTAATTAATACTTATATTATATAAATATATGAAACATCGTCATGAATCGTGATTATTTTTTTAATTCATTGGTTTAAATCTTTCATTGAAATTTTATTCATAAAACCGTTTTTTTAGTCTTTTTTACATTTTCCAGAATTGGAGTTGTCAGTGTTATTTTTGATACGCCTCCATTTTTTCAAACATAAAGCCCAGATACCTACTTCAAAGAAATTTCAAAACCTGTCATCCTTTACACGTGAAATGAATGAATGAAAAAAACGTAGATATTTAAAAAAAATCCTACCTTATGCGAAGATAATATTATGAAATGTAATAAGTACTACATTAAAAGAGAGTGTTTTTTTTTGTAGTAAATTTGTTAGGTATCTTTCTTTAGTAAAAGAGTTGGGATACATACCGTACTGGTGTTTGAAATCTTTAAAGTGTTTGGTTGCTTAGCGGTTGAATCGCCGACTTTTATATCGAGAGTCATAGGCAGCGTTGCCATGCCATATCTACCAATAGTACACATTTCTTTTTTTCAAATTATGTCATCCTACAGTTCATTCATGGAGCGCCGCCTCTCATCAGAGGCATCTTGCAGAGTAAAAATGCCTCTTTACAGCTCCTGCCATCTGCGAGATGTCTCCTAAATCATCTTTTTGATACCCCCGAAAGATAGGTCCCAACAGTATTCCCATCTCCCGGTTGCAACAATTGCTTTTGGTCGTGTGACCTTATGTCCCTTTGATCACTGATGCGTAAGTGCCCATTACATTCACCACATCAGGTCGGCTCTACAAAGGTATCACGTATTTCCTCCATAGCCAAGGATGGGGAAATAAAAGTCTGCTCCAACAGATCAGTCAAAAGGGACGTTGAGGTTGCCTGATAACAGGAGCCTCCGTTAGTTCCTTTTAGGTATCTGCCTATCTATTAACTTGACAGAATTGAGTATTTTGGAAGTGATACGACATATGAAAATCAGATTATTGATAAACTTATCTTACCTTAGTTGTTACAGACTTACCTGATTTTCGGAATGAATAAAATAAATAAAATAAAATCATAAAAAATTTGCAAAAAGTTTTTTGTAATCTTCGTCACATTCAAAACAATTATTAAAAGTCGAACATTATGAAGTTTTCATATGAAAATAGTTTTAACTTTGAAATCTGACATACCTAGCTAGGTTTAACTTAGATCCAAAATAAGATTTAGGTAAAAAACCACAATATCATATATTGTGTCTAATCCAAATCCAAACTCCCCTTACGGCCCACGTAGGAGCATAGGTAGGCAACAAGAGCTCTCCATAGCGTTTGGTCTTGCGCAATGTTTATGACCTCATCTCACAACATGTCCAGATTTCTCAGCTCTGCTTCGAAGGAGCGGAATACAATATGTGACTTTTTTTGCCTGGGCTTTGGTCAGGTGCTAGGACTCACAATTGGAACCATACACGTGTGAAACAGTTTACGTATATTATTCCATATATTATGTAAACCTCCTTTATTTAATTAGATTGTTCACCGACACTCGTGGTGCATCCACTAGTGGATAAGTGCCGTGTGCTACTCTATTCATAAAAATACACAGATTGGAATGGTTGAGTCACATCAGCCGAATGAGTGATATGTGTATCCCAAAAAAGGTCCTAAGCACCTTTTCAGGTGGTCATAGGAGTAGAGGCAGACACAAATTGAGATGGCTGGATGATACGGAGAACGACAACAGAGCAAATGACGAACTGGAGGAGAGTGATAGAAGAAACCGAGGAATGGAAAAGATTTATTGAGGAGGCCAAGGCCCATAACGGGAAATATGATGATTGTACTTTGATCCTTTGATCCTTTGCTGAGATTGTAAACAATAATTGATTCCGGTCCATGCTAAAATAAAAAATGGGTACTTTTCTTTCTTTTTTTCGTTGTTTATTAGTTTTAACCGTTCAAAGTCTAAACGTAAACTAAAGGTAGACAAATTTTTGTCTTTTAAATATATAGATAAATTATCAAGCTAGACTTAAAGTCTTCTAAAATTCTTAACTGCTGCACTGCGATTGAAAGTTTTTTCATTCTTTTACAAGTTTCTAGACTAAAATTTATGAATAAATGATTAGGTATCTATCTGTTTTAAGGGTATTTTGCCTTTATTTGGTCACTAGCCGTCCCGCCCGTCGACCTTCTACCTAACTCAATTAAAAAAATAATTTTGGCTTATTACATGAATAAAATGCAATTTACGATGTAAAAACTTAATTAAATTTAGCTAATAATTCATTGCATTATATAACAGTTATCGTTGATTCGGATGCAGGATAAAGTTCGATGGGTCAGAAGTTTGAAATCAAAAAAATTCCTCTATAATTGCTTTACTTTTTTAAAAATTCAAAAGATGGCGGTGTAGTAGGAAGTACATCACATGTGATGTATGTTAACCTATTGTATACATACGTCGAAAGAATTGAACCGATTTAAACCAACTTTTTTGAAGAACATCAATAACTTTTTTGAATTATTATGTTAAGATTCAAGTAATCTCAAAAGCCTTAAGACGATACAGCAATGTACATAATAAGGAGATAGTGCCTACTTCACATTGGTCGAATGGCGACTAGTGATGTCAGAACCGGATACAATTTCATACCGAGTACCGGAGGGTAATTCCAGCAAACTACCCGGTATTAAGTAACGGGTATTTTTACCGGTTCATACCCCCCCCCCCCCCCCCAATCAAATATTACATTTAACGAATTCCTCGGTTTTGTAATAAATTACTTTTGTTGGTTTGTTTAGTATTATTGAATATTTTTTTACGCATGTTTTTAGATAGCTATATAATACAATATATATTATATATAATCTATAATGTTGTATATTTTTATGCCAAATTATTTTAGTTACATTTATTATTTTTGAATAATTATTTATTGGTCTCTTGAATTATAAATATAAAAAAGTATATGTATAATTCAAGAGACCTTGCGCGCTCTAAGGGTGTCCTAGCTAGTACACGATACTACAGGTTATTATGCAAAAAATATTAGTTATTTTATTATTTTTTAATTATTAGTTTGTAAAATATATTAGGAAAATCTGTAATATACGCCTCGAAATAATAAAATAAATTATGCAGGTATGAATTAAGTACCTATGTAGTTAAAGTCATATTTAAAAGTAATACGCAGAACATCCATAAACCACGATACCTACGTTTGCATCATGATTGTATATTATTATTCGTATCTAGGTAGTAGGTACTTTTACTGCTACACCGTACGTGTAAAACAAGTACCTCACCTCCATAGAACCAAAACACAACTCTGTAAGGATACTGCTCGGAGCTCGGTAGTCGGTAGATATCTACCTGCAATACCGGCATACAGTACAATTCTACCAACAGAGTATCTGTCGATACTTTTCTACCGAGAACCTTGTCGATACTTCTACCAACAGAGTACCCGTCATTATTTTTCTACCGAGTCGATACTCTACCGACGGAGTATCCGTCGTTACTTTTTTACCGAGTCGATACTTCTACCGACGGATATTGAACACTACCGGTTCGATATTCCAATAACAAAAAGTAACGGGTATTCAATATCGGGTAACTACCAAACTGACATCATTAATGGCGAGTAACACGAGTTTAGTCTAGTGAATCCATTTCGTCATATTTTTTTCAGAAACTGCTATTTGTTCCAAGGGACATGGTAGCCGAAAACTGCCGAACCAACCCGAAGTGTAACAAAGACGACTGTATGCTTGTATTAGTGTTCAATTTTATTTTATGTTAGCAATCTTTCTACTATTTTTAATGATTGTGTTTGGTTAGGTTATAATTATAGGGGGGGGGGGGGTCTAGCTTTCCCCCCGAACTTATTTAAAGTAACACGAATAGCATCAAATTATCATTAACACTAATAAAATCATACAGTCGTACCTATTTGTTACACTTCGGGATGGTTCGGCAGATTCCGGCGACCATTTTCCTTGGAACCAATAGGAGCTCGTATATGTATTCTCTATTAGCGTCCCCCCCCCCCTCTCCTTCCAGGGATCCTTCAAAAGTTCAAATTATTTCAAAATACCAAATAATATTGTACATACCTGTACAATGTTTTATTTCAACATTTGATCAAACCAATAATTATACTAATAAATAATAGATAAAAAAAAATATCTTCAAGTAACCAGCCTTTTCACCAACTTTCCACTTGACGTCGTAAGTTTTATTTATTTACTAGCTGACCCATCGAACTTCGTCCCGTCAATAAAATATTGCTGGGTAACATACCTACATGACTACTCATTGTGAAAAAATCAAAAGTTTTGTGGTTATAATATATCTACAATTACAATGTCGGTAACATTACCGCCATCTGTGGAAACATAGGGAAAACATTAATCTATAGAATCTTTCTATCAAAATATCAATCTACCAGACATCTCCCTATTTCTCCAACGGATGGCGGTGGCAGTAGTTATTCTGTTATCCGTATATATATAATTTTTATATTTGGAAATTGGATATTTACGACATAGAAATCTACCTTCTTGGAACTGATATAAAAGAAACACAATTTTAAATATTTCGAAAGAAATTAAATTTATATTATTATAATATATTTTATAAAACGTTTGGTGAAAATCAAATCAATAAAAAAATTTTTTTTTGTTTATTGAGTTTATTTTTTTCTAAAATAATATCCTTATTTTTAACTAATGAGTAGGTTTTTTTGCAAATGTGACCTTAAGGTGAATCGCCTAGTGGAAAAGCCTCCGACTTCGGGTCAAAAGGTCCCGGGTTCGATTCCCGGTCGGGTCAGAAAATTTTGATGTGTTTTTTCACTAGAAATTTCTACCCGGGGTTGGAATCCTGTCTCAGATTGGACAGAACCGGTTGACTGGTAGAGAATGCTTCAAACATTAAGTTCCGCCGGCTATACTGACACCCGTGTTTAGAAGAGTGTTATATATAAAATTTTATTTGTTTATTTAAAAGAGATCCAGTTAAAAAAATATAAATAGTCACTCACTATCGCTGCAAATGTGTGTCGTCCAATGGATATTATGACATTGTCAATTTATTAAAATCATTTTAACGAATTTTCACAACGTTAATACACTACCCATCACCTTTATCCATCACGCCGTTTCCCGAAGAGGGGTAGGCAGAGAGTACGGACTTCTATTCTTTCATATCCATACTAACCTCTTTCGCTTCCTCCAAACGCATAACGTTCCGCATGCATGCTATTCTATTCCTTTTGCTCCTGAATTGGCCCTCCTCTAAGACGGCACCGATATGTCGGACCATGTCATTCGAGGGTAATACACGTATTTTGCTATTATTAGATTAAAAACAGCAACACGTGTACTCTAATGCAAGGATTGTGACAAAATGAAACAAATTTGCACCAAGTTTTTAACACAGACAATCAAGCGACGCGACGTGACGCTTTGGAACACGTCCACTAGAGTTTCCCCATTGACGGCGTTTGGAGTGACGAATGGCTTGAAACGACTGAATTTGGAGTGATGGATATTCGGCTCACCCTATCATTCCACGTCATCCATTTGGTTTTCCTCAACGATGATCATTTTTTGGAGTGACATCTGGACGGATGAATTTATTGATTTTTCTTAGCTATATTATACTTTTTATATCTTAATATTTGTCAAATACATAAATACAAAGTAAACATAAGAGATTTAGAAGTGAATTAATATTCTAATATTATGTTTTATCTATAAATAACATTAGAAAATCAAAAGAAGCCCGTCTACCAAGGCTGACGGATTGACACATAACCCAATATGACATATTGTTTACATTACATATTTACAGTTTATTTTTAAATATATTTTTTTTACTATGTTACATATTACATGTTACTTAATCAAACGAATTCCACAATTATGTCAAAAATTATTATTTTTTTACCAAGTTTACGTTTGATATCCTAACTTTTACTTATTTTCATATCGATACCTAGGTTTACTTTTTGGCTTTCCAATGAGCTAAATTTTCTGTAGGAATCTGTTACAGAGAATAAAAAAAAATCAATGTTTTTTCTTTTTTCAATGGTCAGGTATTATATCCTGTTGTAGAGCTTGTTCAAATTAGCTATGTGCATTTTGTGTTTAAAGTAAATGAATATTATCTGCTTCCATCAGGGTTGGTTTTGGTGGATAAATTGTGGAAATTTACATATGTACATAGTAAACTTTAAATTAAACTAAACATGCCTGTAAACTTAACTACCTTTACCCATTTAAGCATTTTACCTTCCGAAATATGAATTTTAAACAATGTCGCATTTCGTTTATCCGTCAGCCGAATGTGAAGTTTATAGATAAGGAGGAGTTGAAGAACAGACCAAAACTTTCAAGCTAAAACAACAAACCATCTCGATTGCAATATCTTGGCATAGGAGCAGGCTAACTTGGAGATGCCGATAAACCCGAAACTCCTGAAACAATTGATGTTTGCTTTTTCTATCTCGCAAATTTGTTCACAAACTATACTTAAGTGAATAATATTATCCTATTTCACAAAATTAATTTTACATGAAATATTAACGAAATAAAGCATTTCTAAAGGTAAACGTTATAATAAATTGACGAATCTCTTGCATATTATGTTTTGTTGCTTCAGTTTTTTTTCTCGTGCATGTCTCGTGCGTGCTTTGTTTATTTTTAAATAGTAGACGAGAATATTTATAAATTTGATACTATGTTTTGTATTTTCTTGTTTGTTCACAGAAAAATATTATAAAATATGTAGGTACCTACGCCATGACAGATGCCTAAAGCCGGTAAAGCAGAGGACTCTTGCACCCTCTCTCTCGTATGGTACCTCAATTTTCGCGACAGTCATGTAAGTAGGTCAAACTAACTATACATAATATAATACTAGGTAGGTAGGTACCTATATCTACACACAGTATGGAGGACTTTTACAACTATATATAATACTAGGTAGGTAGGTACCTATATCTACACACAGTATGAAGGACTTGCATTAGGTACTACAAAACCAACAGACATTCTTCTTTTAATTTTTTCGCGTATTTAACAGTGAGTATTAATTTTTCCTCCTACTCTATTTTTTATAAACATTGAAAGTGACATGCCTTTTTTAATTTTTTCGCATATTTAGCAGTGACTCTTATTTTTCCTTTTGAAACATTAAGATAATATTATATACTCCTGGTCTTGAGAAGGGGAAAGCTGCAGACGAAACCTGTTCAATAACCTACTGCTCAAGTCTGACTAGCCAAATCAACAACGTAAAGCAAGATGGGTATCAGCTAGTACATCTTCTACATAATATTTTAGTCCGTTTATATTTTTGAAGGCGCATCAATCGTAGAAAACAGACGTTAAGGTCAGATATTAATATGCCCAGAGCCGTACAAAATGGTGGAGAAGGTTCTTAAATACAATTTGCTGCATTAACTTTAATATATTTACAGCTATTTAAAAAACTCTATTTTTTTAGGATCTTCATACAAATTTCTCAAAAACATAGCACAAATCACCCTCTATGGGTGGAATGCCTAATTAATTATCACACATTAGAGGGTGTACGGAATGTAGCTAAGATTCAAACCATAACCTCTATGAAAACTTGCAAATTATGTCGGTAGGTTCGTATAATATTATGAGGTCGGTAAAGAAGTCATTCTTCTTTTTCTGTGCTTATGTCAGTTATAGAGGTCTGTTAAGCAATGGGAAGCTAGACTAGAACCTGTTTAATTACCTACCGATCAAGCCTGACAATCGGAATCAAAAACGTAAAGCATGACGGGTATAAGCTAGTACATGAATAAATGAAAGCTGATTAAAATAGGTATAAGATAAAACAAAAATAACTTCTCTAAAGTAATTCGAATTAAACGATATGCGTAGTGGTTTGTTCCATTTGAAAATCGAACATTAGTAATGACTTGTTAGAAGTCATTAGTTGTTACAATATATTCTTTAAGAGATCGTCCTAAAAAATGTGCCACAAGAATCTAGTCATTTTTTAACTAATTTGTCAACATTGATGCGCATTTTTATAAATTAAAAGGCGTAAAGTGAATAAATCTTATTTTGAAATCACAAACTGTCAGTTGTTTGAGTGTTGGTGCGATTGCCAGAATTCGGATGGAAAATATGTGGTTTAAAACAGATGCATCGGTCGAAATGAGTTTGGTTAAAGTCATTTTTACCGTTCTTTCAAATTAGATAGTCTGTCGGGAAAACTAGTTGATAATAAAGAAAGCAATTCTTCAATCTGAACTTTATTTTCAAAATCTCGGCTGATAGTTGTGTTATTTATTTTTTTTTTGATTGTAGAAAGCATGCCATTGAGACGTCTAACAGGAAAAAAATATTAGGAACATTTTTATTAAATCTACTTTCTATACAAAGGAATTAATAATATTAACATAAAAAGATATCTCAAATTTATGAGAACAAGAAAAATTGTTTTTTTCGAAATCTTTATTATATTTGTTTTGAAAATGTGTGTGCTTTATAATGTAAACAAAACATTTTAATAAAATTGTATTTTTTACAAAATACACTTCAGTATCTAATATGTTTTATAAAAAAATGGATAATCATACAAAAATATAGCAACGATTTTTTAAAAAAGAATATTAATTTTTGTGTCTAAAAATTAAAGAAAATATAGCATAGGTACAGGTATAGCAAGATCGAAGCCAAAGGCGACATGTAAAGCTGAAACTTCGCATTAGAAACTTGTCATTTTTTTATTTTTTTTTTTTAAATTGGCAGAACTATTTTATAAAATAGTTTCCTGGCATAACTTGTCATTAAAATAAAATAAAAATCTATAGTTCTCGTCTCTAAGATGAGTAAGATCCTCTTACACCGTGTTCCGTCCCTTCGAGAGCGGAATCAATCGCGTTGGATGGCTTTTTTTTAACTCTTTACAACCCTAAATGGGGCCACAAACGGATTATGTATTTATTTTATACTAGTTTTTTCCGACAGACGTTGTCCTATGATCTAACTATGAATGATAAAAGTGACATTATTTAACGAATGTCATTCCGACCGATGCATCTGTTTTAAACCACATATTTTCCATCCGGATTCTGTCAATCGCGCCAACTATCAAACAACCGACAATTTGATTTCAAAATAAGATTTATTCACTAATATTAAAAAAAAAAAATTATAAATTAAAAAAAATCTTTTACTTATTATCGGTATGTGTGTAAGGAATAATTGTAAATTGCTTATATTTTGATTTCACCTATTTTATTCTAATTTACTGTAGATTTGTTTGTAAATAATTGCTCTAACCATTTAAGTTTTTTTTTAATTGCCCCATACACAAGTTTCTAACTTCAAATGGGGCATATAAAATTCACTTTGTCATTTGATATATTTGTTAATGTACCTATATTTTTTGTACTTGTATATATTATTTTTTATTAATAAAAAAATAAAATAATTTTAGGAAATAGAAATTGGGTTTCTAAATATTTTTTCACAGATGGCGTTGTTGATTCGAAATTTCTTCCATACTAACTTTAATATTATATTTTATATTATTATTTGCTATCCATTTTTCGATGTTTTACGGATCTTTTACGGATTCGGATCTTTAAATAGGTAGGTAAGTATACTTCAGAAAACTTTAAACATAACACTGCATTATTCGTGGAATGGACGGCTTATTAGCTCAACCGTATAATAAATTAACGAAAATGAGCAATGATATTCCCATGGGGGTCGTAAAGTATAATTTCAATTTATCCAAAGAACCCTTTACCGACCTATTACACAGCATCCATACGTTTGAGCGGAATCGCGACTTGTCAGTTTTTATGGTAGGTAAGGGGTAGGACAAAATAAGAAATTCTCTCCCTTTAACATCCCCCCAGGCGACCATTTCGAGAAACGCTTCGGCGAGATGCTGTAGCGGGAACACCGCTGAGCCGATGTCTTCAAGGTCGAACCAGACGGTAGCGAAGCTCTGGGAAATACAGGGGGTAAAGTTTCGTGAAACAATCCAACATTCACACAACTAACTAAGCAATGCAAAAGTATATCTACATAATAATTCAGAAATGTTTGTCTGCTTTCTATCGTATATGTGAACATCACGCTCAAAATACAAATGCTACGTCAGATATGAATCTGCGCAGAGCGGTGCAATTTGCTTGAGAAGGTTCTTAAATACAATTTGCTGCATTAACTTTGATATATTTAGAGATATTTAAAAAACTTTATCTTTAGGATCTTCATACAAATTTCTCAAGAAGACAGTAAGCCATCTTTTAGAAACAAAATTACTCATGTAAACGTTGAATGGAATCTTGGTATTACAGTATGAAAATGTAATAAAATAATTGTAGATTGATTTGTTATACATATAAATGTTATTCAAATCTTATTATTCTCAATAAATAAAGATTTAATGAAAAAATTTGCAAAATGATTCCTCCATTTTGAAGTTTGACAGATAGCACAAATCACCCTCTATGGGTGGAATGCCTAATTAATTATCACACATTAGGGAATGTAGCTAAGATTCAAACCACAGAGCTCTCTCTCTCTCTCTCTCTCTCTCTCTCTCTCTCTCTCTCTCTCTCTCTCTCTCTCTATGAAAACTTGCAAATTATGTCGGTAGGTTCGTATAATATTATTATTATTACATAAATATGGCATTCCGTCCCGATGAGGAATCGTATAATATTATGAGGTCGGTAAAACAAAAATTGTAAAAGTGTTCTTCTTTTTCTGTGCTTATGTCAGTTATAGAGGTCTGTTAAGCAATGGGAAGCTAGACTAGAACCTGTTTAATTACCTACCGATCAAGCCTGACAATCGGAATCAAAAACGTAAAGCAAGACGGATATAAGCTAGTAATTAATAAATGTCGATGATAAAAAAAATCTTAGTACCCAAGTAATGTATATTTATACCCACATGCGAAAACAAACTTCATTAAAGATTTAAAGGTAATTGAGTGTAAATTATCATCAACTAGCTGACACTCCTGTCGAACTTCAACCTTACCCAGGATAAAAAATAGTGCGGACTTATTGCATAAATAAAATACAGTTTATGACAAAAAAAAACTACACACTTTATTGCATTGTGTAATTATTATTATTATTGTTGATTCGGATGCGGAATGAAGTTCGACGGTTCATAAGTTATATAATAAATACAATTTCTCTATAGTTGGGTTATTTAAAAAAAAATCCAAGAGATGGCAGTGTAGTAGGAAACAAGTAACATATCATTATAAAACACGTTACGTATGGTATATGTTGTTGAAAGAATAGATTCCATTTTTAAACCAAATTTTATGGTAAGATGCGAGTATTTATAAGTATTTGATTATTAGCAAGTAACCAGTGACCCGTGGTGAAAGGTGCTACTTGCCCTAAAAGAAAACAAACAAATCGACTCGAAGCTATTTTTGGTGTCTGGTATGTTTAGTTCTTAAATGACCCGACAGTGGACTTAAATGTTAAAGTTTAGTTCCCACTACAACAGTCAAGCGCTGGAAGCTAGTACTTGTTGGAATTTGTAGGAAGAATAGAAAATATGATACATATAAAAATTGCAACATTAATTCGTAAATTCCCCACCAGTCCCACCACACATGCTTGATGGGGTTGCCAAATGATTAAACACCACATCAATGAAAAAATATAATTATCTATGTCTTTAACAGTACCTATCTATGTAATATATTAATTGGACCCAAACCGTTCACACTTTTTGAGGAATTTTACGAAATTGACAGTGCGAAACGCCATTTTGTAACAACTAAAAAACTTAACTAAAATAATATAGATTCACTTGACAAATTATGAACCAATGGGCAATGACGCGTACCTACTTGGGGTCGCCTTTTGCCTAAAAAAATGGAACAAAGTGGATCTACTAGACCGCGGTTAGACTAGGTTAGACCGCGTTTAGTTAGACTAGGTTAGACCGCGTTTAGTTACTAAAATACTCGCTTCCGAACTAATTTCCGGGAAGGTTTAAGCGGAGTATGAGTTCAATACCACTCCTTGGAGGGTAGATACGTGTATAAAATTATAAACGTAACAAACATTGCATTAACCAGGAGTAATTTTTTTTTTGTTCTGGGTTAAGTCGAAGTTCTACGGGCACGCGGGTCATCTAGTTCCCAAAATTATTTCATATTCCGTAATGATTCTTTCTTAACTACAATCTTTGAAGTTCCGCTAGATATCCTTACCTTGATATAGAAATATTCTTACTGGTTTATTGGAAGCCAAATACGCTGTATAATAAATTTAAAGGCATACATTGTAAATGAAATAAAGAATGGTTATTAGTCATACGTCTGCCTACCTGTTTATTATGCATGTAGGTAATAAATAATGTACATATTTTATACACCCTTTATGATATATTATTTTATAACAATACTAGCTTTCCCGACAGACGTTGTCCTGTAGTCCTTACTATGAATATTGATTTCGATTTTTTAAATTTATAAGTACAAAAATAATTTTAATATGTTTGAATGTTGAAAAATCAAAGCTTGAAAGAAATTCTATAAAAAAATAATATAATAATTCTATAAATTCGCCCTAAAAGGCGCACGGTTCTTGGACATCAGCACTACTCCTATTTCGGTGAAACTCAATTTAACGACCTGCCATTGGAAATACTCCAAGAGGTGACGAACTTATAAAATTAATAAAGAAACGTTACAAGCCGCGGTCGTGAATGTATGTATGTGTGTGTCTGAGAGGTGTTTATACATATGAATATGTATGTGTGTGGAGGAATGTTTTGATTTGTTTTTGATTAATATAGTTTTGTAAAAAAAAAACATACCTTCGCTCAAACATTAAGTTGCTTATGGAGGAATACTGTGTCTTGTTTAATCGATTAATGTATTTTAAATGTATATTATTTAAATAAATAAAAAAAAAATCTGCTTACCAAGGTTTTGAAACTCAATGGTTGTCAAGTAAATAAAAAATGTGTGGAATTTTTCGCAGATGGCGTTCCATAATCTGTTCCATAATTTCTTTAATATTATATATTATATTGTTTTCTATCCCTTTTCGATGTTTTATTTGTTATTCTGTTATCCGGAGCGTAGAAGAATCCAATACCTAAACCAAGCATCATAAAAATCTGTTCAGCCGATTTCGAGTTATAAGTGTTCGCACTAACCCGACTTTCATTTATATTATAAGATTTTGTAACAATATATTATTTATATAAGTGGGACAACATTCAGTGTTGTATGTATTGAGATAAATTGTGTCAGTAATGTGGACATAGTAGGTAATAATGTTAAGATTCAGAAATGCTTTCAATAAGATTGCAGGTTTAATTGAGCATCCTGTCCTGTAAGAGGCTTCTAGGCAAAGGGTCTACAAAACAGCGTCTAGAGTTATTTAATTCGTGTGGAATAATAAATCTGCAATTCATTATTAATAATTATGATCGTACTTCACTCGAAATCAGGGGCGGGTCATGCTCTTGTGGTGCCCAGGGCACTAGATGATTACTGAAATCATTGTAAAAAAAAACAGTTTTTTTTATAGTGATGTCAGGACAGTTATACACAAATATAAACTTCAACACAATGCAAAATAAATGAACAGTTTACGTGTGGTTATATTATAAAGCAACCTTTCTGTTTTTTTTTTAACTGTAAGTTCCTTTTTGCTCATCACTAGACACCTGATTTTCATTTACATTTTCATGTAACTTTCTTATTATGGCTTTGTTGCATATTCTAACCATTATTTTCCTAAACATGTATATTAATAGAATGATCCAACTGACTAAATCTAACTCGACATCAGAGGGTACAAATGCTAGGGGGCGTCCGCGTCGAGAGTACCTCGAACAATTATGAGGACATGGGCTGCACAGTGCACATCCTACAATTATGAGGACATGGGCTGCAGAGGACCGGAGACGGTGCAAAGCAATCCGTACGCAGAAAAAGATCAGAGAATGTTTGTAGGAAATTAGACACTATTTTGCATAAAAATCCAAGTCTTGAGAACATCAAAGGGCATAGATCATGCCCTGCCTTAACAGGTAAATACCTAAAAAAAGTTGGCGAAATTTTTTTAATTTTGTGCAATAATGTCAGTTGTTGACGTAGAGAGGATGTTTTCAGCGTACAAAATAATAATTCTTGACAAACTTCACAAATATATGGTCGAAATTTTAGAAAAATAGACAACGTCTGTTTCATAAACTAGCATAAAAATTTCGTTGAAAGGGGTGTACGAGATTGTTGATCTAGGCCACTTGTATCAATGGCGCCCTAGGCTGCAGCCTAAAAAATCCTTCAATAGATCCGCCCCTGTTCAAGACAGTAGTTTTCGGATCAAGTTTTCAAAGAGCAGTCCGGTTTTCTTGCGAGAGGTCAGCCTTTCGTACCACGACTTTTGCGATGGTTTATTATCTTTAAATAATTGTGTCTTCTCATTGACATGTCAAGATTTATTATTTTAGAACCCGTCTGAACCTTTGAGTAAACTTAATTGAATTTTTCGAAAGTAAATAACGTATATCACTAATATAAATGAAAGTCGGGTTAGTGCGAACACTCATAACTCAAAATTGGCTGAACAGATTCTTCTGATTTTTGATTTATTGGATTCTTCTCCGCTCCGGATAACAGAATAACTAATAAAAAGTTTAAAAAATGGTTAAGAAATTATGTAAAATACAATATTTAAGTTTGTATGGAAAGGTTACTGGGACGCGCCCACGACATCGCGGGTAGATCCCTCTCATTCTCAGTACAGTAGCCCATCCCACTTACTCCACCGCACCGTTTCGATAGTTTTAGAAATTTCCCATACAAAGTCAACAAAATTATCGGGCATATTCGTGTTGGTAATAGGCGAGGTAGGGTGCATTTTTCTAAAGTGTTCCCGCCAGAGCTTTGAATACGAATGAAATAGGGATGTTTCAGAAATAGTTTAATGTTATTATTTTATTAGCTTATCTCAATCGAATTAATTTTGTATTGTTTAACGGGGGCGCAGTGCACATTATGTACATATTGACGGGCCACTTCGGGCTAGAACCACAGGACAAGGTCTGTTGGGAAAGCTAGTAACGTATATTTATTATAAACTAGCTTTTCCGACAGACCTTGTCCTTTAGTCCATAGGTACCTACAATGAAAATTGATTTCAAATTTTTATAATTTATACAAAAATAATAATATGTTTGAATGTTCAGAAATTATATCTGAAATCTCGAAAAAATCCATCACAAATTATTAGCATATCTACCAATATTTTTAATCTCAATGGTTGTCAGGTAAACAATAATTTTGTTATTATAGAATTTTTATAGATCAAACAAAAAAATTATAGATGGCGTTGGGTTTGCAGGAAATCCATTCCATAGTAACTTTAATATTAGGTATATTTTATAATATTTCTTTTCCATTTTCAACTTTTTAATAGTTATCCTGTTATCCGGAGCGGAGAAGAAACCAATAAATTAAAAACATCATAAGAATCTGTTGAGCCGATCTCGAGTTATGTGTTCACACTAACCCGACTTTCTTTTATATCTATAGATTTTAGATGGTTAAAGTTTTTTGATACTCTAATCTAAAAATAGATTTTAAGTCTTCATGTTGGATATTAAGGAGATTTCCTCCTTGTAGCTTGGGGCCCTCGCATGATTACCTTATCCTGTAACCTAACAGAAGACACTGTCATCGTTAAAATAGTTTTGTACTTTTAGTATAAGTATGTCGTTAGGTACTTGTATTATATTTTTACACGATTACTAGTTTCCATAGCAGGCTTTGTCCTGTCAAAAGATATCATGGAGCCTCCGCAAAATGGATTATCTATAAATATAAAAACGATCTTTATCCGTATGATTAAACCCATTCCACTAAGCACAGGTTCTAATAATAGTAACTTCATTCTTGTTGTACGTACCTACCTACCGTATGTTTTGTGTCTAAGTTTATTTTATTCCTGTCTTTTTCAGAACTTAATTACATTAAAAATATTGGTAGGTATGCTAATTTGTGATGATTTTTTTTTTCGAGTTTACAGAAATAATTTTTTAACATTCAAACATATTATTTTTGTATAAATTACATAAATTTGGAATCAATATTCATTGTACATATGGACTAAAGGACAACGTCTGTCGGAAAAGCTTGTCTTATATATAAAAATGGAGAGCTATTTTCCGTGGTCATCGCATGATCGATTTCTTTTATTGTCGTGTTGGCTTTTATCAGGAGAAGGTTCTTATGAAAGAAAAAATTAAGACACATACGTGAAAAATTAGAAAAATGAACAAAACTCTACGTAGGCAACCTTATTAGTACTTTATCCATAATTTTTATTCAAATTTTGAAATTTTGACAGAAACTGTCAATCATTAGATTATTGGTTTGATTGACAGAATGCGGATGGAATATACATGGTTTAAAACAGACACATCGGTCGGAATTACATTGGTCAAATGGTAATTAGTTCATCACCATATAAATTATAATTCAATATTCATGGTTAGGAACACAGGACAACGTCTGTCGGGAAAGGTAGTCTACTAATATTTTCCAGCTCTGGCTTTCGTTTGTTTAAAACGCGCCATGAGTTGGCATTTGAAAAAGAAAAAACCACATTTGCTTAATATATTGCATACTTCGTTATCACTCACCGGTTACCCAATAATGTAAAAGTTACCGTGTACTTTAATCGTGATTAAATTCTCAAGTTGACGATACATTATGATAATGAGTTACTTAATTAATAATTAAAGCTCAAGTTTAACAAAGTTTAAAACCAATTTGGCGTGAATTAAGGCATAGTTTGTTTCGGGTAAAAAGCGGCGCGGCGTTTAGAATTACGCTTGTAAAGTTAGTTTAATATTATTATAATCAAATTTCGCTTCTAAATAATGATTATATAAACAGGTAAGCAATTATATTATTTACGAGAAAATAATAATTATCCTGCATAAAGTTTCTTAATAAGTTATTTTATTTTAGCCATGTGGATCGTTTTTGATACAAGACCAAGCGGTAAAGGTTCTGACTTTCCTTTCTTTTCCTCTACTTCTCCTCTACTTCTCCTCTACCCTGATCCTTGCCCTTTCCTCGCTATCACTTTGTTTTATTTAGCTAGATATTATGTCTGTGTTTATCTTAATATTCGGTCTTTACCTATGAAATTGCCGTTTTTCAGTGCCGATAATTTCAAACAAACAAAAAAGTTTTGATTGTCTGTGAATTCTAAATTCAAATGAATTTTGTTTTAAGAAGATGACATTCTTTATACAAAATCGCTCTTTAGTTTTTTCATAAGTGTTGTATTTTCAGTACATTTTGAACATTTTACGTCATAATGGATACTTTAAAAATGTGTGTAATTATGAGTTACATCGTGGCACCAAAGCGGCACAAACGCCACGTAACATCAACAACGCTTACGGAGGGAACTTCTGGAAAATTTGACTTTACAAATGAACCACGTGGTCGTCTGGACACTTTGGTCAATAATAATGAATTAATGGCGATGGTGGAAGCTGATGATACTTAATCAGTAGCTGAGCAGTTTTTGATGTTAGCATCAAAACAGCATTGGTCTATAATATATGTTTTTTTGTATGTATTATGTATTTTATTGAATATAATATTATGTATATTTATTTATTTATTTATTTATTTATTTCATTTTCCACCATAGACCCATTCCAGGCACTTGGGGACGTCAAAATTTTCACAATTTTAGATGTATAAATTAAGAATACATTATAGAGATGGAGACAAATCAGATCAATTCAGGGTCAAGATATCGTAATACAATAATTAATTATTCACAAAAATAACATAAGGGGGAAAAAGTATGACTGTAAGCGAGCAAGTAGGGCTTTGTAATGAAAATATATCTATTTGAGTCATGCCTGGGTGTAAAGGGCCCATTCACGCTCACGTCAAAAGAATCAATAATTATAATGAATTAACAAAGACAAAACAAGGGCACAGCAATTTAAATTCAAAGTGAAATAATACAAGATGGGGATGCCAATAAATACAATTTATATGTCAATTCAGTGCCTGTTGATGTAAATAGTCAGCAGGCACGTCGTTCATGTACATATGTGTGAGGGTTCGATGTTATACGTAGCATTTTGCTTCATGTAGCATATCGTTAACTGAGTAAAAGGATTTATCCAACAAATATGTTTTCACCCTTCTCTCATACTCAGTGTCACTCAGATTTCTAACATCTGTCGGGAGCAGATTAAATAGCTTTACGCTGAGACAAACAAAGCTGTTTGAGGTCTTTGTCAATCTGTGCCTAATAGGTTTGATGTTATGTCTATTTCTTGTAAAATGACTATGTACATCGCCATTTTCTGGGGTATTTGTAAGATTTTTCCGAGCATAAAGTAGGCATTCCCAGATAAATACACCAGCCAGAGTTGGGATTCCCAGTGCCTTGAATTTATCTCGGCATGAGTCTCTTGGGTGCATATTTAGAATCGCTCTTACTGCTCTTTTTTGTAGGACAAACACTCTCGAAGAGTCTGTCGCTTGTCCCCAGAATATTACCCCATATGTCATCACACTATGAAAATACGCAAAGTAGATGTTTCTGGCGGCAACTCGTCCGCAAATTTCATTAGTCTTGCGTATTGCATATATTGCTTTACTAAGGCTATTACACAATTTTTCAATATGGGAGCCCCATTGGAGTTTTCCATCCAATGTTACACCCAGGAATTTACACTGTGCTGTCCTATCAATAGATTTTTCTAAAAGCATATTATTAATTTCATTTTGGTTATGTTCTTTTCTGAGAGAAAAATGAATCACATTCGTTTTCGTCTTATTTAAAACAAGGTTATTGTCATCAAACCAACCCGTTACACTCTCCAACATTTTCTCCATTTCCACAGCAGATGATGCCCCCTCATTTTTAAAAAGAAGAGATGTGTCGTCAGCAAACATAATAATAGAGTTGTTTTGTTGGGATAAATAAGGCAGATCATTTACATATAATAGAAACAGTATGGGACCCAATATAGATCCCTGAGGGACTCCGTACTCAATAATCTCTGTGTTAGATCGTACGTTATTAATTTCAGTACACTGTTTTCTCATTGAAAGATAAGATGTGAAGAATTTCTTCTCCTCACCGCGTACACCATAGTGATCAAGTTTACTGAGCAGTATGCCATGATCGACGCAATCAAACGCTTTAGAGAGGTCACAGAAAATACCGTATGTATCATGTCCCTCCTCAAAAGAGTCCAAGATAAATTCTACTAAGGAAGCTATTCCATCCCTAGTACCCCTTCCCTTTTGAAACCCAAATTGTTGAGGGTGAAGTATATGGTTGGATGTCAGAAAGTGCACGAGCTGTTCCGCGACAACCTTTTCCAGTATTTTACTAATAACAGGTAAAACCGATATAGGCCTGTAGTTGTCTATGTCAGATCTTTCCCCCTTCTTAAAAATAGGAATAATTCTTGCCATTTTCAGAAGGTCCGGAAAAGTGCCCGTCTCAAGACAATTGTTGAACAGGATTGCTAAGTGTTCTGCTATATCTGATATAATCATTTTTAACAATTTTGTGGACATGTACCAGAGGTCTTGTGAAGTTTTAGTTTTAAGAGTTTTGGTAATTTTTATTATTTCGTCCTTGCTGAGCTTTTTAAATCTGAATCTATTTGTATATTTTTTGTTAACAGGAAGGTATTTTAAAGCTTCATTATTTTTTGTGAACTTTTCATTTGTCAATAGCTTGGCTATTTCTACAAAATATTTATTGAATTTATTAGCTATTTCTAAATTTGTCATTTCACCTTTATCGGTTTTCATTTTCACTTCATCATTTCGATCGTCTGATTGTCTTCCTGTTTCGAGTTTTATTATGTCCCACATTGTCCTGAGAGGGTTCCCAGACCTTTCAATTTTACTTCTAAAAAATATTTGCTTTGCTTCTGTACATACTTTTTTAAAAGTTTTGATGTACAGCGCAACATGCTTTCTAAATAATTCGTTTGTATTTTTTATACCGTACATGTAAAATAGGTTATCCCGGGATACCCTGATACCCTTTGTAGCCCAATCTTTAAAGGAATCTCTCCTGTACATTTTGGATTGAACAGGCATATATTGGTTTAAACGGAGAATCATGCTGCCAAAGAATTCGCCGAAGGATTTGTTAACATTTTTTCCCCCGTTACATTTATCTACGAACTCAAGATCACACTTTAAGCTATGTGTGAGTATGTCTACTTTTTCGCGGCTAATGATTCTACGTACAATTTTCTGTTTTGATTTTTTTTTCTTAATATGTTCCTCGGCGTACACTTCGGCCACCTGCCCCCCGTGGTCAGACTTAGTAAAATATACATGAGATATATCCCCCAGAGGAAGGTTCGTAAATATATTATCTATACAGGTCGCAGAGGTACTTGTAGTTCTGGTTGCACCATAGATACTACGTGTCAGTGAAAAACTATTCATTAGGTCCAACAAGGAGTCTCTCTGGTTTGTATTGGAATTAAAATCGATGTTGAAGTCGCCACATAGGACAACTTTCTTTTTTGTTGTTTTGAAGAGGATTGTTTCCAATATACTCATGAGAACCTCGAGGTTCCCCGTTGGAGGCCTATATATACAAATGACTACAATATTTCCAGCCTCCACACAACTGACTTCACAGTGTCTCTCACTAGATAGGCTGACTACATCATCTCTATGCTTAATTTTTAGAGTGTCTCTGGTTAATATTAAGCATCCACCCCTTATTGCAGTTTTTCTACAAAAGAAACTACCCATTATAAAGTTTGGTACTGACAAACATTGAATTTCATTTTCATTTAACCAGGATTCACTAACACACATAATGTCTATTTTTTGTGCTAATATAGACAAATAAAGTTCGTCGGTTTTGTTTTGAAGTCCCTGAACATTTTGATGTGCTACTGTTAATCGATTTCTGCCATATTCTGGTGCTTCGGCGTCGTCTTCCCTCTGCTTGGGTTCCTTGTCATTTAATAGTTGTATAAAAAATCATTCTTGTCTGTTTGGTGATCACGGGTCTCTGTTCTGTGCATATCAGTTTCTATTGTGATGTTGTTCTGCACTTTGTTTACTGTGTATTTTAACCTTAAATTAATCATATGTGCCATTGTCTGGTCGCTCTCCAAATAATTTATATCAATGAGATTGACGTGGTTATCAAATTTCTGGATTATATTATAGAGCGCACAGTTTGTTCTATAAACTTCTTGGTTTTTTCGGTTGTTTTTTGTGTATTTAATTGTTGCGATGTACAAGTTTATTTTAAGGTCTTGAGCTTTTCGGGAGATGGCTTCCATGCAATTTAAAAAAGTTCTCTTGTGTTTATCTACTTCGTTGTTTCCCGATATTATTATTAATGTGTCACCCTGCTTTACCTTGTCTAAAGTAATGTGGATGTCAGCCAGTTGGTCCTTTAATTTACTGTTTGGTTTGGAGGTGCAAATAACTCCCAAAACACCACTATTGTGTAGCTCCACTCCCATTCCTTTACAGTTTTCGTCGCCGATTATGTAAATTGAGTTTGAGTTTCTAACATTATTTTTAATCGTTGTTTTATAAGGCTTGAACTTGGAGAGCATTTTCGGTTTGAGTGTATGTTGTCTCTTTCTATTGTTTTCAAATTCTATGTTATTATTACTATTTTGGGAGTTTAAATCATTAACATATATCTTATAGCCATCGAGCCTTTCTTGGAGGTCATCGAAGCTGTGTCGAAGATTTTTATTTGTTTCCTCTGCCTCTCGTAATTTCTGTAATATTTTTTCGTTATTGACTTTAAATCCGTTCAAATCCTTTTCTCTTTCAGCTGTCATCAATTTTATTTCCTCATGCAGGCTGAGGAGTTGTCTGTTTTTATTTTTGAGCTTGTCTAGGGTTTTTCTATTTAATAACTTATATTTCTTTAGGACCTTCTCTTGTTTTTCTAGAACACTTATTTTTCTATTTAGTATGGATATTTCTCTACATTTTCTTTTTAATTGATTTTTGCATTCAATTAGTTCATTTTTCACATGGCAACTCTCCCTTTCCATTTCCTCAGTTTTTTCCTGCATTGGGTCCCTCTCTATGTCTGAAATTTCTTGTACTGTTAAGGAGCTGTCAAAAACTTTTATGTAGGCATTTCTATTTTCTTTTGCCCTATTTCTTGTTTCCATTTTAATTCTCAATTTGTTCTTATGTAGGTATAGGTAATAAGGTAGTTTTCAATAATAAAATTAGACAATACGAATACAACACTTAATACTATATTGTGTAGATTTTGGTTTCTGTAAAGGTTGTATTATTTATATTCTTCTATAGATGTCTCTACACAAAATGAAATATTGATCCTTTTTTTTTTAACTCTCCTAGTCTTATATAGATGTCTCTTTTAATTTAGATTCAAAAGATATTTCTTTTTTTCCTGTTTATGGTATTAAGTTCGTTATCATTTCTTATTTATTATGTTTTTATTTGAAAGATATATATTTTTTTTTAGTTATTTTTCCCTTATTTTCCTTTGAAAAGAGAAAAAAAAAATGCTTTGACTGTTCCGGGATTTGAACCACTAGTCGCAAAATGTATACCGGTGCGGCGCCTGTAGTCACTGATCCAATTTATTACTCTGATGTTTGTCACTTTTCTTAAATATTAATTATGTGTTTTGATGTCAATAGAAAGTTTGCACTACCCAACAATCTGTTTTGTATGGGCGGACAGAATAAGTTCAATTCAAGCATTCACTTTTTAACAGAAGAAATCATTGCCACTAAGGGTCATCTCTTCTCATTATCTCAACGTTTATTCATTCACATTTAGTGTTAGATTTAATACAGTCACACAAACATAACACACAGTGTATCTGTCAGTTGTCAACATTCAAAACATACCAGAAATACACAATTTAACACTGATTTTCACTTCACATGCAGTTTTCAACACACTATTACACTCATACTAATTAATCTTGCATATAATGGACTATTTTACTTGTAAAAGACATATATTTTTTAAAAATTATAGGGAGCAACAAAAACCACCACTATACCATAGTATTGACACCTGTACATATTATAGGTACTTATTTATTTTGTATGATTAAAGCTTAGCCGACTCCGCTGGCTGGGCCATGTTCAAAGATCGAGCGAACCGTCCGTCCTCAAGGAAGTTTTCTGTGGGAGACCTGCTGGAAGGAGGAGCATTGGGAGACCCAGACTAAGATGGCTGGACGGAGCGGAGAGAGACCTCGGACTGCTGGGGGTGGACGATTGGCGGAGCACGGCGGAAGACAGGGTGGCATGGAGAAAGATTCTTCTCAATTCCTAAGCTCGACCGTATAACCCTCTAATTTCAAGGGATGAAACGGAGAGCAGCCCCGTAAACAAATTGACATTGACTTTCGACTACAAACTTTTTTTTTCAATCAGGAAACAGGAAACCATTTTTTTTTTTGGTTTTTAGACGTCCACCCGAGCTCGAGTGATTTTGAAGGATCACAAGAGTAAGCGCATTGTTTTGTTTCATCGTAATTTTTTAATATTGAATCACAAAAATATGAATAGATAGGTAGTGTTAGTTCATTAACAAAATAAATATTTACCTACCAGTTTTGTAAAACACGAAGTATATAACCGCATTTACAAAGCAAAGTAATTAATAACCTTTATTCAATTTCAATATCTCAGTACACAATAATATGATGATGAATCCACCCACTAGGCCAAGCCTGTCTCGGAGAGATTAAAATGTAGGATAATATCCTATATTATAAAAATAGTGTATGACATAAAATACAGAGATAAAAAAGGCATAAAAAGACCAATACAAAATGAAAAAAAATGCATAAGCTTTTATATTATAATTATTATCAAGAAATATAGTTCAGGGAAGTTGTCATGGCATCAATATATTATGACAACTATCACTACCAAATGGATTGAAGTCACATAATCACGAATTAGAATCAAATGTTTACAAAAGACAAGAATCAATGGTCCATTTAAGAGTGACACAATTATCAACTTTACCCAATCACAACAGCATGAATAACAAAGTGAAAAACAAATCACAACCTTTGAAGAACAAAGCCACAGACATATCAGTCACCAATAGTAACCGTAACAACAAAATATCAGCACTTACCGCTCTCGCTGGATGACAGGCAATTGTTGGCTGACAGCTGCAAGACTGTGCTGGCCAAGACCACGCTGATAATGAGGAGAATCAGAGAGACGATTATCCAAAACTTGGTCCGGTGTCTTCCGCAAATGGTCTGCGCCCTTTCTTCTGTAAGTACCGTGTGAGTTTTGGATCCTGGGCCGAAGTGAACTACGGTATTTCTTGTGGCATTCAAATCTTCCAAAAGAACACCTGTGGAATCATCACTCCCGCCGTTTTCTTGTGGCGAACATAAATAACCATTGTTACTTGAATTTTTCCAAGATTTTTGCTCGTTTTTAGTGTTTTCGTCCGATAAACTGTTACCCCTTGGGCCAATAACGACAACTTCTTTCATTGGAGACGGCATTTTTGAATTGAAAAATTAATTTAAACCACTTTTCAGTATTTACATGTTCGTTAAAAAAAACAACCCAAGTTTTTTCTTACAAAATCAGTCCAATTATTCATTGTTTAATTTCAGAAAACCTTGATTTTTTTATTGAATACAAACGTTTTTTTATTGAATGAAAATAAAAACACAACTAAAACGTGTTTAAATAAAATAATTAGAAATGTGAGATAATTGTTTTATGAGCAAATCACCATAGAACACTGACATTGTAAAAAAAAATGGTAAAAAAGAACGATTTAAAATGTTTATGATAGAAAAACAAATAGCGCGCGGGAAATTTCTTCAAACAAAATAATATCGGAAACGTCAATCTTGTAGTTTTTTTTTTAATTTGTTTAGTTTTAAAAATATTATTATAATTTGATTTGACGTCGATTTTTTTTATAAACGTATTTTTAAAATATTTTGTTTATTTAATATAATTTGAGATAAATTTATAATAATAATAATTTTGTGATGAAAATACTAATAATGGATGTTTGATTTGTTATGTTGATGTTCGTTCCCGCTTCAGAAACAACGCTTCCCTCGAACGTCAGACCGACTATGGCGCTCTTTCTTTATGAATCTTGTGTTATATAGCGGGATAAGAGACGTTATATTGTACCTATGGACGACAACATAACCTATACGACATGTAGTAGGTAACTCCGACTCGTTTCAGTACCTACATCCCGATAGGATGCGCAAATTGAAGAGAGAAATTTCTCGGTGAAAGAGGATGGCCGTACCATCTAGCGAGAAAAATCATAACCTTTTCAACACTTCCAAGGCGAAATAGTTAGTGGAAATTTCTATACGTAATCCTTTCAGGTTTATCAAGTAGATTGTTATAATAAAATTTTGTTAGTAAATTATTATTTCTTTATGATATATTATTCTTAACATAAAAAATAATATCGTGCCTATATCTATTAGAGGTGGGAATAACGGCTTAAATTCAAATACGAACATCTTACAGTAATAATTCGGTAAAGATTTGCGTTTAATGGAGTCTATTCATCCAATTACCTACATATAAAATAATCTAACAAGCTTCACATGTGACTTATTTCCTAACTACACCGCCATGTCTTGGATTTTTCTTAAAGTTAGGCAACTATAGATGAATAATTGTTTTTATAACAAACTTATGGCCCGTCTAACTTCATCCCGCATCCGAATCAACAATAATTATAGGTATTGCAATAAATTAAAAGTTGAATTTCATTCAGTTTTTATGTCATAAACTGTATTTAATTCATGTATGTAATAAGTCAAAATTATTATTTTTTATTCTGGGCTAGGTCGAAGTTCGACGGGCGGGTCTGCTAGTTTTAAATAACGTTATTATTAAAAGCTTACAGATTTTTTTTTATTATTTTACAAACCTAAATGAAGATTATTCCGAACATTTGGTATCTGGAAAGTCAAAATTTTCCAAAAAAAAGGCCTTTATAAAATTTGGTATCCGGAAACGTAAGATTTCTCCAAAAAACTGCTATTTTTTTATTCGGATAACCTAATTACAACGTTTAATATGAGTACCTTTAGAGGCGATATTTTTATTTATCTAATATTTTTATTAAGGGAAAAATAGAGGGTGGGCCGACGCCAGATATCCTGGCTCCGAAATATTCGTGAGTGGACGGGGATCACGAGTGTTGAGGAACTATTTCGTGCCGCACAGGACCGGGATGCAGTCTCCAGAGTGATAGTCAACGTCGGGGCGACCTGACACGACACAGAAAGAAGAAGAAGAATATTTTTATCAGCTATCATTATAATGCCCAACTCTACCTATATCATCATCACCTTCAGCGTTACAGCTAAGAATCTGCCTCTAAAAAGCTTCTCCATCCTGATCTCTCACTGGCTGCCATCTTCCAGTTATGCTGCCTTAGAGTCCGGCAGTCTGCGAAAATGCCATCCAACACTTCTTCTACAACACACTTGTGGGAGCACCAGATCCTCCATACGGTGCGAGTGACCCAGCCAGCGCAGTCCGTTAATCTCAATGAAACTGACTACGCCGATATTCTGGTAGAGGTCGTAGAGACCCGTGTTATATCTTTTACGCCACGCTTAACCATCATTTATAGGGGCGTATATTCTGCGTAGGATTTTCCTTTCAAACGCGTCCAGCCTGTTTTCATTGTGCTTAGTCAATGTCCATGTCTCTTGAGGCATATTTTGTGAAGACTGGTATAATAATTAATGTCTTAAATAGATTAGTTTTAATACTAATACATAGGTATAAGACGAGACTTTAACTGTTCAGTGAGTTTTCTGTATTGTAATGAATTTTCTCGTGAATAGGCATATTCAAGAAAAAATAAATGCCTGAAAAACATTTCCTATTATTGAGCTATTTCGTAAAACCAAACGTCGCATAAATCAAGATATGCGAGATCTACAAAATAATATGAAGAAATCATTCATTTTATGCTTTCTTGAGTTTTTTCTATCAATCAATACTTCGTTCGAGAACCCCCACATAAATAAAGTCATAGAGAGGCAACAAGAGCTCTCCACAACACTTGAATTTTCTAAAGGGATTTTAACGAAAATTAACTTCTTCAGATTCTGATTTAAAGGTTGGCCATACCTATTTAAACGCAGCGAGCAGTGCAGCAGATAGGCTTCCATGTCACTCCTCTTGTTTTGAATCACCCTGCGCAAATTTATAGGGTATCAGTGTATCACGATATCTTGCAACGTTGGTGGTTTCTCTCTGAAACATTTATTTCACTAAAATCGTGTGATGACAGTCTCAAAATACGGATGCCATGATTTCATTAACTAAATTGTGATTTTGAACTTTTTAGCAAAGGTTGAAGTGATGCGTAACCCTGTTGAAAATTTTTTTTTTGTTTTGGGCGTGTGGTATGCAACCCAAGTTTCATTCCCAGTGACGATGGAGTGGAGAAATTCATCTTCACGGAGTCTGCAGCGCCTGCAGCTTATTTACGCACATGACGGGAGATTGGATTGACATTTTTTCACGAAAAGCACTGTCGCTTCGAAGATTTCCAACGTATTGCCCTCGAATTGGTTTGGTTATGGAGGTAAAAGGGTCGGGCTACATGTAAATACAATATTACAAAATTTCGAAAATAAAATTCATCGGTTCATGAGAGGCTCATCAGTACACTTACTTTCTGGATATTATGCCTCCTAGCACGGCCGGATATCCGTTTGTAATGGTAGTTTGTAGGTAGCGCAATAAAAATATTAATAAGCTTTCTCTGAAGTGATCGCCTACGTCAAAGTGATTTAATGATATGGCACAAGAAGAATTTTCTACAAATTATATATAGGCGGTATAAGAAAACGATAAAGACTTAAGTCCTTATTTGGAAAGTAGAATTTTTTTTTTAATGACCTTATTTTGAAAAAGATATCTAGATGATCGAAAGGGTGCAACATCGATTTACCAAACTGGGAGTTGTGTTAAAAAATGTTGAATAATGAGGAGAGGCTCCGAATTCTGGGATTGACACCTCTGTCAGACAGAAGGGGGAGAGGTGACATGATAGAGATATATAAAATACTCCATGGCCACTATAACTGCCCAGCATTGAATACTATATGTTCCAGTACAACCGGAATGTTCAACTGAGGGGTCATGGATATGAATTGGTTGGATGGCTACAGGTTCAAGCAGAATCCATTGAAGCATTGTTTCTTTAATAGAGTAGGTCGACCATTGGAATGGTTTGCCGCCTGAGCTGGTTGATTCTTCGAATGTGAACGCCTTCAAACATTTGTATGACTCGTTGGGGTGTTGATGATTTTGATGTGCCTGCATGACAGTTAGTTGTTGTTGTGACAGTAGTGTTGAGATCAGACATATTATCAGCTTAGCTGCCTGACTGATAACGAGCTATAATAATAAAAATAAGTGAACTATTTAGCGAAACAGAAGGTTTAACCTGTGCATTACAAGACCAGTAGGGTTATTCTCGTAGCGGTCTTAATACGCTCCTATCTTGATTGAAAATATTAAAATGGCGGATTGGTATTCACAAAACAAGATATCTTAAAAATTCGTTATGTTTGAAATATTAGTATGAAATTCTATGTAATCGGCATTCCCGTAACTATCTTACAAACGTCAAATTCAAGGGCGACCTGATTGCGACCATGTCTTAATCTTATCGTTAAGTGATTTTTAAATGCGATTGATTACGGGAATAAGGCTCCAGGTCATAGTCACAAATAACTTACTATAAAATATATAATATTATGAAAACACCAAATAATATAGATAAATGTCGTGCATATGTGGTCATACAGGAGAGACACTCAGACATATTTTGTCAAGGTGTCCTCTCCTGTGTGGTTCAGAGTATCTGCACAGACATAACGATGTGGCTAAAATAGTTCATCAAAAACTTGCCTTGAAATATGGTTTGCTCGATTTTCAAGTACCTTATTACAGGTACACCCCATTGTCGGTAATGCCAAACAATAATATACATTTATATTGAGATATACCAATACAAACTGACCGAACGATTAACGCAAATCGTCCGGACATTGTATTGGTTGATCGTATAGGAACGGAATAACGTATCTCGTGGATATCACTATACCGTATGACGAAAATTTGAAAAAGCCGAGCAAGACAAGATAATGAAATATCTCGATCTTGCTCACGAAATCAAGGATATGTGGCATACACCAACCACCCACATAATACCTATAGTGGTATCGACGAATGGAGTTATTCCTAAGTCTCTTAAAGAGAATCTAGGGAAACTTAGCATCTGTAGTGGTCTCAGATATGCCATTTAAAAAGCAGTTCTGTTGTCTTCATCTAGGATGTTAAGAAAATTCCTTTCTCTATAGTTCGAAGGTCTCTCATGATTACATTACATCACATCGTGATGTATCATTAGATTCAACACCGATATTTTTATATTTAGTATACAGCATTGTATTTAATTTTATTTTTTTATTATTTTTTATACAAGGGTGTATACTTTTTATATGATATATTAATGTTTTAAAAATAATGACTTATGTCTAAATAGACTTCTCTAAGAATAGAAGTCTAAAACAACTATCCATAACACGTAAGTAATAATGATGTCATATAATGCGTAGTGTCAAAACTGGATAAATGTGAGATCATAAACCAACTGCAAGCTTATATTTGTAACTAAATGGCTGGACAATACGATCCATTTATATTCCCATATAATTAGACGTATGTGAATGGCGCGTTATTTTGTCCTATCTTTCAAAATGAACATGTTACATTTAGTTACAAACAGAATACAGATTCTCCATTATAGATTTTCATAGTTTACGACGACATTATGAATACAGAAATAGTTCTGTTGACAGTTACTTCATTTCTATACCGTCAGTTGTCCACGACCTTTTTTTTAATGTTTATTTATAAATAGGTATTCATCAAAACAGAGCATATCGTTTCTTGAAATATGGATCTCTTTTCATGTTTAGGGAATCATGCTAAGACAAATTTGATAAAGAAGAAAATAGGTTGTACCTAATTTGGTTTTAAGTAAAAAAAATATAACCTATATATTGTGATGGATTGTGTTGGGGTAGTTCAAGTATTACGTAATGCAAGTTTGGAAGATTTTTGATCCTCCCTCCCCCCATGTAACGCACTGAAACGTTTTTGTGTAACTCCCTCTCTCCTCCACAAACATTACGTAACGCCCAAGCGACTATTTTTTACCTTAAAGGTTCAATTAAGCCGCGCAAAATATACTGGAAAGTCGCTTAAACACCTTTGATCTTGTCTTAATCTCGTTTGCCTTTTTTGTTTTTCATTTATAAATTTCGAATTTATAAAACAAATAATGACAACGAAAATAAAATAAAAATTAAAATAACACGACAGAGGGACTCCCCAGAAATCATCAACAAAAAGGGCTGTTCTATTTTTTTATTTAAATTCAAAAAAAGTTACGTGACGCGTTTTTCTAACCCCCACGCCTCCACCCCACTTCAGTAACGCATCGTAACGTAACAATTAAGACCCTCTCCTCCCCAAATTGCCTTACATAATACTTTAACGCTCCCTTGGCTGAGAAATGAAATCATAAGAAGAGGCAGACTGTTCCATTGAAGGAAGCTCAATCATTACGATGTACTCAGTGGCGTAACCCAGTGGTGGCAGGGGTCACAAAACGCCACGCGCCCCCGATTCGAGGGATTCGTTACTGAGAAAGTTTAAAATTATTAACGCAAGCAGCAGGCTTGTTTTCTCAAATAAAAACTAGTTATTGAGAAATTGTTCATTGAAAAAAACATTTCGTATAACGGTGGACTAGTGGCAAAAGCTCCAACTTCAGATCAAGAGGTCCCGGGTTCAATTCCCGGTCGGATCAGAAATTTTCAATTGTCGGATCAAAAAGAAATTTCGTGTGAAAAAACAATGTGTTTTTTCACATGAAATTTCTTGGACCGGTTGACTGGTAGAGAATACTTCAAGCATTAAGTTCTGTCGGCTATACTTACTAACGCCTATGTATAGAAGAGTGTTATTAATTATTTATTTAACAAATTGTTTTGCTTGGTTGGGATTGTTATTTACTGAAAATGTCATTTTTAATCTGCCATAACCAATGGTTGGTGAAACATGGTGCATAAAACACGAAAATAAATTGATTTTGTATCAATGATTAATTATGCTGGGGACAGAAGCGTTGGTGTGCAACCAAAATACAGACGTTACTACTTCTGTCTGTTTTAGTATTAATAGTAATACCTAGGTATTTTCTCATTAAGTATGTGAATATAATAAAACTGCCATAGTAAATTTGTATTGTAGTTTGTCAAGTGTGCCTCTATTCTAAGTTTACATTTACCCTGGCATCAAGTAACAAAATTTTGATGATTAAAATGAAACACAGTTGCACTTTCACAAAATTTTTTGAATCTCGAGCGCTTCGTCCGACTCACGCAGACATTGTCAAGAGACTGAGTTGAGTCCGGTTTCTGGAATTCTGATGGTTTGAATTCTTGTTATCATGTTTCCATTTACAGTGTGACTCATTCTCACTTCGCAAACTGCTGACGATCGATCATAATATTCATTCCATCCTCAAGAATGCTCGGTTCAATAATAAAAGAAAGTAAATCTGCGAAAGTCCGTTCTCTCTGTATACCCTTTAAAGAGATGACGCTATGATAAAAAAATTACCTATAAGAAACCGTTTCAACAATAACTACATCAAAGTACCTACATAGTACATTATCTCTTTAAAACCCATAAGAGGCAAAGAACTCTCTATTGCGCAGTACAGTACCCCTATTCTCAGTTTGATCGTAAGAAGATCGTAAGGTAGTCACGGTAATAAAGTGAGTATTACACAATCCATTTTGTATGATAAAACGCGAATCGCTTTTGTTTCTAGATATGTATCTCTGTGGCGGCGCTTATACACGTTTTTCATACAAAACGTATCGTGTAATACTCACTTTACTACCGTGACTACCTTCCGATAAAACAGTTAATAGGGGTACTGTACAGTAAAATACTACACCTCAAGAAACTCTTTAGATTAGTCCTATTTTAAACGCATAAGGGTCTCATGTATAAAGGGTTCTAGAGCTAGTTTTAAATCATGATGAGCTGTTATAAATCACCATAATGTCCAGATATTTATGAATGTGTACCTACCTACCAGTTCCAGAGAGGAACATTCGGAAATTGATATTATGTCATTCAGTGTATCACTATTATAAGCTATGGAATCATAAAAATATGTACAGAGTTACTTGTGTCATAAATAATTTATTTTAAGGCAGCGTAATTCGCGAAAATGTTTGTGTATAGAACTAGTCAAATGTTTGAAAATTTAGGGCCTATTCTCTTAAAATTCACGTTTTATGTCACTTTTTCTTAATAGATTATATATACATACACATACTTATTGTTTCCGCGATTCCGTAACCCACAAAACTGAAACAATTTATACATTTTATTGCAAAATTAACTTTAATTAAATAGTTCAGCTATAGTTTAGTTACGGAAAAATGTGAAAATAAAATAGTGATAATGATTGGAATTTGTTTTATTCACTTAAATAGTTTTTTTTTTTTTTTAAGGAAACGACACATAAAATAAATAGATAAGTAGTTTAGTTTGAACTAAGCTTTTTATGAATTCGGTATGCATCTCCATCAGTTTGTTTTTTTTTTAAATTAAATTGCTGCTCTGTATCATAGTGATATTTTCATTCTGTTTTATTATTTTTAATTTTTTAGTTTACTATTGACTTGCTCGTATATTATTTTTTGTGATTGTTGTTCATTTTGCATGCATTTTATTTATTTTAAGTAAGCACCTTATTAGCTGCCAATATGACTTGTGTGTGCGAATATAGACAAAGAGATGCGATTGAAATGTTTCCTGTATAATTGTAAGATTTTTATTTTGTTAAAGACTAAAAAAAAAAAAAAATGTATTGTGTTTGTAGCATAGTTCTGATTATTGTTCATTTTTCATGCATTTTAATTGTTATAATTTATTGTCTTAATTTGATATTATTTTATGTATCTTGAATTCTTTGGATGTGAGTTTAAAGTTTGTTTTATGTGCTTTTATTGTGTCTGTCATATTTTTTTTTTATATACCTGTACAATTGATAAACATGTAAATGGCCTTGCCGTATGTAAATAAATAAATAAATTAAGTACAGTATTATGATGCTACCATTGATATCGAGTCTTGATGGAAGCTTGGGAAGTTTTGGAATTTGAATTTGACAACCTAAGTGGAGAACTACGGTATTTTGGAATTACAGTCAATGTTTAGATCGAATTATATTATTTCTTACTTTTGCCCTGAATGGATACAGAATGGTTAATTTTCAGCAGCATCACATCATTTTCTATATTATTTTCTTTCACACACATGAACCTATTAATTATTCTTTGTAAGCAGTCCATCGATCTTATATTCTATGGATTGCAAGCCTGAGTCCCCGCGTTATCAACACGTCGAAGAGGAAAAACAACAATTATGACAATTAAATAATGATAGTTACATCAATAATGTAACATTAAAACGTTGTATTTCTGAGGTTTTTGAAATTTGCTTCTTGATTTTTTACTTCAACCATTCCTTTATTCTTCAGCTATTGGAAAAATGTACTTTTAGTTTCCAAAATGGAGTGTTTTGTTCACAATTTTTAGTTTTAGGTCAAAAGGTGGAAAATTGAAAAAAAAAACACTTAAAAGTTAAATAACTCGAAAACCACTGGCATTAGACCCCTGGTTAATTGGAACAAAATAGTTGCAAATTTGTTCTAGTATAACCCTTTTCAAGGAATGTATCGAATAACCAGTCACCCTGTATAAAAATACTAGCTTTCCCGACAGACGTTGTCCTGTGTTCCTAACCATGAATATTGAATTATAATTTATATGTTGATGAACTAATTACCATTTGACCAATGTGATTCCTACCGATGTGTCTGTTTTAAACCATGTATATTCCATCCGCATTCTGTCAATCGCACCAACTATCCAACAACTGATAGTTCCTGTCAAAATTAAAATAAAAATTATATAGTAAAAAGTACTAATAAGATTGACTACGTAGAGTTTTCTTTAATTTTCTAATTTTCCACACAACTTTCTTATTTTTTTCTTTCATAAGAACCATCTCTTGATAAAAGCCTACAGGACAAAAAAGAATTAGAGAAATCGGTCCAGCCGTTAAGGCGTGATGCGATGACATCGGGAAATAGCTCTCCATTTTTAGGTATATAATAGATAAAAAGTGGACAGTAAATTTTCTTCCTATGTAGGTTAGGGTGTCCCGTTAAAAAATTTTTTGGATTTCGGATACGTAATAGCACGGAAAACTTGGGGATGGACAACCTGATTACGGGAAAAATAATAAAAAAAATCCTAGAGACTACTTTTAGACCTCTACCGGGCCTTGAAGTTTTGAAAAAATACAAATTTTCTTTATATGGTTACCGTCTTTTATTCCACATAATAATATATAATTTATATGTAAAATATGACTCAAATTTTGGAATTGAAGGGCTTATTAAGAAAAACATAGTTTCAAAAATTATGAAGACTAATTATAGAACTCTAGGGTAGAGCAAGCAAAGAGTACGCACTTAACAAATGTTTATTTTTAATAATTCTTATAAACAGTTTACACACAAACTTTAATTTTTGTTTATAAATATAGACCTTTACGAACCAAAGTAATATATTTTTAAGATATAAAAATAATAAATGGTATTTAAAATAAAACATTTACAAAGTGTCCTCCCGTGCGTACTCTTACCCAGTATACTAGCAAAGAGTACGCACGTCTATTCTTTCATACAAGGTAAGAGTACGCGCGTGAAATACTCTCAATTATTTACACAAATCACAATTAAAAACTCCGAATCCGACGTAATCAGTGCACTCATCGTGCCACCAAGCTTCACACCTTGAACATTGAATCCAATCCACTTCGGGTGGCTCAACAAATACCTCCATACAAAGAGGGCAACGAATAACGATTTGATCAGCTGGACCATTTGAGCTTTTTAACGTTACATTAGCTTTAGTTACTGGTTTTATCGCTGATTTCATTGATTTCTTCCGCAATTTTTCTGCTTTAATTCTCTCCTTATTTTCTTCCTCTTTCTTCTTATCTTCCAATTGATTTTTATACGGAGAACTTGTAAGCACTTCAGACTTCATTCTTTTTCTGTTTTGCATTTTCCTTTGTATAACGGATTTTGGTATTGGGCGTATTTCGTTTGGCTGGACACAAAATTTGGCAGTTTCACCGCTACCTGTCGCTAAGGATTCTATAGCGGGGCCAATACTGTCATTTTTTTTATTTATATCATCACTGTTTAATTCATGAACAGACGTTGAAGGTTGATTTGACGGATCTGGCAAATTTGTTACTTCTGCAGGTGCAAAGTCTATTTCATTGAGAATCTTATCGTTAAAAGGCCAAATTCCACAACTTTCGAATGCATTTTTGGCTTTTTCAATAGATGCCACCCTAGAATAAGCAGCACCAAATATTTGAGCGACTTGGAATTGTGTGATAGCACGTCCAGGGTGTGTTACTTGCCAGTTATCGCAGGCTGCAGCGTAAGCTTTTTTTAATGGCCCAAAAAAACCTGTATCCAGACTTTGTAGTCTGTGGCTGGTATGGGGTGCCAAACTTAAAAGAACCACTCCCGACTCCCGAGCCAATTCAATAGAAGCCAGACTCAAATGCGAAGAATAATTATCTAAAATCATTAGAACGGTTGCTTTAAAACACCTCTCTGTTTTTCTCTTATATTTGCCCATTTTCTGAAATGAAAGAGATATCGTGAAATAACATTTAAAAATGATATGTTAAATTTTATATCGTCATACAAGCAAAGAGTACGCATGCGTACTCTTTGGGTGCGTACTCTTATATATCGCGCCAATTTGGATGTTATTTTTTTTTAAAATAAAATAAATATCAGAGACGAGAAATAAATACATGATAACTAATGCCAGGGCATCATTAAAAAAATTAAAACCATACTCACTGTTGCTGTGGCAATCCAACTTTTGTAAAAAGCAAATTATTTTGGATGTTTTTTTACATCAAAACCACTTAAAAACAATAAAATGACTTTGTAGGTTAGAACGTGCCGGCATGTGCGAAATGCCAACTCCGACTGAGAGTTCACATCCCAAACCCACTAAATATATTCGCAGTATTGCCAATATTGAAATTTATTTCGGAATAAATCGGGATGCGTACTCTTTGCTTGTGCGTACTCTTTGCTTGCTTTACCCTACTAGTCTTTGAAATTTGGAAAAAAAAACACAAATTTTCATTAAAACTCCATCTTCATTCTTTGATTTGAAGTCCTAAAATATTAAACTGTAGGTACTTATAAGACGTCTAAACCATAGTATTTAGATATTTTGTGTGTTTCGTGTCAAATATTAGTCACATAAAAAGCAAGATTTGACATGAAAACTACAAAGCCAATGCGTGATGCGTCCTTCTTGTTTTAACTTTCTTTGTGATATTATACTTCATTTCGCATATTGCAGGCTAATAAAGCTGACTTTTTTTAACTGTGCACAGAGACAGTAATTTTGTCCCGAATAAACTATTTTATTGTAAAGATTTTCGTTAAAATTAGTATGCTACCTTATATAATTAGTGAAGTGTGCCTTAAAAACAATTGAAATGAGTTGTGGAGCTCGACGTAGTGAGACAACCTTTCCTATCTTTGGACCTTTTTGTGAATTCAGTTGCAATCAGTTGCCTACTATATGTGACGTTATTATGTGTGTACTTTATACTAAAAATGACCTCAAAGTTAAATGTAACGGAAAACATCCCTCAAATTCTGAAGTTTTTGCTATTGTTAGCCAAAAAATTTAATTAATTTGGATAAATGCTTCGATTGCAAGTGTCTCTTGTATAAGAATAATACAATTAATTCAATACCATTTTGATAAATACTTGACGATAAAAAGATATCCAAAAACCAAAATAAATGAAAAGTTTGAAACTAGATTACATGAATTTTTCACGATCAGTACAAAGACGTTGTTCGACATTGCATCAATTAAGTGCATTTCTTTGGAGTGTTGTTCATGCGCAAAAGTAAATAAAGTACCTTTCAAAGAAAGACCATTTTTAATGGATCAAAGAACCGATAGTAGAATGGTTATAGGAATCATAGATAAAAAAGAAACAATGAAAATTGAAAGACGATTGCATGGAAAAAAAAGATACTGGAATCTACACTAATACACCCAATGGATGTTATACTTCAATCAAATCCAAGTTCGTCAGTGGCTGTGCCAGAAAATGGAGATAGTATTCGTGAGATAGAAGAACTCTTACAACCGGCAGATATTTCTTTGGAGCCATCATCGTCGTCAAGCAGTCGCAACACCTTATACCTACCTTCTGTTGCAAAAGTTTGTGATCGGTATGGTTTATCAAGCCCTTCTGCGGCAGCAGTTACTTCGACGGCTCTTTTAGATGCAGGTATCATCACTTCTGCAGATAATCGGTTCGTGATTGATAAACATAAAATACATAGAGCTGTATCAAAATCAAGGGAGCATAATATGCAGAAAAACATAGAAAATATTTCTGTGAAGAGCGTTTACTTCAATGGACGGAAAGATAAAACCCTTATAAATGAGAAGAAAGTCGGTCATTTTCACTGTAAGTAAGTTAATGAAGAACATGTTTCCATCTTGTCAGAGCCAGGATCAATATATGTATTTCCAAAGATAGGAAAGGTTGTCTCACTACGTCGAGCTTCACAACTCATTTTAATTGTTTTTAAGGCACACTTCGCTAATTATATAAGGTAGCATACTAATTTTAGCGAAAATCTTTACAAGAAAATAGTTTATTCGGGACAAAATTACTGTCTCTGTGCACAGTTAAAAAAAAAGTCAGCTTTATTAGCCTGCAATATGCGAAACGAAGTATAATATCACAAAGAAAGTTAAAACAAGAAGGAAGCATCACGCATTGGCTTTGTAGTTTTCTTGTCAAATCTTGCTTTTTGTGTGACCAAGATTTGACACGAAACACACAAAATATTAAAATACTATGGTTTAGACGTCTTATAAGTACCTACAGTTAAATATTTTAGGACTTCAAATCAAAGAATGAAGATGCAGTTTTAATGAATATTTGTGTTTTTTTTCCAAATTTCAAAGGCTAGTAGAGTTCTAAAATTAGCCTTCATAATTTTTAAAAATATGTTATTCTCAATAAGCCCTTCAATTCCAAAATTTTGAGTCATATTTTACATATAAATTTTATTTTATTATGTGGAATAAACGACGGTAACCATATAAAGAAAAATTGTATTTTTTCAAAACTTCAAGGCCCGGTAGAGGTCTAAAAGTAGTACTGTAATGAAAAACAAAATATGGGGCATGAAAGAACTCGTCAATACCCAAATTTTGACACCTCTTACGTTACGATACTCCGGAAAAAAAAATTCTCCATACATTGACGGGACACCCTAATGTAGGTACCTATCCTACATTGTCTAAAAATACGTTTGTAGTTGATCGCCAAATGCAATTGTCTAGGGCTGCAGGTGCCTGCGAAAGTTTATATCAAAGTTTACTTCAGTGCATTACAGCAAAATAGCAGGCAAAATTATTTCTACACCACATTGAAGAAAAAAATAAATACTTAATCATATATTAAGAATACCAAATGAAAGTTAAAAATTAGAAGATCTCGGTAGCGTGGATGTTTAGGCTCCAACATCTAATCAAAAGGTCCCAGCTCAATATCAGTTAGTTCAAAACTTTTTTGTCTCCTTTACTCGTAGGCCTGTCTCAGATTGACTAGAAAAAATAGTTCAGCTGGCTACAACGACGCTCTTGTATAGAAGAGAGTCATTTATTCGTTTAAAAGTTGTTTTCCTCCCATCTAAGTAAGTTATCAAGTCACGGAAACACTCTCATCATAGTCCACATTTCACTTCTATAAAAAAATGGTGTGTACCAAAAAATTTCAACTTGTAGTGAGAGAGACAATAATTATTCTCTTACGCTGGTGACTAAAATAAAAATCTGAAAACGCTTTGTAATATGAGAGAGACTGCAAAAGATAGGTGCGAAAATTTCATTAAATAGCTAATCTTTCCTCCATGCAATATATTTACTCAACACCTGAAGAAACAAAATGTGCCAATAATCATTATAAGTGGTTGGTAGCCCAGCGGTTCAGTCAACGGCTTTCATATGTACAGCGTACTGAGGGTTGTGAGTTCAAATCCCAGTGCAGACCAATTCCTTTCATGACACAATCCCTTTACATAGTGTGCAAGATCAAATTAGTGTTCACTTTGAGTGAACCCAGATTAATTTCCACACAAAAAAAACTCATAAAAATGCATATTTTTTAGAAAAGTTCTTGAAGAGAAATTAAACTATGAACAATTTAAAAAAAATCATTTTCATATAATATTCACGCATTAAGTGTCTAGCAAAAACATGTAGGTATATATGTAAAATCAGAAGTGGAAACCGGCAAAAAATTAAGGCTTTCAAGATGTGATGTCGGAGGTGGATACTCCGGATTCCTGTATACCAGGAAGGGAGCTTAGGGTTCAGGACAGATTATCCTTGATACACCCCTGTTCTTTGAAACTGTACTTCATCGATTCCTCTCCAGATATCACGACACACAAATCTGCAAATGGACAAAAATTACAAAAAAATATATTCATAAATTAAAAAATTATTTATTTGTCATTTATGAATGCAATTATATTTAAATACAAAGAAAACTCTAATATTACATGACACTTTAAACTGTACGGATCAATATCAATATTTTCTTTTATCACGAGATCTTGATCTATCGGAATGATGGTGCTTAGAACGATGTCTGCGCGGAGGAGTTGGTGATCTATTCTTTTTATGACTACGTTCTTTTCTATCTCGTGATCTAGATCGAGATCTGCGGGAATCTTTATATTTTCGGCTTGAACTACCGGTGGAACTAGAGTGATTCTTCAACGGAGGAGTGGAGGATTTTGACGAACTGTTTTTATCTTTCTTATCTTCCTTGTTGGCGGAGGAAGTTCCGGTGGGTGAGCTGGCTCCCGACTTATTCTTGTTGTCATTGTTTTTGACATAACTTGCTGCACTCGGACCCAAGACTCCACTGCTGATCAACTTGTTAGCTTGATATATTCGTTTTTGAAAGTCAACTTTACGCTCTACTTCATCAGCATTGACTTTAGGGCGCTTATACAATCTCAGAATTCTTAGACAAACATCTTGAATATCTTCTTCGGTAACAGAAAATAATGAAAACCAATGAGGATTATTTGGTAACGGCAACCCTATCTTCCGAGCTGTCAGATAAATACAGGCACAAGCTATGGTCTCTGGTTGAAATCTTACAAACACATCAGTCCTGAGGGCGTCATTCATATAATTCCAAGCTAGTTGCATCAATGTTCTATTTTTCTCGTAAGTCAAGAGTTGTAAGTAAACTACGATCAGTTTATGTGGATGCTTGACATGAACACAGAATCCCAACTCTTTCAAGATCCTCCTCTCGGCTTTGATAACTTGGTTTTTAAGTTCAACATAATTCCCGTCCAAAATGAGAGGTACAATTGGTTTTTGGGCTCTGACTTGTTTTATGTGATGAAAGACGTTTATGACATCTCTTATTCTACATGGCTTCTCTTCTACTTTGGACGCTAGGTAAATACTGCCCATGGCAATAGTTTCCATTGGATATCGGACCAAAGATTTGGAGTAATAGAAGCGTTGAAGGTAAACCTGCCCCGTAGCCATTGCAACTTGTGGTAATTTTAACAAAATACCGGCAGTTTGAATTAATTCACATCCTAAAATACGAAGATCTGTTTCTGTTTCGATATCCAGACCATCTGCTTGGGAAGGTGTCTGTACAAAGGCTTCATCAGGCAAAAGACAATTTTGTAAGGTTAGTATTATTTTTCCATACTTTTTAGGTGCTGGCTTAGTTGTAGTAGTCTTACTGTTGTTATTGTTGACTTGCGGCGCCGTCATTTTCAGTAATTTATTACACTAATAACTCGCCGTTAGTATAAATTAATTAAAAATATATCATACCCCAAATACTATGCGTTAACAAAACGGTAGAAATTTACAAAACGACGTGAGACTGTCAAAAAATGACGCACGTATGTCCATAGACAAAGTTTGGTTATGACCATAGATTTCGCAATGATATTAGTTCTAAATTATTACTCTATGCTCATGCGGAGGTTTATCGTTTTGAGAAAATCTAAAATTAATATTAAATTTGATATCTTCTATCTGAGATTAAGTGAGCTATATTATACTAAGAAACAATTATCAATAAGTATATACTATCGTCTCAAATGTTTATTATATTCACACATCTCATTATTTGCAAAGAGGTAAAATATAAATCCATCCATTATTTTAAAACATTACCCATTAAAATAATAATGTCTCTAGACTCAAAAAAATGTTATCAAAAGGCATTTTAATAGCTTTTGAAAAGTTTATGAAGAGATCTAGACAAAAAGGACATAATACTCTTAATGTTAAAATGATTAAAATATTGAAAATGATTTTCAATATTTTAATTGTTAAATATGGAAATCTACAGTGTTGCTCACGACAATAAATTTGAAGATTTATTAAAATAGCCAGTGAAATTAACAGGCTACTCAAATCTCTATATTCTACAAGGATTCGAGTGATTCACTAGGTATATGGTACAAGCCTATTATGCAGCCAGCCTATCCCTCTTAAGGTACACATACACCAATTTTTATATTAAAAAAAAATGGTTGAAAGCCAAGTGATTCCATAAACCGACTTTTTGTCCAACATACTGAAGTTTGTGGATACAAACTCTGCTGCAGACCATCTTTCTCTTCTAGAACACAAGCTATGTTTAGTGTACCTGTTTTTGTTCACATTAGTTGCACTCAAATTCATTTGTTAGAAAACAGGAAGAATAAATAATAATTTTTCATCTTTTAAATAATTTATTACTTTTACAATAAATAGCTTAAACATGATAAACTTATTTAATAAATTTTTAAGTCATAATTGATCATGATTGTACAAGAAACAAGAATAGATTGAAACATTACAACTTGTGAGATGGACAATATAAATTTAGTGGAAGCACGAAATACAATATAGAATTATATAAATAGAAATGGTCAATTCATAGTATAATACAATTTTTCATAACAACCAATCGATTATCAGTGTTTTGTTACAATTTTATAGACAGAAGAAAAGACTTGCGTACAAAACACTCAAATTTATTTTTTTTATATTTAAACACAATTAAAATATGGCAACACTGGGTGAAAGCTATCTGTCATACGAGCTCCTATTTCCACCACGGGGCATGGGTACCAGAAACTGCCGAACCAACCCGAAGTGTAACGGAGACGGCTGTATGGTTGTATTAGTGTTCACTATTATTTTAGAAGTCGGAAAGTGCCGAACCCAAAGAGAATATAATACCTTACGGCCGAACCTCCAATCCGGCTTGTTTGTGTTCAATGTTATTTGTCAAGTTTTTTTTTTTCTTGGCATAGGTGATTGTGAATGCTGTCCAAAAAAAAAATGCTTAGGGAGTTTGGGAACAATATATTAGCCATTGACGGAACTCATGGCCTAATTGTTATGATTTTGAGTTGGTAACACTAATGGTGATAGATGAATTCAATAAAGGCTTTCCTGTAGCGTTTATGTTTACAAACAGGAAAGATACGTAGATGACACATTTATTATTTGGAAACACGGAAACGACAGATTCAAAGACTTTCTTACATACCTCAACACACTCCACAGCTCCATCAAATTTACCATGGAAGTTGAAATTGACGCCTCCTTACTCTTTTTAGACGTTAAAGTACACAAACTAGGCAATACTGTATACAGAAAACCGACACACACAAACAGATACCTAAACGGCGCTTCCCATCATCACCCAGCACATATAGCCTCAGTCGCTCACACATTGGTGGAACGAGCCCGGAGACTGGCAGACACTGAGCACAGAGACCAAGAGATCGAAGAGGTTTCAAAAATACTAGCCTTGAATGGTTTTTCTTGCCAAACAATAAAATCCCAAAAGACCACCTAAAGAGAAAGAAACCAGTAGGGGGAGAGTGTTTATGCCATACATCAGAGGCACCACCGACAAAATCAGCCGAATGTTACGCAGATATGGCATCGACTCTATATTCGCCACAGACCGTAAGATTTCTAATTGTCTGAGAGGAGTCAAGGATATTGTACCTCTGGAGTCAGAAAAATGCTAATACTAGGCACGGAGCTTCTGGGGACACCTCTGAAGATTGAGGCCACCTCAGTTCCAGACAGCTACCGGATCGACAAAAAAGTGACAAGCCTCGGCCCATTCTTACTAAATTCAAGTCGTTTGACGGGAAGAAGGAAATTTGGAAGGAGAAATCGAATCTGAAAAATACAAGATGGCTGTTGACAGAGTCACTAACACCACTGGCGTTGAGGCCAAGAAGAAATTTGATAATAACAGTGCATGGACAATGAACGGTATTGTCTTTTTCAAACATAAAAATAATAATCAAAATATCAAAACTTTCTGACCTTAATAATGTGCCGGAAGAGAAGAACTGTCAAGCAATGAAGAACAGCTTCTCTTGGGCTCTTTAGCCTTGGACTGAAATTGATAATATGATATTGTCATCTTGGAAATACACAAACATTATTTCTCTATCCAGCTGCGTAGGTGTTGAATAATAAATATGGAGATAAACAAACAAGTGTATGAGGTTAGTAAGAAAAGTGAGTAAAAAAGGCTCTTACTTGTATGGACACTTCTGTTACAATAAAAATTTGACCTGTTCTCGCCGAACAATAAAATCCCAAAAGACCACCTAAAGAGAAAGAAACCAGTAGGGGGAGAGTGTTTATGCCATACATCAGAGGCACCACCGACAAAATCAGCCGAATGTTACGCAGATATGGCATCAACTCTATATTCGCCACAGACCGTAAGATTTCTAATTGTCTGAGAGGAGTCAAGGATATTGTACCTCTGGAGTCACATGGTGTTTTACGAGATTCCGTGTGGATCGTGCAACCTTACATACATCGGTCGCACAAATAGAAAGCTACGAGAACAGCAGAACACCTGCTGGACATTAACAATGGAAAATCTTGTCAACGCTAGCCACCCATGTGATGACAGGCCATGTCATTGACTTCCCCAATACAAGAACTTTGGCCTGCCTAAACAACGAAAGTTGCAGAATATACAGAGGCAATAGAGATCGAAAATGGGTTGACGATGAACGCAAGGGACGATGCCTTGCGACTACACAATGCCGGGAAGCCCGTCCTGCACTCCTACAATACCAACATGTGTTCCCGACCTGTCCCGGCTATGAATCCAAATGTCACACGTGCAAGAACAGCCGCACCCCTACACGTCTTGCAATCACCACTTGAGGTTCCAAGAATGACAACACAGTCTCAACTGCGCACCATGAATGAGGAGCGGCGTCAGTTGTATTCAGCTCTTGAAAAGGACCAGTGAGATCTGGTGAGAAGCTCGAACATCGACTCAAAAAAACTACGCGGAGAACCGAAAACAGGTAAAATGGCAAAGATACATTTGTATAGAACTCGTCAAAAGGAATGTAGTGCTTATTCAGACGAAGACATTTATGTCTGATCTGGAGGGGACCTTTTACTCAGTGTGGGAGAAAGTTATGAGGTCCACAAAACATGCTCTATTTTGTTCATGGCACGTTGATCGTGCGTGGCAGTGTAATTTAAACAAAGTGACAAAGAAAATAAAAAGAGGTGAAGTATACCAGTTATTAAAAGTCTTACAGCAAGAAACAGAAGCTAGCACATTTCAAACAAGTTTAAATACATTCATTTCCAATTTAATTGTTAATTGCTCGTCTCCGTAAATAAGGAAAGTTAGTGTGTGAATTACCCACGGTAATAATCGAAGTTCAAATCTTCTAAGAAAACTGTGGAACTATTTCCAAATTGATTTTTAATTATCTTATTATGTTTAGTATACCCACACACAGGCTTAGCCTGGTGGGATCTTTGGTATCAATATCTGTTTTTTTTTAATCATAAAATATGTTGTTTATATTCTACTATCTATTGTACCAAAGTTTGTTAAAAATAAATAAAAAATTTAAAAAAAAAAATTCTTCCAAAACATTTCCTGTAGACGAAAATGAGGAAAATGATAATATCGAAGAAGGCCTGTTTCAGGAAAACGAAACTCTCGTGCAACCATCCACCTCTATAAGTCGGGAAAATGAAGCTGTTGTTCAACCATCTACAAGCTATGAAAATGTTTTACAAAAGAGTCCAGCGTTCAAAAAAATTTGCTCAAGATTTGGAGAATATTTAACTCTCCCATAAATTCCAAAGAGGAAAGGCGTTCGAAACATATAAAGGACGCCTTGGGCTATTTCATCTGAGCAGTCTAAAAAAGCTTTGAAAATTAAAATTGATAAAAAAACCAAGATTGAACACGAAAAGGCTGAACGGAAACGAGTGTTCAACCAACACCTTTATCAAGATCGAATTCATTGGCAAAAAGGGTAAAAAAAATATTTTTTCCGATCAAGAGTGTAGAAAAATTTGTGCCATCTGTGAAAAAATTATAAAACCCAATATGCACATTGCATGTGATGATTGTAATAAAATGTATCACATTTATTGCATCCAACAATGTCACAAAATTCACGTTCCGGTCGACAAAGATAACGACAAATTCATATGCCATAGATGTTACCAGATCGGAAGTTCTTCGGATGGTGATGTTTCTGATTCCCATATTGATGATATATTTAGACAAGTTCAAGATATTATGATTTGAATAAATAATGATTTCATCCCATTTCTCCTACCTACCTCTTAAAAAATACGAGACAATATTTTTTTTTCTAACATTAGTAGAAAGAAGAACTTTCACATTTCTTATTTTAAAATAATCAAAGTAATCGATGATAATAAAAATATTTTTGTATACCCAAAATTGTTTTTTATTTAAAAAAATGTTTGTACATCTTCTTAAATATACCATCACTGTGTGTTTCACCCTATATTGTATTTTTAAGTAAATATATTGCTTGTTGTTGACCGTCAGACCATGCACGAGCTGATCGTTTTCCGACCCATCGGTGCAATAAACATTTGAAACGTCAAAATAATAGTGAACACTAATACAATCATACAGCCGTCTTCGTTACACTTCGGGTTGGTTTGGCAGTTTCTGGCACCCATGTCCCGTGGTGGAAATAGGAGCTTGTATCTGTCATAATATTGCAATGGCTAAGAACTTAACTGTGTTTTGTTGAATAAAACATTACAATAACTATTGTGTAGTCATTCAAAGATCAACATCTTACTATTGAAGATCACAGAAAACTAAGTTTTCTTAGAATGTACAAGAAACGCATACAAAATACTGACGGTGAGATTTTTACGAAATGACAGTGCGAGTGTCAAAAGCATAGATTATATTATTATTCTTTTAAAAGGAGCACCATAGACAAAGAAAAAATAGGTGTCAAAATAAATGTACAATTACAGTAGAAGTTGTTCTTAACTATTTTATTTTGAAGACTATATTTCGTGACTGCTGTGGTGAAAAGGGTTATTTTTTCTGAACACTACAAGCGGTTGGAATGTTTAAATACTAATTAAATACCATAATATCAAGAATAATATAAACATTGTCAGTATTATTTGTGTATGGACGAGGTTTCCTAGTTGAGTTCAAAACCAACATTAACTTTAAAAGTGTATTGCTTTGGATGTTATGGGACAAAATATTATAATATTATCACAATAAGTAATTATTTACACGTCATACACTTTCGTCAACAAACCAGACTCGTTAACAAATAACAAAACGAGTCTGAGACACAACTCATTGAAACTTTCTTACATAATATCATTATTATTATAAAATATTTGGAATACTCATTTTTTTTATGATTTGGGAGTGAATTCAATGATTGACGTTTTTCAAACGAGATTCAATTAGCCTATAATGGATTTTATCCAGATATCATAATACAATATTAATTGGAAATATTTAAAGACATACTTTAGATATTTTGAAAAGTTTGGAACTCTGCAATTTTTTGAAAATAAAATTACGATGTTTTTCAAATTCATTAACAGCAATTATCACAGATGATCAAGATTTATTCAGGATAGAGAAATCAGTTCACGTGTCAAACCTCTTTTCCTCTAGGACCATGAGTCAACTCAAGCTTTAAAATTTGTCAGCGATTTTTTTTCTGTCCTGAGAAACAAAATATTTTTATACTGGCAATACACTATCTATCGTTCTTGTCAATGCTTCTTGGTTAAAGGTATACACCATAGATTTACATATACATAACTGAATGAACTACTCGAGTTAATAAGCCGGTCCTCCGCCGCCATCTTTGAAAGTGGTAAAAAGTACATTACTCGTATGTACAACAACCATAGATAAAAGACAATAACATGCCGCTAGAACTGCACAATCGTCTTTCTTCCACTTTAACAAATGGCGGACGCGGACCGGGTAAAAATTCTCAATACAAAGAGAGTAGTATATCCAGTTATGTATTATGTAAATCTATGGTATACACCAAGCCATCTGTCACGGCTACGTCATGACTAAAAAAAAAATGTCAATGCTTGGTTAGTTAAATAAGTTTTTAATATACTTATTGTATTAAGATTGTGCTATAGTATAAAACATGCCTGAAGGTTATTTCCAAGCGAAAATCCAATTGATCTTTCAAAAATTCTTTAGCACAAACCTGAACGGAGTGAATATGAACAAATTTTAAACATCAAAGTGATGCAAATTCCCTCTAAAAAAATAATCAATTTATGTCATTAAACAACTTAAAAAGCATACATACCAGCTAATAGCATTGAAAAAACTGCTATGTTCCCACAGAAGTGTCTAATTTCAAAATTTACAAATAATAAGAATGTTACAATAATAAATTCCCTCCCGAAGCACGAGTATCAACTCATTTTCGGGAGGTATCTTGTATAAGTATGTATAGTTAGTATCTAACAACTATTTGTAAGCATGTTTTTTTTATATTTAATTGCATTTTTTTTTTCAATAAAGATTTTGTTAATAATTTTTATTATGAAAAAAAGTAGAAAAACCAATTAATGTGAAAGAAAAGAAGAGATTAGACAATATCATGGAAAATGATAGTCCAAACAGCAGCAAATAATAATCTCGCTACTCAAACAAAAAAAAATTAACCAAGCAATGTGAATAAAATTAAAGAGGTGTTGCTTGATAATATAAAAAGCTGGCCAATTCGATAATATTATCCCGCGAATTAGATTTATGTCCATTTCAAAATATTTGCATATTTCAAATTTAGACACTGAAGATGTAAGCGACCGATCTAGAAAACTAAGACCCATTGTGTCAGACTTTCAGCAAAAATTCACTCGAGTGTATTCCCCCGGAAAAATATTGCAATAGACAAAAGTCTAATGAAGTTTCAGGGGTGTAAAATTGAATCCAAATAAACATGCCCGATTTGGCATCAAGTTTTATAAATTATGCAAATCATCCAGTGGCTAAGTAGTAGATTATTGTATTTATACGGGAGAAAAGGGAGGAGATGAAAACCTATCCTCAAGCAAGGCCATTGTGGAACACCTCCTGCAAGGGAGGACTGACAATGGTCAAACATTATTTGTGGACAATTGGTATTCATCTCGCGCCCTTTTCGACCGATTGATGGCTTAAGATACTAACTGCATAGGCACTGTAAGAACAAATCGAAAAAACATTGGACGGTGCGGTGGATATATAGAAAGCTAGTCACTCTGTTTCCAACCATACATAACTCTTCTGTATTGGGGAACAGGAAGGACTGACAAAAAAAACAAATCAACGTGTAATAGATTACAACAGAGGCATGGGAGGGGTTGATTGCCAAGATCAATGTCTGGCTGTTCATTATGAAAGGGTACAAATAAATATTTTTTACTTATCTGACATGGCTATTTTTGATTCTTATCAAATCAGAAAAAAGAATAATAAAATTGTGAGTAATTATGATGAATGTTAGAGTTAACACGTTCCCTGCTAATGATGCGGATCCGCGTCATAGTAGAATTTCATACAGTGCTGTTGACGCGGATCAGCGTCACCCCAAAATAAACTCACCAAGGATAATATAAAAAAGCTGTCACCTATTCACGACAGTTTCTGATAATTGGACACAGTTTGAAAAAGATTTTTCGAGCAACTTTCACAGATCAGAAGGGTTCTATTGAGAAATGGAGAGCTGCTAATGCACGAGTGCAGAAAAAAGGGTAAGATGTATCCGATTACTTTCACGAAAAAGCATATTTATGTAGGTCAATACAACTAACATTTGAAGACTTTAAAACCATGTTAGTAGAAGGACTATGATCTAAAGATTTGGCATATCATCTATTAGCGCATCAACACTAAAATGAAAATGACATATACAAAGACATATTAAAATTTGAGAGTATATCACAAAATAGAGTGAATAGAATAAGGACAGGAGATGGACAAATAAGACCGCCACATGAGTATAATAAATGTGACTGTAAAAGATAAATGTGTAGAAATAACCTCGGCCAATTATAAAACATTTTTTTCTTCAAAATCACGTACTTTATACGGGTTAGCGCAAAATGGAGCGGTCGATATGCGGGTATTGCGATATTACTAGAAGAACGCCTTCAGTCAAACGACGGTGCCAGAGGCAAGAAAAGGAGGAGGAGGTTCTGTTATGCATATCCCACCCTTTTTCCTATTCCATACAGGATATAATCCTATAATTCGCATCGAAATTCCTATTCCCTCCCGGACTGCTAAAGCTCTGCGGCTGGTCCCTGTTGTCTCATGCATTGCTACAGGCCCATCCACCAAAGAAGCACACTTAGAGGAACGTGCCAGAATTTACCACAAACGAAGAGAAACTGCAGGAGAGAGAGACCTCAATTACCAAGTGGCAAAGTACCTGGAATTCCTCGCAGAAAGGCCAGTGGACCCACCGACTCATCAATGAACTGAAAACATGGCTCACAAGAAATCATGGAAAGGTGACCTTCCGAATGACCCAGTGCCTAACCGGACATGGGGTGTTTGAGAAGTTTCTCAAAAAAATGAACAAGGCCCCAACAGAGGAATGCCTCTACTGCCGAAGAGCACACACTCTTTGAATGCAGCAGATGGACAGATGAAAGAGCCACATTGCAGGGAGATGTAAGCAGAGGCTTAAACGCTGTAACAATAGTGGGGATAATGCTAGAGTCTCCACCGGAATGTGGTGGAGGCAATAATGAGGCGAAAGGAGGCAGATGAGAGCCGCAGACAGACAAATAATTAGGCAAGTTGCAGCATCGTGGTAGGTTGAAAAAACGGAACACAACTGCAAAGAAGAGGGAGGGTGCGAGTCCAGCACCACCCGACCAGAAAGGCTGGGTGTCCATAAGCGATTTACCTCCAATAAAAAAAAAAAACCAAAGAAGCACAGTCCAAACAGAATCTGATGTGTGACCAGTTCATATTCTCTAACGCAGCAAGAACAAATAAGACGGATCAATTTGACAATAAGCACCGACACGACAAAGACTGTAAGAAATGATTTAACCAACAAACTGATTTCTCTGTCCTGAACGCTTTAATTTTACTTGCGACACTTTGAATAGATCATTTCTAAAGATTATATTGAGAAAAGAGTTCCAAACTTTCTAACAATTAAATAGGATTCTAATTAATATGATAGTGTAGTATATAACATTAACAAACTCAATAGTAAATTTTAATACAATGTTTTCTATCCGTTCCGACCACAGAATTCCATACAATAACCTAGAATCCCGTCTCGCGTTCAAAAGTGAAGCCGAAATATTGCAACTTTTGACAGTTTGGTTCCAAAAGAACGTGGTACGGCGTATATGTATTCAGTTTTTTACAATAAAACATATTTTTACATTGAAATAAGTGAAATTTGATCATTTTTATGTTTTTCTTATAAATCTTAACATTATTTTTTACATTACGTACTGTCAAAATTGCGGGCCAAATCGGCTTCACTTTTTTACTATGAAGAGATATAGGAGTACTCCATCTAGGTAGTTATATATAAAAATCTATGGTTCCGACATTGTTCAAAGATATTTTAAATAAACCATAAAGAAAAAAAAAGACATATTTTTTTTTAAATATGAGAAAATTCAAATTTGAAATTTTCAATACAAAAACATTTCGGGGAAATACTTCTCGTAAGCCGGAACATTTTGTTGATGTCCCCTGAAATTCTTTCTGTAATTAGAGGAGCGTATGGAGGTGGTGGGCGAATGATGTGACGTCGGTGAGCCGGATTCGTGCACAGGAACTGGAGGTTCCCAATCCAAGGAGTTGAATATTTCGGTTAGCTTGTGTTGTAAATCATGCTGAAAAATAAATTATTTTACGTTAAATCAAAATATTTAATTATACAGACTATGAGATCCAATCCGAGATCTCGAATTCAAGAGAAAAGGCAAATGTCGGACACCATATTGGAGAGAGGTGCGAGGCGGCTGGAATATTTACTGGGAACTATATTGGAGAGAATGGTCAAGGGTTGGATTGGCAGAGGATACCAGTGTCAGGATTATCTGCAACAGAAATGCCTGGAAAGAGAACAGCAAAGAACCAAGAGTAGTGGAGATGTTCATGCTTGCTGCCAACAAATACGCAGGACTGAAACGCATTTTGGTGGATAATTAGAAGATTTGTTGTCATATTGAAATTTTTAGTATCTGTAACTGTTTTATTCAAACCAAAAAGATGTCAACTATCCACATATCCGCTGAAATTATTCTGGTCCTTCACAAATTATGCTTATTTAAATGAACAAAAACTTTGATCAATAAGTTCTTAGGGGAGAGGAGAGCTTATAAAAGCTAACAATGGTTGAGAGAACACTGGGTTTAAGATGCAGAGACAGATGCGTTGGTTTGATAAAATAAAGCAGAACATCATTCCACACCATGGATGCGGACAGGCAAGGCTGGAGACAGAGTCCTCCAAGCAGTTTGACCACAACTCACAAGACTGTGAGGATACCAATTGACCAAGTTAAGAAATTATCCCCGAAAACAATATATGAAAGACGCATTAAACGTCAGCAGTACCTTTGGTTGCGTCATCGTCTGCAATTCACTGAAAGGTGCAGTCCTGAACGTCTGCGCCAACTTCAAGGCGTGTTCTTCCCTTTCTTTACCTCGTTGTTCGCCATTATCGGCTAATATGCGGCGCATGCTTTCGAATGTTAGCTCCGGTGGTGGAATTTTTTGCTGTACAAACGCAAAAATAAGGCGTCAGGTGACATACATAAATTATTTAAAAATATTCCTGACATTTTAGTTGCCTTATTAACATTTTACTTCAATCAAAAGATACGAAAGTCAAAATTACAAATATGAAGACTAAACACTTAATATATACAGAAATAATCGCCTTTATATTCAAATACATGGTATTTTTGCTTTTGCATAGTATAAAAGGCCTTTTTCAGTTGTCAAAAATTAAAAGATTATATGAACGCATCAATCAGTGGATAGATAAATATATCTTACAGAAAAGCCTTAGAGATATCTATGTATCAATGTGTAGATATTGCTTATCTTTAGGATATCCAACGCCATTTTTAACAAGAGGTACCTACTGTTGGATAACGATTTTCTCTAGGATGGCTGTCAAATTAGCATTCACTGACGTTTATAAACTCCATGATAAAAAAATTCGATAAGGAGCTCTTAGCAGAACAAAACTATGCATCATTGTGAGAGCTCTAGTGGGTCATTGTGGACTAAATAAGCACATGTCGACCCTGAAGATTCAAAATGCAGACATATGTCGGGTATATGAGGAGGCCCTAAAAACGCCATTTCACATTCTGTGCGAGTGCATACCATTGATGAGCAAACACCAATACCACCTGGGGAAGTTCATCCTATACCCAGAGGATATCCCAAACATCGGCGCAAAAACCATTGTCAACTTCTGGGTGGATATTGGGCTCGACGGCATTCTGTAATCAAAGTGGCAAACACAATAGACCCAACAAGGGTCGCGGTGTTATCGGAGGCAAAGTTCCTGGCCCATTGACAAAAAAAAAACATCTCTCAAATGTTGATAGTTGGTGGGATTATCAAAATGTGCCATGTAAACACTGTTTAAAACAGATGGATTGGATGGAATAATATTGGTTAAATAGGCAATTAATTAGTGGTTATACAAATACGAAATCAATATTCATAGTAAGGACTACAGGACAACGTCTCCTGAGAAAGCTAGTAACAAATAAAAACTTCTACGAAAATGTATACTCACTCTCTGTACTCCAGGAGAGCTATTGACGCTATCCACATCAGTATTCTGGTTAGCCGATAAATCAGCCACGCTATCTCTTCCCTGAGTGCCTGTATCCACCCAACTGTGTCTTTGACTGCTCAGATTATGCATAGCCGATCCACCGGTGTACGGACTGGCAGCTTGCAATCGTGATGCGTCGATACCCGAAGATTTGAGGCAATCGCACAGAGCCATCTGTGTGAATAAATTTCAATTAAAAATATGAAAATAGCCGATGAATAGGTTTAATTTATTACAAAATAGTTACCTGATCAATCATCAGATAAGGCATTTTCGATGGAGATTCGCATTCGTCGTATTCGTCGGAGATAGACGGAAGAAGATAAGAAGCATCATTCATTCTAGCTTCGATTATCTGCAAAAGGTTGGAGCGTTTTAATAAATTGTGTTGATTAATATGGTTTATTTAAAAATATATTAACGAGTTGTGTGTTGTACCTTTTTAGCATACTCGTCGAGGGCTGAAAGTTGTAGAGTATGTGGAACAAGAGCTAAGAGAGTCGCTGATAGAGCGTGAAGCTGATATCTCCTAGAGCGTGTCAGAGCTGGATTGGTCAAGGCCAAATGTTGAACCCTGTTTCACAAATAATGTAATATTCATATAATCTGGCAGTAAAATACATTTTGATTTGATTAATAATCAGCATAGTAAGTATTTCTGTTGGATGTCAATTCTACTTAATACTTTCTGAGAACCGAGAAACTGGCTTAGAAGAAAATATATTAAACATTCTTACCCCAAAACAAATTGAAGCATATCACACACAGTTTCTTCGGAAGCAAGTTCTACACAGAGCAAGGCCAATGTTGTATAGATGGCTTCGATATTTTCAGCTGTGTTATTCTCAACTTGAAGACCTGAAACAGACCAGTTTTGCGATTAAAGAAGAAAGAAAAACACTGTTTGTAAAATGTTGAAAAGAGAGCAAATGAAAAAAAAAATGAGAATTTAGCAGTGAGATTTATCGCCGTATTTGTGTATGATGAAGCTGAAATATCGCTGACAAAATTAAAAAAATAAAAACCACTTATGACAAATGTGGTCAAAATAAGCCAGCCTTTGAACAGTAGAATATGGTCATATTCCTGTTGTACATGGTCCAAAAAAAAATTGATAACACTAGATAGCCTTCGAAAATAGCTGTATACACAAGGTGGTTTTAACAGAAGTATCAAAGACCAAACCAAATAATAGCAATTTCAATTTATGCAATGATTTTCTATAAAATAGGTCCCTCAATTGAACGACAGTTATATAAAAAAAAAACTAATTTTCATTCTGACTAACGAATATTGCAAAAGTTTTTAAATTTAACATTTTTACATAATTCATAATATGAACTAAGTAAAAAATGTATTATACATTGTATTTCAGTGGTCGTCTTGTTTACTACGGTATCAAGCTACGCATAGGGACACTAAACCGCAAGCTTACTCAGTCTCTTTCTCGCTTTCATTATATTACTGCCAGAAGTGAAAGAAATAACATAGATGCTTTGTACTTATCTCAAAGAATACTGCGTATTCGTAATGTTACGGCCACTTTTCTAGCAAATGAAACATTAGTTTAATTGGTTATATTAAAACATACCATCGTAGAGAGAAGAATATATGGCTGGTCCATGTTTATTCATGAAAATCAAATCAGGTCTTGTCGACTTTTCTAGATTCAGCTCCAAATCGGGCACGGCAACACTGAAATAATTTGTTTGATTAATTACAAACTCCGAATCATTTGTTGGTGAAAAGATATGAGATGAAGAATTTAGGCGTGCGCTTACCTCATGATAGAAAGTTTTTCCAAGTTGGATTTCCTATCCAACAACTGATGAAAGATCTGCTGCACAAGGATTCTGGTTTCCGGGCTGGTGGCACCGCCCATGCGGAGCAGTGGTTCCAAGAACGAAATCGGGAAGGCTTTACTCAGCTGAGTAGTTTTATACTTACTGCCAACCTAAACATTGCAAAAATAAATAAAAATACCATTGATCGCTCAAATCACAAGTTTGATAAAATTATTAAATTTAATATGCTGAATACACCTGAACCTCTCATAAGAAGCATATTAATTTGTTTTTTTCCCATATAAAAGAATGTTAAAAAGGTATATCATGTCGAAATTATTAGTCTTTTGTAAACATGCCCTGTATAAGCGTGCTAGATTAACCATGTTTTAACTTTTCATTACTTAAAAACATAAAGTAACCTTAACAATACTGAAGATGGACGGTTGTCCGAAAACGTTTTAACCAAATATACATACTCAAGTAGAACTGACAAAGTTTTTGTTTATTTTAATTTATGTTTGTTTATTAAAATGTTCTACAAAGTTACTCACGACAAAAAATTTTAAGATTTATTAAAAACTTTGCATTTCTACAGTAACATTTTGAAAGAATGGCTGCAAGAAGAATTACAAAAAGAATTTATAGGGATGAAAGTAAAGTTGAATAAAGGCATGGTCGAATCAATGACTTTGTGTTCAATCCAAGTCATTCTCCTTCGACAATTACACCTTTCCTTTCAGCCTTATAAATTATCTTTGTTATTCTGTTTGCATCCATTCTTTCTACATGGCCAAACCATCTCAACTAATTAGCTTCCATCTTTCTAAGAACACTAACTTCCATATCACATTCCTTTCCATGTCCCTCAGAGTCTTTCCACATATCTTCGTAGAGCTCTCATCTCTACTGCATTTATACTAAATTCTTCTCTTTTTATCAATGTCCACGTTTCACATCCATACATTATTTATAGTAACAGGATTGCGTTATGCACTACCTTTTTAGCTTGTAGTGAGACATTGTTGTTTCTCATATAGGTCTTATTGCATCGTCCACCTTGCTACCAGCCACTTTCCTACGTTCAATTTGATTCCACACTTTCCATCCCTACTAAACATACTTCACATGCTTAAGTAATTCACTATATTTCAAGTAATTCATCGCAATCCTCTTACCATCAATAATGTATGAATGTGAAATGTAGACATAGACGAAAAAAGAAGAATGTAGTATAAATGCAGTAGAGATTTATTTTTTATTTATTTATTTTTTCTTTTTCCACCATAGACCCATTCCAGGCACTTGGGGACGTCTAAATTTTCACAATTTTACATGTATAATTAATAATATATAGAGATGGAGACAAAATCAGATCAATCTGATTCACGCTATCACAATACAATTAATCATTCACAGAAATAACATAAGGATAGAAAAGTATGAGTGTAAGCGAGCAAGTAGGACTTTGTAATGAAAATCTATCTATTTGAGTCATGCCTGGGTGTAAAGGTCCCATTCACGCTCACGTCAAAATATATAAAATAAAACAAAATAGACAAGACAAAACATGGAACTCAAATTTAAATTCACAACATGACAAAATTAAGGCACTAATTATTATTTTCAGATGAGAGCTCTACAATGAATATATGGAAAGACTCTGTGGGATATTGAGAGGAATGAGAATATTATTAGGAAGGAATGTGGGGTGTAGAAGTTAGTATTGTTACAAAGATAAAAGTCAATAAGTTGAGATGGCTTGGGCATGTGGAAAGAATGGATGTAAAGCTGGAGTGTTCGTACCTTGAGCAAACTCTTGAGCAAAATACTTTGGAGCATGATGTCTCCCTTTTTAGGCTTGTGCTGTTTCCCTCCGCCACCCGGATGGTAAGGGATCTTAGAAATGATGAAGATCATGATGTCAATCTTCTGATAATCGGGCAGATGGTTGGCAAATTCACCCAGAGCATTGATCAAAGCTTCTTGATACTGCTTTTCATCCGTCTCGTTCTGGAACAATTCATATGAAAGTTATTTCAGAAGATATTCAATGAGAAATGTGAGAAAAAGCGAGTGTCACAACCTTTCTTGAAAATATAAATACTAACCTCAGAATTTCGAGTGACGGAAGCACGAAGGTGCGTCATTAGACTGTTGATGATCTCCAAAACGGACGGACCTGCAAACAGAAGATGGTTCAAATATGTAACAAAATATAATAAAAACACCCGTTCGAGATCCGCTAAAACATTGTTTGTTTTTCTCTTTCTGTGACCTCTGTTGCTGTATTTTGATTCTCTTGTATTGTGTGTTATTTATATTGTATATATAATTGATTGTAAAAGTATGACGATCCCAAGTGTCCTGCAAAGGACTTATGGGTTGATGATGTATAAATAAATAAAGTAAGAATCGTTCACCGTCCTCACTAATTATAAAATACAATGTAATAAAATAGAATAGATTAAAAAGGCAAAAATAAATTAATAACGGAAGACAAATGCTGAGGTGGGAAGACGAGGTGAAGAGTGATGAGGATCAGGGCTGTTGGAGAGGAAAGATAGTGGAAGCCAAGGCTCGATATGGGCCGTAACGCTACCGGAGTGAATGAGAAAGTTTAAAAAACGTAAAAATCACAGATAAAACAAAGAACAAGACATTAAAATATGACGTTAGAAAGGCTTTTGTAATTTAATTCAACAGAAAAATGCTCCGCATTCCCTAATTATATGTAATAATCAATACGGCCCTTTTTAGAGCCAGAACAGATCGACAGCTGTAACCTATTGCTAAAAAGTAAAAGCTATTGTATCTTAGCCACGTACGCACGTATAAGAGTTGTGAAATATGCAATTCTACAACTTGTCTTAAAGTGAAAAATAAGGACCAAATTTTTTCTGCTATTGGACAGGTGTTTCAAAGAAGGAACTTCATAGTCTTCCATGGGATAGAGATAAGAGAATATTATTTACCAACACTCCCTCCTGCGGCAATGGCTATAATCTTGGCTAATACTTCAGCCACAGCGGTACGCACTCTTGTGGTCTCTCTACCGGTCACTCCGGATCTGTTGGTCACGTTCATCGTGGTGATCATGGGCTCCAGGGTCTTGCGATCATCGTCCAAATGGGTCATCAGAGTTTCAACAACAGTGTATGAATATTGCGCCTAAAAAAAGTTATAAAATATAATGTATGGATTCCAATGTTTGAAAAGCATTGGCGTTTGGTGTTGAGACAAAATGTTAACTGTTTGATGCGGGGGTGTTGCTCATTCTTCTATTAGTTGTGAGTCCTGGCACCTGACCAAAACCCAGGAACAAAAAGTATCTGCTTTCCAAACAAAATTCCTCAGAAGAATTATCACAAACAACACTTTAAACTGATGCACCCAGCGGTGATCCATGAATTGTACCATTATGGAGAGGAGATGGGCTTGGCTGGGACACGTGTTAAGGAGGTTTCGAAGACGAGGAGGACCTTCCCACACCGTTTCAGAAATGGTGTGGGAAGAGGTTATTGAAGTCGAACAAGATCAAGTGCAGTGAAGGGCTCTTGTTGCCTCCCTATGCCTCTAAAAGGGATTAAAAAGGAAGTATGTTATGTATGAATAAGAGTATAGTTACCTGAATAGAGAACATGATTATTCTGAAAGTGTGAATCGCAAACTCGTTTGGCACCCACAGTTTGTGTAGATCAAAGTGCCTGTAAAGAGAAATAACAATATTGTATACTGTTAGCAACTATAATATGAAAACAATCATAATGCAAGTCTAAGGTTTTTGCAGAGGTGTCACCATAAGGCCCTGTCAGAAGGCAGTGTCCTTCACTTGGCCGTCCCTTTCTGCACTGTCTATTTACTTCAAGATAGGTCTTCTGCTCTGATGTAAAGTTGAGAATGTGAACGCAAAATGAATGACAGTGTCTACATTCGTTCTACATGCCCGAGAATAATTCATGGGTGTAGCATTTTCTGCGGGCCCCGTTATTACAAACAGAGCTGTCGATGTGCGATAAAAAAACATTTTTGACAAATATTTGTGATGAAATATTCTATTCCTAAGAAGAGAGTTAAGCTCTAATTGTACCAAGTGTACTGTGATGCAGTCATCTTAAGGCAAATCAATTCTCAGTACTCTGTGACTGAGGTAAGGGAAAGAATGAAAACATTCTCATCATCTAAAACAGTCTTCTTTATTTCTTTTTAAAAAAATGAATCTGTGCTCACTCAAAGTGAACACAAATACACTCCTTGACTCTTTCACAGTAAGCTACTTAAAGCTTGTGTCGTGACAGAGGAAGATGGTCGGAGCACGATGTCCGCACCAAACAGTACGAAAGCCGACGCTGTAACCGCTAGTCTACCAACCACGTCTTAATTCAAGACCAGACGAAGATAAAATCCAGGAATACATAAGTTGAAGTGAATGGTCTGTATCGAATTAGATTTCAACTTCAACATACTAGGTACAGCTAAGTGGAAGAGTGTGGCCAAAGACAAAGCAGGATGAGTGGAGCTAGAGAGTCCCTTCAGCCATCTTCCTTTTTACAACATACCTAATATCATATTGAAACTTACTTGAGCACTGGTCTTAGCACACTCTTGATATGACCAAAACTAGCTCTCCTGACCAGTTCCCGTAAGCAAGCCTCGGCCAGAGCTGGAGGAGTGCTCTCTTGACCTTCCTCGTCAACTTCCATATTGCTGCCCTGAGTGTTTCTATTGTACTGACAGTTCTACAAAGTGAAGATAACAGTTATTTTTAAAACAAATTTTACAGATTTCCAATGTGCAATTTATTCGAATAAATCATTACATCAATGAACCATTTTTTTTAAGAGATTTTACAATAATAATATAACACTTTTCTATACAAAGGTGTCAGTATAGCCGGCGGAACTTATTGCCTGAGGCAATTTTTTCCAGTCAACCGGTCCCGTTCAATCTGAGACAGGTCAACCCCGGGTAGAAATTTCAAGTGAAAAAACACTTAGAAAATCTCTGACCCGACCAGGAAATTTCTCTAATGTAACCCTTTTAGTGCTTTTGACAATAAAAACTGTAGACATGAAGTTTGACATAACCATTAGTTATTCATAGTTGGCGCCATTGACAGAACGCACGCTTTATATTTATGTTCTACGAGCCGACTGGGAGAACTTATATAATAAGTAATTCGCCTGTCGGCAGAGCAATAAAGTTGATGAACGAATTATCCGAGCAATTGTCGATATATTTAATGTCACATACGAAAGTTTTATATTATTAACATTGCATGTTGTAATGGGCACTCGGATTCTCCATCAATGACATCCTTGCCTCACTGTTTTTTCTTACAAGTTTCATTTTATTTTATGTATCATCTTGGCTCATCGAGGTTTCAATTATTGCATTTATCGATGTACACGCTCGCATCACTTATTTGATAAACAACATTAACGAAATGAAATGACACTACGCACTGCGTTTAAAGTGTGTCTGTGTGAGTAATGTTCCTTTTTATAATTATTCAGCTACATTATTGCACCGCAGGGTACCTACCCGCTCGGTGCTTACACTGTTTATTTAATCCGTTGTCTTTCTATCTTATTGTGTTGTTTCTTTTGCATTTTAATTTGGCCTGTATTGTTATTATTGTTGTTTTTTTTTTGTATTATTGTAATGTTCTCACTATCCAGCGCAAAGGGTGTAAACCTCTTATGCTGGATGGTGCTATTTTAAAAAAAAAAAAGTAAATAAATAAATAACAGATGCATCGGTCAGAATTTTATTGATAAAATAATAAATTAATCATTATACTATTTCAAATTCAATATTCGTAGTTAAAATGGGACTATGTCTGTCAAGTCCGCTAGTTTGTTTATAAAAATACCTCACCTGCATGTTGTAGAGTAAGGAAGGCACAATCATCTCCATGTGCTGAGCTTCCCAAATGTTCTCCACTAAATCGTCACTTGCTGTTTTTCTTACCACTCCCTAAAAAGAGGGAAATAAGATTAGAACAAAATAAATAACGTCAAGAAGCCGCGGCCTGCTAAGTTAAAATTTACGGTTAGTTAAATTTTAGCTACAGAAATATACATTAACCCATTGAAATCACAGTCGGTAAGAAATACTGATGCTCATATACCTGTGATCTTTAGTGCAAACTATACATAAAAGTGTAACTGGCCGTAAGCTGAGAGTCAAAACTTTTTATTTTTATATTTGCTTTTGTTTAATGTGGAGAAGAAAAGAAAAACACTGTCAAATTTCAGACAGATTCTTCGATAAATAACTTCTCCATGACAAAATAAAAATGATGAGAACTCATGGCCTCTGTTGAATACTTTTAAATAGGATTTCTAGGCCCAAACAAATGAGATTCCAATGTGTTAATTTCCATCATTTTTTAACTCACACTTGATATCACAGTCCTAATTTGCTGATCTAGCTTTAGAGATAGAGTAGAATAACTATTCAGAATGTAAATAAACTATAGAAGTAGTACAGGTCAATCTCTTTATAGCGAATACCGAAGTAACAAAATTTCCTGTATAACAAATCGACAATTTTCAAAAAATTTCCATATAAACTGTACTGAACCAAAATTCATTGTAACAAAGTCGATCTCAGTATAGCCAACTTTTTTGTTGTAAAAATTTTAAAATCATGTTACAATTAGGCAATAAAATTTCTCCGAGATCAGTGTTTGTCCTTGGCATTGGCGATTTCGTGAGTGTTTGCCTGACACATTTCCTTCATGTAATTGATAAATCCTTGAAATTTGTTTTTGTTCTCACTTAATGATAGCAATAATAGTTTATTTGACATCAGTGGGTATAATAAGGGGACACAAAAAATTAAAAATGCATAATTTCCTATATATCCAGTATAACGAAATATTTTTTATGGTCCCGTATGCTACCGAGATTTGACCTGTATAATTTTTGTAGTCTTGAAAATAAAGAAATATCATGAATCGCCTGGTCTACATCAAATCAAAAGGTCTAAATTTGATAGTTTTGTTTTCTATGTTTTTATCCAATCTAAGAAGAGGCTCATTTCATGAATAAATACTTGGAAACCGGGAGTCAAACCCGGAACATCTTGTTCAGAAATAGGTGCCGAGACCACTAGGCTAACATCTAGCGTCAAACTCCATTAAGATTTTCAATCATACAGTATACAATCATAATCAATCAATGATAATTTACCTGCAGCCCTTTGATACCGGCCAGTCGTATATTCTCCCTGGTCCCTCGATCGGAATGATTGCTGTGACACATGGCCGAGAACTGGGACACAAAGAAGTCATATCGTCTGTGATAGGAGGGTGTGTCCTCTTCGATGTTTGCAAACAGCACAAAACTCTGCGTGGCCAACATCTGCAGCTGGGGATCCGTGGACTCCAACAGCTTCTGCACCATTTTAAGGAAGCTCTCCACAAAGAGATTCAAGGTTTGAGCGTGACAGGCGGCGAGCAGTTTGTCCATTGCTTCCATGGCAATGATGACAAGGCTAAAAAAAAAACAAAAATAGATAGCTAATATATAAATGGGTGAGTTTTGGTGCTTTTGAAATAACCGATTCATAATATTATAACCACATAACTTTTGATTTTTTCACAATGAATAGTCATGTATGTTATTATGTAGCCCAGCAATATTTTATTGACTTTAAAGCGGGGCGAAGTTCGATGGGTCAGCTAGTAAAATAATAAAAAAATATCTAACCCATTTCTTTTCCTGTAGATATCCCTGCACGCCTTCTGGAAGAGATACTCCCCAATCCTGTCCAATTTTTCAGGACTGGACAGGGAATAGTACGTGAGCTTCTCCATATTTGATTTGACCAAGCCATCGGATGGATTCACGGGAAAGATGTTATCCACGAGACGTTTGTAGCGTGGGCGTAAAGCCGAACAACAACCGCAGCAACCTGAAACCAAAAGATACAATCCGTTAACGATATATATTTAATATTATAGACTCTTTTAAAGTGTTTGTAAAATCTTCTAACTCTTCATTTCACTGACGAGACGTCTAGAGACGGAACAGAATGCTGCATTATAAAAATATTTCAAATCATCCATGTTCATATTGGTTACTAATTACATATAAGGATGCCTGTATAATTAATGAGACTGAGTTCGCATTTAAAATATTAATAAGATCATGCAAAGTTATGTCCTAAAAAGACCAGTGGCACCACAGAACCATTTATTGGTAGTCCAGTGATCAAAACCCCCGCCACTCCAGCTACGCTTTCCCTTTGGGTAGGTAGTCAAATGGTTGCTCTGTTGTTCTCAATAATTTCCAACTTTTATCTCTATGGCCTGCCGCGCACTGGCAACTTGTTTAAAGCAACTATTTAGTTGCTTTGAAGAAGTTCGTAGAAAACAACCGCAACTAAAAAGTTGCCCCCGTGTGCGGGGCTGCATTCAATACCTTGTGTTACTAAACTAAATAGTTGCTGTCAACAAGTGCGCGGCAGGTCTATATCTGATTAATTATTAAATATCTACTTGTTGCATACATGGGATTTTTTGACATGTTGAAAATGTCTAGAATTCTCGTGATTAGGAGTTTCGGAGACTTAAACATTACCACCTAGTGGCGACCGTTGTTAACGTAAAGTGATCACACTAAGCCAGTCTTCGAAATAACAGTATAAGAGGGTCGTAAGCCCGTAATGGTTTGTTCCATTTAAAAATCGAACATCAGTAATGAATTGTTAAAATCATTAGTTGTTACATATTCGTAAAAATTTTAAACCAATCTTTAAATTTATTTTATATTAGTCTATTTTTTTGGGTTTATTCATAGGTATTTTATACTTTATTGTTTTTTTTTTTATTTTATTATGGGGCGTTACATTGGTTTGTTTCAAATATGTGTGTTCATCTTTTAAACCCCCAAAAAAAAAAACTATTTTACTGTGTCTTTTGGCCCGGATAAATTTGCGGCGTTTATTTTTTATACATATTTAAGTTATTTCACCTAAAAAAATGGAGTTTACACAAGTTATGACTTATGTAAAAATCTTTAATGTTGAATAGTTTAAATATAATCAAATGAATTTCAAGTGTTTCTGATGTTGACAGTTGAGATCCATAATATTATTTCAAAATATTAAACAATGGCTGAATAGCCCTTAAAAGGTCATGAACATAAAAATAAGAAAATATTGAACAAGTTGCTTCTTTGCACATTCAATATACCTAGGTCATATTATGACCTAGCCTCTGAAGAATTCTTTAGCTAAAGGAACCTTTAAATTTTAAAGTTTCCTCTAGGTAGACACGTTTTAGCTAAAACTTCGAAATGTCAAAAAAATATTTGGTAGCAGTTGGTATGGAAAACATAGGTTGTTTACTAATATTTTCGCGGAACGGAGGTGTAGCCGTTTCATATTATCCCAGTAGATGGCAATAAATTAGGTTAACTTAATTGTAAATAGAATTGAATTCGGCTAACAAGTTAACACAACGATTATTGGTCGAAGTTCGAAGGTTCAGCTAGTTAAAAAATTATAAGGATCCCTCAGATAAGACTGCTGCAGGAATTAAGTGGGGATAAGTGCAAAAGATATGTTTGTCTTATCTCATAAATGATTTATTGTTTTTTATTCAGTAGCACTGATAAAAAATAATCCATTGGAATGCATGTTTCAATTACATACATACTACATTATTTCCTTCATTGTGGCAACTCTAGCATTATTAGGTGGAAATATAAAGATGTGCTTTAGTTCATCAAAAGCTCAAAGATGAATGGGGATACCTGCTGATGATTATTTGAAGGCCTTGGAGCAACGAGATGACAAGCCACAAATTAGATAGGTACATTTTTTACAGGAGAGCGAAATTAAGATTTCATAACATTCTAAAATTATTATGTCGTGTTATTTTTTATACCTGTAACAAGAAACCTAAAATTGTAAAAAAAATAACAGAATAAAATTAACATTTACACTAAATTATAAGCATTTGTTTTCATAGCACCACCAGTTTTTGTGGCTTGTCATGTTATTGCATGTAATGTTTTCAAAATTATTATTAACTAGCTATCTGTCCCAGCTTCGCACGGGTACATAGGTATTTTAATTCATTACATGACAATCGAAGAATATTTTTTGATATTTGAAATAAAATAATATGTTTTTTCTTGTTAGATACAGTTAAGTACTCAAATTATGAAATGGCGTTTCAATTAATTTTTTAAAGTAAACACTTATTGTGGCATAACTATAATAGTTAGACATATGCTGTCGCGACATTTTTTGTAAATAATGATCTCATCTACAAAATCGTAATACATTATTTTACTCTATCTTCAATAGTTTTCGCAGCGTACGCGATGTAAAGAATATTTTAGGTAATTTTTGCACCTTATTGGAGTTTTAGTAAGGATCAAAGGCTATATGAAAATAAAATATAGCCTATGTTCAGCGGGGAGAGTGTAGCTTCCCAATAGTGAAAGAATTTTTAAAATCGGTTCAGTAGTTTCGGAGCCTATTCCCCTCAAACAAACAATCAAAACTTTCCTCTTTATAATAGTAGTGTAGACAATATGTAAATATTTAATCTTTTGACATTGTTTTTGGGTAGTCCATAGTGAAGTCTTATTTATAAGTCATTTATAAAAATTGTGGCTTGTCATCTTATTGCTCCAAGGCCTTCATTTATGAGTGTTAAGTACGTCAAATGACAGTTATATGAATATACGAGTATTCTTCTTTTAATCAGAGTTCTGAAAACGAGGAAGACATATCTTACAGAAGTACTGAGGGAAAGGCTTTGATATTTTGCACGATACAGCGCACTTTTTTTTTCTCTCTAGTGCATTCTTCACGTCAACAAGTATACTTCATAGACGAATCTTGCGGATAGGATTTTCAATGGCCTTTAAAAGGGAGAAGAATTGATTGATTCAGCAAAGATTTGAAATGAAGAAGTTAGTCTTTTGTTATTTAGAATAAACACATAATATATCAGATTTTTTTTTATGAAAAATGACTCTGTGCTCACTCAAAGCGAACACAAATACACTCTTTGACTCTTTTCCAGTAAGCTACTGAAAGAGTGTGTCGTGAAAGAGAAAGATGGTCGATACCTGGAATCGAACCCACGACGTTCAGTAAAATGTGGTTGGATGTTAGAGATTGCTACGGCTATAATCCCGCCATTGCCACTTGTCTATACACTATTTTTTGTACACTATTTTTAATATGCATAAAGTATAAAATAAATAAATAAATAAATAAAATGTTGTTACATGCTTCTTATTATTTTCGAAAGGTCATGTATAAACTGGGTAATTGCAATGATAAACAGCTTATAAATTTATCAGCAAGGTTGAATCCTAGCACGAATGAAAAATGTAACCACAAAATATTAGATATAAATATTTAAAAAATTTGTTTGGACACTCATTACCAGAAGAAGAGTATTATTTATTTTAAACAAATTAGGGCTTGAACACAAATCAACTTGCAATAAATTTCACAAAAAACAAATCTTGTGTTTTGAAAGAGGAAGATGATCATCACAGGGGATGGAACCCATGACCTCAACTACAAAAGTCGGAGCTGAACCACTAGGCCACCAACCACTTCAAGTTAAAATTAGAGCTTGATGTAGCCCAAATTCTTTGAGTAACTGTAAGGGTGCATTTAAAGCAAACAAACATAGAGCCGGAGCTGCACGTAGAGTATATTTTATTGATGGTTGATATGGACACTTCATTAATAATTAGTTCTTGCTTGTTATTGTTACCATGGTGTCCAATATCAACCATAAAACAAAGTATGCTCTGTTTTCCATCTCTGGCTCTATGTTCATTTGGTGTAAACGCACCCTTATATGTAGATATAAAAATTCTAAAACCAATTTAAATTTCAAAATGAACTACTTACATGTCAAATATACACACTTTGCCAAATAGTAACAAATTTGATTACAATTGATCGTCATGATATCACGTTTTAGTAAAAGAAGTTTTTGAATAAAAACCAAAACCGCTTGTTTTCACATTTCCAATAAATCCGACAACACAACTGTACGACAGCAAAACATTTCACACAAAATTAAATATTAATATCCATTTGTCCATTTCGAGGACTTTCTCATGACACTGACAAAAAAATAATATAATAAAGTCGCCATGATCTATCTACAAATATTCACTTTCTTATTACACTATCGGTAAATCATTAAGTTAAAAGGTCCCTTTACGACTATAATATTCCGACATCATAATAATATTAACAGAGACTTAATCATAATATTTGGATACGTGAATTTTTATGACACATTTGTTTGTGCGGACGAAATACACACAGACGAAAAAATATTGATACTGTAATAATTCACAAAAATGATAAGTATAATACAGAGCAGGCCTGGGCAAACTGCGGCTCACCGGTCTTAAGATTTTTATAAATTTTTATATTGAAAAAGTTGAGATATTCTTGTGGTAAGAACAGTCCACAAGTTTCGAGCTTTAAATAAATTTTATCGTCATGAAAATATCTCCAAATTTTATAATGCCATTAATTCAGAACAATAATTATTCCTATCTTACGAAACCTTAATAAAACATACTTATTATGTGTATTAAACTTTTCGGTAATTCTTTACTTCGTGGGCTTCTTCGATTTTTGACAATACCAACCTAACAAAGTGTAGTGTTATCCTCCAAACTCCCTTAAAAACTACTTTCCAACCTTAACCTAACCTATTCAAATCGCACTGTTATCATTCGAGGATGTTATCAAATCCTCTAATCTATCCAAATTGACTAACTAAACGACAATGACCAACAATATCTTCATTTTTCAGACAAAAACACCAATTTTAGAATCAAAAAATAAAATGTCACTCCATGAAAGAAAAGATTGTATGAGAAAATGGGCAACTTTTAAAATTGATTTTTACTTAAAATTGATTGATAAAATACTTCAAATGTTATCAAATCAATCCATAACATGCTTATTTACCAATCTGCATATAAATTTGATGTGTGTTTCATATAAAAAATCGTGAAAAGTCGAAGAAGCCCGCGAACTAAATAATTACCAACTTGAAAAATCGAACAAGCCCGCGAACTAAATAATTACCAACTTTTCTATATTGAACATCAATTTAAATCGTTAATTAACGATGAATTTTTAACGATGCTCGTTGTCACAAGCAGTTTTAAGAATATCGAAACAAACTACAACTGATTTGGCCCGCCATTTAAAAAGTTTGCCCAGCCCTGATACACATAGAGTCTTGTATCGAATAGAAGATAAAAAATCATAAAGAGGGATATTCATGAATTCGTAAATATTGAGTAGACAAAACTTAAGTTATTTTGAGATGATGATAAACAGATGTCACAATTTTAAGTGGTTATTAAAATGGTTTCGATAAAATGGGTATAAAAGTAAACATTATTTACTTAAACGTTTTGAAATATTGAATTTTCTAACAGAATGTTAGATGGATAGATTCGGAGAATGCCGCTTGTACAGAAAGTGGCGCCAGAAGACAGAGGGAGTTATGGGCGAAAGAGGCTAGAACTCGAAGTATAGATAGAGCCATCAAAGATGAAGAGGAAGAAACAAACGTAATTAGTATTTTGAGAAAATTTACTATCAATTTTTTACATATTGCAGTATATCAACAGTGGAAGAAAATGACCGAGTTATTGGAAGAATATTGCAGTAATTTTAAAAACGAACATATCCTTTATCTAAAACACAAATTTTTTCGATTATCTATATAAAAATATTTTACACAATTTTTTTTCTTTCAACACTTCAAAATATTCACTTTATTTTCAACAAACCACAAACAAACGAAAACAAATTTTATGCAATATTTTTGATTTTACTAAAACAATATTATTTTTGAATTGGATAGGTAATAATAATATTATTATTGGAAATGCATCGGATTGACGTGACGAATTAAGCGGTGGAGTTATCTCGGTCGACGATTGATAAATACATTAATAATTATTATTATAAAACGGTTAATGCCGACTAGATACAGATGTCAATATAACAATCATTACACGACAATTAAAGTGGTGGAAAATACTTGACGAGAGATAATAAGTTTCCATAATAAGCGTAATTTATTTTAAATATACGGAAGGTGGTAAATTACTAGAGGAATAAGAACAATTTCTGTATTGATTGTGTCAAACTGTCAGATTTGAACAATCAAACTATACCCACAAAATTCGTATACAAATCTCTAGATCTCAAAGTCAATATGCTTTTATCGGACAATAATGGAATTTTACATCCTTTCACACCAATAGCAAATGAATACCAGTTTATAACCTTTATAAAAAGATCTACCTAGATGATTATACAAGATGTTATTATAAAAATTATGTTAATTAGGTACGATAATAATATTCATCTTGATCAACTGTGACATTTTTTGCAGTATATTACTATAAGGCCCTCCGCACACGAAGCGTTGCGGCGTCTCCCCGTCCTTTGCTTACGCATTGTAAATGTAGTGCTCATACTGCTTGTGACTTTTGCGCATCTTCCCTAGGAAAGATTCACGAATAACACAACCCATTGTGTGGTAACCAATGGAACTTAAGTGTTATGTTTAGCACATTTTATCACTAAGGTTTATTAATTGTAAGAGAAAAATGATTATAGCTGTACCAGAAAGTAACTAAAACTCGTTAAGTGATTTGTGTAAGAAGTAAATTAAGTCTAACATGTTGCTGTTGCACATGGAAGATATGAGTCATGAGTAGACACAAAATTTACACATGACTCATATCTTCCATGTGCAACAGCAACATGTTAAGACTCCTTCTTGTTATAATTATTATGCGTAATAATTTACGTTTTGAATAGTTAACGCAGGGGTAATTATTCGAGAGTTAATCTGGCAGATAATTATTACCTATACTTTTAAACTAATACGTTAACGGAACCTAAATACTTTGACATTCCTACAAATTCTATGAAAGGAATAGACGGACTTGTACCCAGGTATGCTGTTAGCATTTATTCACCTTAATTTTAACACACTTTAAGTTTTTAATGAGATTTCCATGTTTTTATGTACAATGAATGAATAGGTGCCGAACATTGCGACATACAAATATTGTTATGATTAGGATCTGACTATAGTTTGGCTGTGTTTATTGACTTTTTTGTATGTTCTGTGTTTACCCTCCTAATACCAATAATTTTTTACTGCTTGGAGGGTGAAGGACGAAATAAATTACAAAAAAAATATTTTAACTTTAATAATGAAGTCGGGTAGCTAGTCTCAAGTAACAATCGGCTGGCCATGTGGCAAGACAGGGTGGTGACGAATGGACTCGGAGAATTAAAATGGAGGCATTAGGAAAACGGAGAAATGGAGAAATCTCGACAGGCCTCAGAAGAGATGGGCCACGAATTTGATGTCATGGTGGAAGAATATGGCTGCAATTAAAAGGAAACAAGGAGAAATTGAGAAAGCTCAAAGAGGCCAGCCAGAAGAACGACTTTGTAAAGTGTAAGAGGATGGAGCAGATATTTACAGAGTCTATACTCTTTTCATTAAAATGTTATTTAAAATGGGTTTCAATGACAACAATCTTAATACGTAGTTCAATTGTCATGTTTAGGTCATACATCAGATGCAAATTCAGTGATTGTTTTGAAAATTATTTTTGGGCACATAATATGGTTTCAATTCACCAAATTCTTTCCATAAAATTAAGAAGTTGAATATTATTATGCATTCTTGGTGGAGTTATTATACCTAAAGGAATTGGAATATTCAAATTCCGATATGTTTTAGCTTTATCTTATCTAAATAAACGCGAATCAGTTTTCATATAACCTAGCAATTACTACAAATATTTTGTTAGAATTCATAATCCCAAATGGGGTGAATCATATAAAATAACCCCAAATCATAGGAATGCTTAAATTAAATTTTACCAAACTTTACATTTACTGAAAATGACACAGGGCTGAGTTAAGACAATTACGGTTATCTTGCCTTATCGTTAAGTGTTATAGATAATGATACTTCGAATTCATATTCCAAATATAGCATCTAATAAGAATGAATTGTTTAGAAGAACGGTAAAACGCTACATTCATTAATTTAAAGACAATATACATACACACCGCCTATTTATTAAGATACTATGACGAGCCAATTCACACAGTTCAAATTCCAAGGACTTAAAGTTTTCATATTTCTTAAATACTATTCAATTTAAATAAACACTTACCTATAGACATTTTTGAAAATTACGACACACTATACTACATTAACATAAGACATAATATTAAAACAGAACTTTTGTCGATATATGTATATAAGACGCCACTGATTTATTGATTCTGTCTGGATGTTAAACTGCATGTGATAGAAGTGAAAACATGCACGGAAGACATAAGTGCAAATCAACGTTATGGACGTAAAAATGTGAAATTTTTCGACACTAGGACAAGCACTAATAAAATAGAAACACAACACGTGAATCCATTATTACCAAAATTCAAGAATTTTATACGCGGCACGTCAAAAACTCAAATAGGAAGAGAAATGTCAAAAGTTGTTTTCAGAAAATTCCGTCCGCGATCATCTTATTGCCATATGAATAATACATTAATTTCAATCATTACATAAATTTATGGAAATTTCATATCATTTAAGTAAAAAAATATTTTTAAAATTAAAATAAACGCTAAACTTATTAAAACTCTTATACTTTTAATCAAAATTTGAATCTTTCAAAAAATGGTTCCAAATTAAATCGGAGTAGGTAATTAAATGATTTCATTTCTAGCGAATTGTTTGTGCTAATTTTCAAATACTTAATTGAATGTTTTATTATATTTGAACAATAATTGTTTCAAAACATAATTAATATTAAGTTTTAAACAATAGAAATGATGGAAAACGATAAGTACTAATATTTTTTTAAAATAGCAACAATTTTCATTTCGCGGTAACATGAATTGAGAAAAATCGATAATTCAACTGATAAAAAAAGCATTTCATTGAATCAGGACAATATTGAACATCCTTGACATATATTTGTTTTTTAAAAAATATATACTTACACCCTGGATCTGTACATTTCTGCACGATCGTTTCAATAATATCATAACTTTCATTATTTGATTCAAAACAACATCTCACAAATGACATTTTAATTTTAAACAACAACCACTATTTTTTTAAATACCTATCAACAACTATTATTAAAATCTCAAACAATAACACTTAATATAATCAAACTTGAACTTTAATAGAATTAATCAATTAAATTAAATTTACAACATGATTTTTATGATTGTTTATAATATCTTAATCCAATTATTATTAATATCACCCTATTTGAACTCAACTTTACACTTTGACTAACGCTTAACATTTTTTTTTAATTTATTTAAATATTAACTACATGTTACGAATTTGTTACGTGAGAATTAGAATAACGCATTTTTAGTGATTATTTTTGTTTTGAAAAACTAACGAGACAGTGGTGTGCGTATCGTCAGTTGATAATGTGTGAATGAGGTTGCGAGTAACAAGGAGTTGAGCATTTACATGGAAAATTCTACCCGATAACGGTCAACTTTTACCAAGTTAACATACCCCTAGGTTTGCGCATGCGAACAGGAAAATTTCGTCAATTGATAACACCCGACACATTGACGTAGGGCAATATTCTATATCTGTCATACTCGTTCTATCGTGTTATTTTTTTATCACACTAGCGGATACCCGGCGTGTACTACTACTCTAAAAAAGAGAAATGACATGGTCGACGCTTTTTTGCCCATCACGTTGCGTCCTTCAAGCGATAGACAGAGACACTCAACCCTTTTCTTCTTACACTTCTTTCGCTTACTTTACTGACATCATTTCGCATACAACCTCTCCTATTTGTTTTGCTTTCTGACCTGGCTATCCTTGAGAATGGAATCGATATGTTTGATATACGTCATTCTCGGTCAACCACGCCTTCTCACACCTTTCCTTTCAGCCTTGTAAATTATCTTTGTTATTCTGTTAGCATTTATTCTTTCAAAATTCCCGAACCATCTCAACTAAGTAATTAACTTTCATCTTTGTAACAACTCTCACTTCCATATCAAATTCCTTAACCTAGTATTTTCATTTCTTTCCATGTCCCACAGAGTATTTCCCACTGCAGAGTTATCATCTCTTCTGAATTTGCACTACGATAACCTCAAATGATAAAACTTTCTGATGAGAAGAATGAATGTTGACAGTTCGTAATGCGCCAAGGTTCTGTTCACGCCAATGCTGTCAAATATGAGAGGAAACGTGTTACGAATCTGCACAATTATTATGTTTTTATAATGTTTATATGTGATGTCGACGTCCTTAAACCTCAACCGCGGTCAGAAAAGGCACAATGAGTCTCGGACGCCTTCGAGCACAATGGAGAGCTCTTGATGCCTTTCTATGCTCCTGAGTGGGGCTAAGGCCTCCCGCAATGCGGGATGGTTTGGATGGGAGGGGATCCGCGGCGGGCTTGATTTGTGTGGGGCCGGTTTTTTTGGTTTGATTGCTTCGATCGAGCTAGGGGGTCGGTTTCGAGCGGGTCGGGTTTGCTGCGGATTGGTCTCCTCCAAGCTGATTTGCGGTGTGCGGGGGGCCTTAAAGGGAGTCTGTATGTAGGTATAGGTATGTAATATTTATATGAGCGAATAATTATTCCACCGTTCGATAAGGTTGTGAATAATCAAATTAAACATGGTATCACAAAATCGAGATTCGTTTTTCATTTCTAATAATATTGTGCAAAATCGATATCCGGCCAAATTGTTTTGGTGGTCTAAAATCATCTTCCCATTGTAAACTAATGGTTTTTCATCGTATGTTGGTATGGAGCTTATAGTTAGAAACATTTTTTTTTTGTTTTTGATATACCTATCTATACAGCTAATTGTTTTAGTGGTATAAAACCATCTTCATACATTATTACCTTTCTAATAAAACCGGTTGGGGGTATATCGGTTACATGGTTTCATATTATATGATTAACTATTGAAGCATATCATCACAGGCGAAAGCCCGCCATGGCTAATGTTGAACTTTATTTTGTTCCAATTTATTTGTTCTTATATTGTATCAATCATTATTAATTTGCTTATTATTATTATACTAGCTTATACCCGTCTTGCTTTACGTTTTTGATTCCGAATGTCAGGCTTGATCGGTAGGTAATTAAACTGGTTCTAGTCTAGCTTCCCATTGCTTTGCAGACCTCTATAACTGACATAAGCACAGAAAAAGAAGAATGAAACTTTCACAATTCATAAAAAGAGAGAAGAATGACACTTTTAATGTTTATTAAAATTTTGTATGAAGATCCTAAAAAATAGAGATTTTTAAATAGCTCTAAATATATTAAAGTTAATGCAGCAAATTGTATTAAAGAACCTTCTCCGGCATTTTGCACGGCTCTGTGCAGATTCATATCTGACGTAGCATTTGTATTTTAAGCGTGATGCTATGACATACGGTAAAAAGCAGATAGAGAAGGAGGGGCTAATGCGAGTTTTATTTAATTTCCCAATTTACCACGCAACTTTCTTAATTTTTTTAATTCTTTCATAAGAACCTTCTCCTGATAAAAGCCAACACGACAAAAAAAGAATTAGTGAAATCGGTTCAGCCGTTTAGGCGTGATGCGATGACATACGGTAAAAAGCAAATAAAAAAACATTTCTGAATTATTATGTAGATTTTCCACGTAACTTTCTTAATTTTTTCTCTCATAAGAACCTTCTACTGATAAAAGCCAACACGACAAAAAAAGAATTAGTGAAATCGGTTCAGCCGTTTAGGCGTGATGCTATGACATACGGTAAAAAGCAAATAAAAAAACATGTCTGAATTATTTTGTAGATAAAATGCAATTTACGATGTAAAAACTTAATTAATTTTAGCTAATTTAATTGAATTATGTTATAGTTATCGTTGATTCGGGTGAAGGATGATGTTCGATGGGACATAAGCTTGAAATCAAAACAATTCCTCTATAATTGCTTTACTTTTTAAAAAAATCAATAGATGGCGGTGTAGTAGGAAGTACATAACATGTGATGTATGTTTGCGTATTGTATAGATACATCGAAAGAATTGACCAATTTAAACCAATTTTTCTGAATTATTATGTTGAGATAGTTTAACTACAAAACGGACCTAACAAAGATTTTTTGTCTTTATAGATATAGATAAGAATAATATCATGGTATATTAAAATATATTAATGGATGAGGTAAGAGTCGAAAAAAAAAAAAAATATATATATATATATATATATTTATAAACCAAAATTTGGAACACCTCAATATGAGTAATGACGAAATAGCGTGTTTTAATTCTTAAGACATGTAGGTACTTATTTCAATAGCCTTTACATTATTCCGATAAACTAAAGCAATATTCGCAAAGAGCAAAAAATCTATTTCAAGTCAACGAATTTCATAATATATCAAACGGTAACCTACTTGCCATGGTATCATTATGTATGATATTTTGTTTTGTATATGTTTTCGACCAATCACAGAGCTTTTTATGTTACCCAAAAATTTTCAGTTTTATTGGAAACTAGCTTTCCCGACAGACGCTGTCCTGTAGTCCTTATACCTACTATATGAATATATTTTGATTCCGAATTTGTAATTTATAAAAATATACGTTTGTAAAATATAGTATGTTTGAATGTTAAAAAAATATTTCACAAAGCTTGAAAGAAATTTTATCAAAAATCTGCGTACCAAAATGTTTATAGAAACTCAATGGTTGTCAAGTAAATAAAAATTGTGTTGTTATGGAATTTTTCAAAGATGGCGCTGTTGTCATTACACACCGTCCATACTAACTTTAACATTATATTTTATATTATTTTGCTATCAATTTTTCGAACTTTTAAGGATATTTTTATGTTATCCGTAGCGGAGAAGAATCCAATAAACCAAGAATCATAAAAATCTGTTCAGCCAATCTCGAGTTGTAAAAAGTGGTCGCACTAATGCAACTTTCTTTTATATTATAGATATTGAGAATCATTTTCATTCATGAAGACATCCAATCTCGAGTTGTGAGTGTTCGCACTAATGCGACTTTCTATTATATTATAGATATTGAGAATCATTTTCATTCATGAAGACAGCTTTAAAAAGATACATCGATATGAATACCTACTTCTTATTTGCTTACGTTGTTATACATAAGTATACCCATTGAATATATCAAATACCTAGTAGTCTAGTAAATCTAGCCGTAGATAAAGAATAATTATAATAAAGTGAAAAGTGTAATCTAACTTCAATTTTCCCAACTTTCGTTTCGAAAGTCGTGGGTTCGCGACCCCTGTTGCCAAGCATTTCCCTCTGTGAATGATTTGAAGAGCGTATGTGGAATATATTCATTTTGGGTTACCCCTCTGTACGGAAACAAGATACTAAAAACGCAAAAATATATCAAAACTCTTTTATACCTACGATTTTTTTGAGTAACATGATTTATTACAAGTACTGCTATTAGAATCTGATAAGATCTATGTTTCTTTATTGGAATTTGATAAGATCTAATAAGTTTCTTCGTCTTTCTTCTGACCATTCGTGCGGAGGTCTTGGGATCGAACCCACGACCTCCGCACGAAACAGTGCGAAAGCCGGAGCGCGTCGTAATCCCTAGACCACCAACCACTTCATATTTTCTTTCATTACATCTAACTAGGTACAAACCTATCCGAATAGATGGTTAATAACTTAATTTATTACATAAACCATCGATGAAATTAAGCATTTTACAGTAAAAATAATATTCTATTAGAATATTTATTTTATAGTATGATGAATATTTTTAAAATTCTTAAAAATATTAAGTACTTTGTGGTTAAAATAAATTTATAAGTTTAAAAAACTAGGCTCTGCATAGACTTACCTGAATTTCCATAGACAACAGGTGTATTGCCATGCCATCTGTTGTTTGTATAGTTGGTGCACTTGCTTTGTACAAAAGAACATGGAGAGCTCGACGGCTGTTTGACATTTGTTCGGAGTGAATAGTTTTTTCGCAATATCGGTTTATTTAATTTTTTTGACTCAATGATTATTTCAAAGTTGAGAATGTGTATTTTATTGAATCTTATAAGGTATCAGTGTTTAATGGTTCATTCATTTTTACCAAATCTCGTGTGAAAGTTACCTTGAAAATATAGTTCTACAGGATATCATTTTGCAACATAATAATAGAACGATTATCAATATTGCTTTACAAATCAGGTATGTAGTATAATAATAATAACACATTATCCTAATAGGAAGATTGTGTCGTTAAATGTATAACATCTAGTGGCTAAGGCGCAATACACAATAACCCATTCTATTAATGTTTGCATATAAATTATTTTCATAAACATTAAGCGCTGAGTAATTTAACAATTATTAACACAGCGCTTATAAATCTAAATCATTCACATACACCACGTAATCGTCTTTGAAAATTTAAACTTCTCTAACTATCGATATTGTTATGGTTATGAAAAGGTGCAAAAAGTTCAATTTAGTATCTGCCTTTTTATGGTGTTTATTGATCAATCATTGTATTGTTAATATTACAAGGGCATGCCAATGTACGTGACATAATGTGTTGACTTATCTCTAGTTATAGAAACCTAGTTGAGAAACAAAACCTTCATCTTATTAAAAGGTGTTGAATGTGCTAATATTTCTATGTTAATACTAGTGCCATAAATTATTAGGAGTAATTAGTATTGATATTTTTCTTATACTATAGGCTGGACATATTTCTGCATTTTATGACAAAACTCATAAAACTTCAATATTTATGGTAAAATAAGACAATAATGTTGCCATATCTGTTAAAATCAAAAAAATTACCGTTAAATTTTCACTATCTATTTTCAAAAATCATTATATTTTATTTTCTTTGTTGAAACATGAGATTTAAAGACAAAAAGTTCGAATAGTCAATCGGTCCCATCCTAACTGAGACAGGTCAACTCCGGGGAGAAATTTCATGTAAGCTACTGACCCGACCAGGAATCTGACCACAAATCCGTACTTAACCACTAGAATTTCGAAGTTGAAGTATTTTTAAATCTACCTTCACATGCTCCTGCAAAATAATAAACTTCATGCTGCTGTAGCAATCAATAAAAGAAATAAATCTTACGAGATTTTTCGACATGTTGAGATTTCTCATGATTAGAAGTTTCGGAGACATTACCACCTAACCTGAAAAATGGTCACAAGAATCTAGACATAATTAGAATGTGGTGCTCCAACAAAACCAATAGGCAATAAAGATGAGACAAAATGGATATAGTCATATCCTGGCGCCAAATACATGACTGCAGTCGCAGTCTTTAAATTTGATTGCTCTCAATAATTTCCAACTTTTATCTCTATATTTCATTAATCATTAAATATCTACTTGTTGCATACATGAGATTTTTCGACATGTTGAGAATTCTCATGATTAGAAGTTTCGGACACTTAAATATTACTACCTAATGGCGAACGTTGTTAACGTAAAGTGATCACGCTAAGCCAGCCTTCGAAATAACAGTAGAAGACGGTCGTAAGCCTGCAGTGGTTTGTTCCATTTAAAAATCGAACATTAGTAATGAATTGTTAGTCATTAGTAGTTGTTACATATTCTTTAATTTTACTTATTTTTATAATATGAATAAAAATTTCTATATACAAAATAAGTAGAATTGTCAAAGTTTATGTGTATTTTAATTTAAATAAAATAAGTTGTAACATTTTACATCTTAACTAGTTTTCCTCAGCAATTAAATTTAAAAGGTAGAACCACACCGTTTGTGTTCAGTAATACTTCTTTTCATATGAGAATGTTATCCGTTTTGTCTCATATCTTTATATGTGCGATATCTATTATTGAGAATGAAAAAATGAGTACTTTTATTACAAAAATTTTCAAGCTAAGTGAATACAATTATCTTATAATTTTTTTTTATTGTTTTGAATGAATTGGGTTGGTTGGAAGAAATTGCCACTAGGCAATAAAACCACCCTCTTTATACACTTATGTAATAAAGTGTATTTTATTTATTTGTTTAAAGAATTAACAGCAAATGTTATGTGACCTGGCTATCGTGCAAATAGTCATAACATCCCCGTTTTTCACACATTTTTTTTTATTATCTCACTATTTATCACTAGTGTATGTTACATTACCAATGGTCTGAATTGTGCAGTTTATACTCTGACAATTTCCATCACTCTTTTATGATCTTCATTTTTTCTGATTGTTTTCATCAATAAACAAAAATAACACATAGGTTTATTGTATATTATAATTAAAAAGTTACCTTGTAAATGACCAAAATTAATACAAGTCGTCTAGAATAACCTGCTATCCGACCAATTAAAGCGGCACCTGTGAAAACAACAATTTAAACACAATAATGTGTTATCTTTAGTGAAGTTTTATGGTAATCATTAAACTTTTTTCATTTTCATTAATGTTTATATCGTTATTTATATTTCTTGATCAAGACGAATTTGTTTACGAAAAGAAAAATTAAAGGCCATTGTGAAAATTTTGACATTTCGTCATCATCTTGTTGATATCACTCGCAGCTATTTTCACATTGATTAATTTCTTATGCAATATTATTCAGAATATTTAAAAGGTTATTTTTGTTGCAATGACTTGACATTACCTGGCAAATTTGAAATTTTAGCAGAACTTTTACAGAATCAATCTCTCTACTTCTTTTTCTCAGACTTGAAACTCTTGAGGCGTTAATATAACCATATAATCATTATTTATAAAATCTCACGAAATTAACACTAATTTATTTATTTTATTGCTCTCTGTGAACAGTCATTCAAAACAATAAGACGGAAAGAGACAGATGGTAGATAAATAAACCATTCAAATAAATTTGGCTCCTCCCCGAATAAATAATATTCTTGGATTCGTAACGAAAGAGTTCTTGCCTAGCATTAATCTGTGGCGCTACAAGCCTGTGGGGTGTCTTGGCCTACCTCCACAACGTTTCTTCATGCCCTCCCCCATGCTCCGCTAATCGTACACCCCCAGTAGTCTGAGATCACTCTCTGCTTCCTCCAGCCATCTCAGTCTGGGTCTCGCTTAGTACCTGTACATTATTTCTAATTACATTACGACTATCTGCAATGATTTTTTGATATTGTCACTACTTTTCTTTTTTTTTTTTTTTTTATAATGGCCTTCACCTTGGAGGTGTTCCTGGCCAGTCTCAGTAACATACTACTTTTCTTTCCCGTCAACATTATCTTCGCCGTACATCATAAACATAAATGCGACATAAAATTTTGAAAATATTGTTCCTAACGGCGGGTCTAGTATTATAATCAACATAACGCCTTTTATTTTTATAGATTCTTAGATAAAATAAAATTGCATCAAACGATTGCTTTATGGTATAATATTGTTAGATATTACGGAGTGTATTATGTGCGTAAAGGCAGTTCAGTGGTACCAATACATATTCATGAGCTCATCAAAAGTGAAAGTAATTAGAAATAAAGTAATTGTGCTCAACACCACTATGCTAATGTGGGAAATGAAGAATTAGAAATAAACTCTTTGCATTGTTTTATTTTTAAACAGATTCATATACAGATAAAACCGCATAGCAAATAATTATCTAATGGGTTTTTCATTCCTTTATCAGCTATGAATTTATTTTTGTCCTTGCTGGTTTATCTATCATAATTATTGCCGTTTTTCCTCATTACTGAGGGTCGTGACTTGGTTCCTACTCTCTCTGCCGCAACAACACCGTGTATAGTTTTCCTCCACCTCTCCCGACACATCGCCGCCAGCACTGCTCCAATAACTGTTGTGTCCGCAGCAGCCCTGATTTGGTCTGTATATCTAGTGGATCCTTCAACACCACCAAGGACTACCTTTTTTCCAGGCTCTCTTCACCTCGCCTAGCAATGTGTCCAAAAAACTGGAGAATCCACTTCAAACATAAAGAGCACAATATAGAAATGTTTCTACGGGATGAAATGTCAAATTGTCCACAGTCCGCAATGTGGTGAAGTAAATTTTTATTTATTTTTAGACCCATCACGCCGTGTCCCGTAAGGGGTAGGCAGAGAGAACGGACCTCCACTCTTTTCTATCCAAGCATACTTCTTTCACTTCTTCCACCGACATAACATTTCTCATACACCCTCTCCTATTTCTCTTACTTCTTACCTGGCCTTCTTTGAGGATGGAATCAATGTGTTCGATCCGCATCATTCTCGGTCGGCCACGCTTTCCTACACGTTTCCTTTCAGCTTTAGGAATTCTCTTTGTCATTCTGTTTGCATCCATTCTTTTCACATACCCAAACCATCTCAACTTATTAACTTTCATCTCTGTCACAACACTTACTTCTATACCACACTCCATCCTAATATTTTCATTCCTTTCCATATTCTATAAAGTTTTTCCACATATTCTTCGTAGAGATTTCCCATCTACTGCATTCATACTACATTCTTCTTTTTTCGTCCATGTCCACGTTTCACAACCGTACATCATCGATGGTAACAGAATTGCTTTAATGATATAACTGATTTATGGGACAATTATTAAACAATTAATGGCAAGTTTTGCTGTTAGTTAGCTATAAAATGATAACTTTCATCTTCAACGCGCTGACAGGAACTTTGTTACATTATACTTAAGAAAATGTAATTTCCTTAGTAGGTAAATGTATAGTGGATATTATTATTTATTGTGTGTAACACAATATTGGTACCTATATTTTCTTCCTGTAAATTCAATAACTAACTTTGTACCAAGCTATAAACATGTTACTAAGTACACTATGTTGGAACACTTGTTACTCGCTGAGGTACAATGGGCACTGAACTGTGTATATACGATACAGTGAAACTGCTATGTTCAGCAAACTCCAAATCACCACAATTTTTATAAAAAAACTAGCTTTCTCAACAGACGTTGTCTTGTGATCTAACTATGAATATTGAATTCGAATTTAAAAGAATGTTAAAAATGACTTATCCAATATCATTCCGACCGATGCATCTGTTTTAAACCACATATTTTCCATCCGAATTCAGTCAATCAAACAACTGACAGTTTGTGATTTCAAAATTAGATTTATTCGCTTTTCACGTTATAATTTATTAAAAAAAAAGGCGCTTCAATGTTGACTTGAAAGAAATTCCATCAAAAGTCTGCGTCCAATATTTTTAATGTCTATAGTTGTCAGGTAAATAAAATTTATGTTTCTATAGAATTTTTCACGGATGGCGTTGTTGTATCGAAATTCGATCACCACAGATGGTCATTTTTTGGAGGGACATCGCTCTAACTTAACTATTTTTAGTAATTGAAAACAAATCAATTGGCTTTAAGTTACTTTAATGGTTAACCCTCGGTTGTGAGGAACACAGAGGTTGCACTGTATTCTCTTTACGCATGAATGGTCGCTTTTACTGTTCATCAATCTAATTGATATCATCACATGCGCACACGCCTATTTTAAAATAACTGATAATAAATAATTTATGCACAACTATTTTTACTATTGTCAGTCAGTTAGCACATGTTTTATACAGGTACCTACTTAAAAATCATATTCATTTCAATATAGAGATATTAAAGAAAAATAGTTTATTCTGAACAATTAATACTCGACTTGAAGATAATAGAACCTGTAGATTCTGCGAAGAAGGGGTAGAAATGCCTCACCACCTACTTAGAGACTGCGATGCAGTTGTTTGTGCAAGAGCAAGAAGTTTAGGTAAACAAAGGATAGAGGTGGAGGACTTCGCCGCCTTGGATCCCCTCCTAATGCTGGACTTCTTGAAGGGATTAGTGGGGAAGCTCTAAATGGGAAACACCATGAGCAAGTAGGGGAAGCACAATAGACCACTACAGGTCAGAGCACAAAACAAACCCAAAAAATAAAAATAATACTGATATCTAAAATATTCCACTAAGTTTGAACATTCAACTGTTGGATTTTGAACCACTACGGGCTTTCAGTTGTTTAGAATACTGGTTGAGCATAATCGCTTCTGAATTAAAAACTTTCGGCAAAACCACCCAAGTTTTTATATCAAAATAACAATCCCTAACCCATCATGATAAGATTTAAAAAATGTTGGCCTTTTTTGGTCTAGTTGTCTAGATGACAGGAAACTGAACAAGAGGTTTAAGATTCTATTCCTGGTCGTTAAATGGCTGCCTCAGATTAGGCCTACTCTATCAACTTTCACAGTCCCTTCTTCTTGAAGTGCCCAGTCAGGGCCTTCCGGATGTCGTCTATCACTTGGGCAAAGGCATCCCTGTCTCTAGCTGCATGATTCAGTTCCATTTCAGTCTACGCTCTTATGATGCGGAAACATGACATCTGTCATCTACCCACACCACGTCTTCCCTCGATAAACAGCTGCAGAAGCAAGTACTTATCGTCTCTTTGAACATCACCCAGGTATGATATCTTGCGGATCTTAATGTTTGTCAACAACACTCTGTCAATATTTGCCCCAGGACCTCCGAATTGGTAACCCTATCCGTCCAAGGGATACGCAACATTCTACGATGACTCCACATGTCAAAAGCTTCTATTTTGTTCATGATATTTACCTTTAGCGTCCATGTTTCACCTCCATGAAGAAGCACCAATTACACCTAGCACTGTCCCTACCACGCATAAACCATCCATCCGCGCTTATAAGCCCTTCTTACACCATGAGATCGTATTATTTCCTTAGGTCTTCTGGTGCTTTCTGATCTGTTCTTAGCAACCATTTGAGTACCTTTTAACTAAGTGTATTACAATATCTGCTGTGTTGAAATCTCTTTAATAAGAATCTTACATAATATCTTTTAGACCTTTACCTAGAAAACAAGATAGGTAGGTACGTAGTATGATGCGCATGAGCGTGTTTACATGAACCCTGTGCATTGATCTAGAACTAACTTCACTTGTATCTGTGTGACTATCAACAAATAGGCACCTTTATTGATTATTTGACAATCAGCCACTTTTATTTTCTTAGTAAACACAAATACATTTTCAAGATCTTCTGAAAAAAAAATGCAAAACTTTGTTAAAATCCAGGTTCAAATGTAAAGCCGCAAGAAAGCTGTACAAAAGTCAGCAACCAAACCGCACATTACTATAGATTAAATTGACTGACCTCGATAACTTAATGCTATAGGTGCTGATAATTTCTGAACAAGAGGTCCCAAGTTCGATTCCCAGTCAACTCAGAAAATACCTATTCAAAAATGTTGTCAATCCTACTTATTTTTGAAATTTGTACTCTGGTTAGGCCTGCATTGGATGGCAGGGTTACAAAAAATTGTCTCAGGCAGCAATTTTAACAGGAGCTGCAACTCGTAGCTGGTAAACAGCTGTAAAGAGTTTCTCAACACCCTGGCCTGAGAACACGAGGGGATTTAGGCAATGAAAAAGCTAACGAACTTGCGGAAGCTGGAGGAACCATGTGTGGCCCTGAGCCATACTGCGGCATCCCCATGAGCCTGGCTCGCAACACCCTGCGTGAGGTGGACAAATCCAACGCCTTGGTGCTATGGGATAACATCCCGAGGCTTAGACACTCCAAAGCACTATCAAAGACTATGACAAAAAATTCTCTAAGGAGCACTTAGCAGAACAAAACTACGCATCATGGTGAAAACTCTAACGGGTCATTGTGGGCTAAATAAGCACATGACGACCCTGAAGATTCAAAATGCAGACATTTGGCGGGTGGCTGAGGAGGCTCTAGAAACGCCACTACACATTCTGTGCGAGTGCATACCATTGATGACCAAACCCCAATATCACCTGGGGAAGTTTATACTATACCCAGAGGATATCCCAAACATCGGTGCAAAAACAATTGTCAACTTCTGGGTGGACATTGGGCTCGACGGCATTCTGTAATCAAAGTGGCAAACACAATAGACCCAACAAGGGTCGTGGTGTTATTGGGGGCAAAGTTCCCGGCCAATTGATCAAAAGAAAAAAAGTTTTACAGTATGTACTGATATCTCAGTATTTGTTTTTTTATTATATTTAAAGACTAGCTTTCCCTACAGACTTCCTGTCTTAACTATGAATATTGAATTCCAATTTGTATAATGATAATTTTAAACTATGTTTACAGAGAACATTCTGACAATCCTAACAATTATCAGTCAACTGACAGTTTGTCAAACGTCATTATAAAAAATAGAAAATTTTATTTGGTCAAAAGTACCTATTCTTTAATTCGAACATCAGATGTGTAAGTGCAAGAACTTTGTCATAGAAAAAGCAATGTCAAAAATGTTTTCTTTTTGTCCACAGATAATGTTTTTATGATAAGGAAGTTTCTTTAGAACTATAACCAAACCAAAATGGCGGAAGACTATAGTGACACGGAATGGCTGGCGGAGCTCATGAGAGATGTGCAGTTGGAACAGTTTTACGTCAGGGTTCGGGATGAACTGCAGGTAACACTCTTTGCTCTTCTTTCATCTGTCCATTTGTCCACATTCAAAAACTATAAACACCTTTCTCATTATATGTTCGTAGACTGGGAATAGTCAATTAGCGAAAAAAACAATTGACGGTCTGATGAAGATGGCCGAATACCGTTTTTTGGTTATTTTGTACCCCTTTTCCAAGTTGGTGTAAAGTAACAAAATTTTGTATGGAAATGCAGCCCATACAAATTTCCGTGAGTTTTTCACTTGCATTAGTCAGTAATATTCGGAATAGGGGTGCTGATCTCTTCTTCTTTCGTATGCGCGCCACCTTTGTTGGAGTTATAGCTCCGCGTCAATATTTTTGATATATTCTACTGCATTCTGCGAAAAGGCCGATGAGCTAGCAAGGGCCGGTGCTGAGAGGAATTTTTATGGACCTGAACCATTCTTTGGTATTCCTCATAGCACGAAACGCAAAACTTTAGCGGACATATACAATGAACTCTATTTTAAACTCTGGACTGAAACCCAGGGACAAAAACATTCCAAGGCGTTAATTAATACCTACAATCAAAAATCCGTAAGGGACCTAGCAGGAACAATCTATGCACCATCACAAGGTCCCTAACTGGTCACTGCTGGCTGAACAAGCATATGTGTACCATTGGGATACTGGACTCAGGCGTGTGCAGGATGTGTGGGGAATCACTCGAGACCCCAATGCACCTCCTATGCGAATGCCTACCAGTGATGCATAACAGACACAAGAATCTGGGCATATTCCTAATGTGCCCAGATGATATCAAAGAGTTGAACGCCAACAAAACCCTCCGCTTCCTCCAGGAGGCCGGGTTGAGCGATGAACTCTAGATACAGGGCCAGTCACAAAAGTTCCATTATGGGACGCAATGACGGCGGCCTCCATGGAGGCTGCAGGCTAGTATACAAATAATAAAAAATAATACTGCATTCTGATCTCTGCAACAATCATCAAACATTATTTTCACTATCAATGTCTTAAAATTTTGAATGTTTTACAAATTCATCAATAGATGTCTCTAGCATAGATAAAATATCTTCGAAACAAATCTATCAATTGTAATGTCTCAAGCACGGAAAATTGACCAAATTGTACAATATTTAGAATGCAGGCTATTTATCTTTAACAGATGATAGTTTACAGAACGGATATTAAGAAATGTTTCTGTTTTTTTTTAAACCGAGCGAAAGAATCTTGTCAGCTGTTATTCCTACGATCTGTTGAGATTGTTTTCCGATACTTTTTTTTTCATCAGTGCACATTAGTTTTAAGTTTGGTCTGATGATGGCTGGCAGCCGAAACCGGTAACCAAATAAATAAAAAGAAAAAACACTAAAAAAATTTTTTATTTTTCAAAATATGTTAAGAAACTGTTTTATAGTAAGCCCTAAAAATATAGAAGAAATAATTTTCCGATACATTTTTTACGTGATGATGATTTTGTATTGTACAATTCCAGGTCACAAGATTAGCTCACTTCGACTACGTCCATCCGGACGATTTGGAGAAGATCGGTCTTAGCAAGCCGGGCATTCGTAGACTCATGGACGAGGTTAAAAGGAAAAAGATGAAACAATGGAAAAAGAACATTTTGAGTAAATTAATCGGGGGTGGAAAGCAAAGTTCAAATAGCGCAATTAGTAACATGCAGAATAAGCCATCTGCTTCTGCCAACCAATCGGGCAGTGTCAGCTTAACGTGTCTCATAATGGAAAAGGATATCACGTTAGTAAATTTACAGTTTTAATATTGTTTTTTACTCATACAACCATACGTCTTGCTTTTTAGTAGGGAGAATGGACTTGCACTTTGTTTTTATCTATCCGGACATATTTCCTTTGACGACGTACCATTTCTCAGCTTTAATTATTTCTCTTACTTCTGACCTATTCTTTGAGGAAAGAATCTATGTGATCATTCTCGATGAAACTCACCTTTCATTTAAGCACTATGAATTTTATATGTAATTTCATTAGCAATCATTTTTTCAACCAGCCCAAACCATCTAAAATGGTAAAATTTCATCCTTGTTGCTATTCTTAATTTCATACCACATTATTTTCTTCTTTCCACATAATATATATTCTAAATAAAGCAAGCATCTTCATTTTTGGTTCTATATTAAGAAATTTTCTTTTATTTGCCCATGCTTCGCTTCCATACAACTCATTTGTCCCTTACACTTACTTTCTTGTACGTTTTAATGCAGTCAATAAAAATTAATATTATTTATGAAAATTTTTAAGTAGTTTATTCAATAACTATATTTTGATAGAAAAAAAGCATTATGAACTTCATTTTAAGTAGGTATATACAGAATTCTGTGCACATTTTTTCAGTACTAAATCTTAACAAATATAACAACAACCAATGATTCTAACTTTTTATGAACAAACCACTACGGGCTTACAACCACCTTCTAATACAGCAAAAGGCTGGCTTAGTGTCATCATTAGGTGCCCTTAACCCATATTGGATTTCTCACTGAATTATAATGAATCGAACTACAAAAAAATTTTTTTTTTCTATCCTTTTGTTTATTTTTAGACTGATGGAAAAACTGGGTGACGGATCATTTGGTGTTGTGAAACGTGGGGAGTGGAGGAGAAATCCAGACTCCTCACCCCTATCAGTGGCTGTCAAGGTTCTCAAAGCAGACGCTCTAACTCAGCCGGGAGTGTTTGACGACTTTGTCCGAGAAGTGCAGGCCATGCATTGCCTGGATCATCCGAATCTGATTAGGCTGCACGGCGTCGTATTTCAACCTCTGATGATGGTCTGCGAATTGGCTCCGAAAGGTGCCTTGATTGACTGGCTCAGGGCTCAGAACGGGAAGGTGTCCCTGCACATGATTGGGCGTTGGGCCGTGCAAGTCGCTCAAGGCATGGCTTATCTGGAACAAAAGCGGTTTCTCCATCGAGACTTAGCTTGTAGGAATGTTTTATTAGCGACATTAGATATGGTAAATATAAAAATATCATCATAAAACTATACTTACAAAAATTAAAGATTCTCTTTCCCTCCCTATAGAGTTCTCGGACATGTCATTGAAAAGGCAGTCCTGTTTTCCTCATGTAGGATGTTGAGAAAGTTCCTTTCTCTATAGTTAAAAAATTTCTCATGATTGTATTACATTCTGATATATCATGAGAGACAACAAGACCGATATTGTTATAAATTTATAGCATTGTTTTAATTTTAGTTTTGTTTTTAAATATTTTTTTTTTATTTAATAACGTAGGATTTTTGTTATCATATTTTGATTAAGTTAATAAATGTCTTGAAAAATAATTTATTCAATCAAAAAATTATAAAAGTAACAAAATATAAAATATGTTGTACAATAATAATGATCAACAAAATGGATTTTGTGCCTCAGTTGAGACCTACTGTAACAAGCCTGGGGAAATTTTCACTTGTTCAACTAATACACAGGCCTTTTTGACTATTATGGCGCAAGACCCTAATGGAGGGATCTTGTTGTCTCCCAGTGCCCCTAAGTGTGGTTTGAAAGGAGAGTAAATGAATGAATATTATCATATTTTGGTAAAATAATGGTAGTCACATTGTTCTATCACATTATTTCAGGTAAAAATCGGGGACTTTGGATTGATGCGTGTTTTGCCAGATTCCGACGATTGCTACGTTATGACGGAACACAAAAAAGTACCGTTCCCGTGGTGCGCACCCGAATCTCTTCGCTCCAGACAATTCTCTCACGCCTCAGACGTCTGGATGTACGCCGTTACTCTCTGGGAAATGCTGACTTTCGGAGAGGATCCGTGGATGGGTTAGTCTACATATATAAACAAATCCCAATTTTCCTTGGTCATGGCATCATCCCTGAACCTATTTCTCTAATTCTTTTTTGTTGTGCTTATTTTGTCAGGAGAAGGTTCTTATTAAGAAAAAACTAAGAAAGTTTCTCAGAAAATTAGAAAGTTTAACAATCACAAAGTTAAGACAAAATAAACAGTATCATAAAATTGAATCCCTTTTCCATGGATGTAAAAATAATACCACTCGATTATGCCTCTTTGTAAGGATCGTCAAGTCATAGAAATGGTTTATTACCCCATTCACCGGTTTACTTTGCCAATAGAATAGCAACTTGTCCAAATTGGTTGGTAGCCCAGCAGTTCAGTTGGCAGTTTTCACGTGTACAGTGTACTGAAGGTTGCGGGTTCGAATCCCGGTGCTGACCATTTCCAATTGCCAACACTAGCTTTGCTTTCTGTGAAATATATGGAAATTGTATTTGCATTCACTTTGCGTGAGCCCAGATTCATTTCTATAAAAAAGCCTTCTTATTGCTTTTGACAATATAAACTTTTCTATTTTTGAGTTTAAATCATTAGTAGGTGTTTGACGTAACTGTCAGTTGTTTGATAGTTGGCGCGATTGACAGAATGCACACTGCACCCATTCAAATTCTGAATCAATATTCAAATTTAAAACGGCACGTCTGTCGAGTCAGCTTGTTTATTATAGTTGTAGTTACTTAAAGCTTGTGTCATGAAAGATGAGGATGGTACGGGCACCTACCCGGGATCGAACCTACGGCCTGCAGTCCAGTATGAAAGCCGGCGTCCACTTCTTTACTCTTACAACATTCTCAAATCTTCTTAACTTGTTGAATTTATCATTATGGCAACACTTACTTCCATACCACATTCTTTTCAACTATACTCTCATTTTACTTTATTTCAGGCTTGAATGGTTCCACGATATTAAGACTGATTTTGCGCGATGGTCAACGCCTCGTCATACCGGACGCTTGTCCACCCGATCTATATTTACTGATGATGCAGTGTTGGGACGTCACTCCCAGGGAAAGACCGTCATTTGCCGCTATTTTGCAATACTTGACCAACAATAGATTTCAATGTGTTACGGCCAATCAGAGGTGAGTTCTCTTTCTACATTTATAGGTAGGTACTTTGTTTTGATATTAACTTCGGAGTTATTCACGAGAAAGTCAAGTTCGAACTTTTCTTGATTATTTTCTTAAGGGGCATTATAACGCTGAAAAGAAATCATGTTTAGGTAAATGAGACAAATTCCAATTTTGCCTGACATCTATCGGTGAATCGACTCACTACTTGGACTGATTCTACATGGACCAATTGAAAGTAATGGACAGACCATTTATCCAATATTTTGAAGCCGCGCGGGAAGGAAAAAAAGCGTGCGGTGGCCATCTTGGTGGACCGCTATTGTGAGCATTTTTCATCGAATACATAAAAATAAATGTGTATTTTTTGTGGCATTATACTAATTTTAAATAGAAAATGTAATGTTTTGAGATAATCTTCATATATACCGTATATCCATACAAATGCATAAAATTATGGGTCTTACGAGATGGCCGCCGGTTGATTCCTTTCCCACTTTTTGGCTTCCCTGTCATTCATACAAAGTAGTATAGACGTTCCATCCTCTTACTTCATACATCCATGTGATTCTATAAGGCTTAGTTCTATGTGAGTGCCATCTGTTGGAATATAGTGGAAACAATTTATCAACTGAAAATCCATTTTTTGTTTCTATTTTTCTTCAATAATTGGCAACAGAGAACAGGGAATGTTTCCTAGGAGTAAGAATGCGCTTTTAACCTGGCATACGTGGTTGTAAGCCCACAGCTCGGTTGTCCAAAATCTGATAGACTCATTGTCTGTTGAGATTGTTTCCCAATACATTGGTTTGATTACCTATGTTACTAGGAAAAATCCAGTGTTCAATCCGCGAGGATATAAACAAGATATAACTAGATGGATATTAAAGTTAAAATATAAAGAACTTGCCTGCCTGCCTGGCTCGTTTATCTATTTCTTTTAAGTTCATTCTACAATAAAACGTAAATTTCAGTTTCGTATTTTAAGGACTCGTGCCAATAACGGGTGTTTTCATGCAAAGCTCCCTTAAGTTTCGTATACCCATGCTGGTCAAAATAATTAAGTATATTTTATGTGGATTATTTTAGCTATCAAGCTGAAGGAAAACTTTCTCTAGAATCCGGAGACTCGGTCATCATCATAGACGGAAGGTCGGAACTTTATTGGTGGAAAGGACAGAATCAGAGGACTTTTGACATTGGACTGTTTCCCAAGTGAGTCATATTTTTTTCATTTCGTCGAGATTTTGGATTGCGAAACATAACAGCTGTGATACCTTTAGCTCAAGAAGTAAGCAAGTTACAGGCTACAACAGGCCAGTATGCGCCAAAGAAACTAAAGATACCTTGAAACCAGAACCTTGCTCTTGTGATCAGCAGCAATGCTGTGTGTGTTTAGAACTACAGGATCCGACTGATGATTGAACAAGAAACTTGTTGATTCCGATACTGAAATATAAAATTAGGCTATGGATTTCGGTAATCTTGTACTAGACCAGGTTGGCATCCTGTCTCAGAAACATGTTATTGACTTTAAAAAATGCCTTAAAAAGAGCAAAAACAGTTGAATACACTGATCTGTGTAGTTGGTAGTGAATGGATTAGTTGGCTTTTTTCACTGTTAAATTTTTGCAAAAGTTATCAGTTAGTTAGGTAGCAAGAGGGGGGGGGGCAGAATTTGTTTACACATTTACTCAATGCTAACACAGTGATTTAAAATATAAGTAACACTAGCTGACCTGTCGTCGAACTTCAACCTAACTCAGTATAAAAAAAAATAATGACTTATTAAATGAATTAAATACAGTTTGACATAAAAACTGTATTAAATTTAGCATATAATCTATTTTACTATGTTATAATTATTGTTGATTCGGATGTGGGATGAAGTTCGACGGCCCGTAAGTTTGTAATAAAAACAATTCTTCTATAGTTGCATAACTTTAAAAAAATCCAAGAGATGGCGGTGTAGTAGGAAATAAGTCACATGTGAAACGTGTTACATTATTGTATATTATGTTGTTGAATGAATAGTCTCCGTCATAGGATAAGTACTATTGAGCCCATTAAATCCGAATTTTACCGAATTATTATGGTAAGATTATAAATTTGACTATGGCCCATGAGCATGGAGTTTTGAATTGTTTCTAAGGGAAAAACTATTTAATAGTTTGACTCTTAGTATGTACATTTTTCTTGTAAAAATACTAAACATTTGCGTTGTTGTAAAACTTTTTATATTTTTTTTACAGGTCAGCAGTTAGCTTAGGAAAGAAAGGCCAACAGAACATAAGCAGGCCTGTGAAGAGTTCGTTAGTCCACACTGGTCACGGATCCGCATTCGGCAAGTCATGGGGTAATCCCGGATTCTTGGAAGAAACGTATCTTAAAGACCCTTCATTAGTACCCAAAGATGATGGTATGTCAATACGTGGTATCTGTAGGGATCGAACCCTCTGTAGGAAAAGCCTTGGCTGTTAGAATAATTGTACTCGTGTCGTAAATGTATTGTCCTATACACAAATCTTTAGTTGCTTTCATCAATTTCACATTGACGTTATTACAAGAAGATTGACAAAGCAAACAAGAAATACAATTGCGCATTGTTCTTGACAACTTTTCTAATGAATATCGCGTGAATGAAAAGAGATAGAATAAACTCTTATTGAATGTAATTTGTAGAAAAAATTGTGAAGTTAAACAATACGTACAAAAAAAATCTACTTCAATGCCCTAATTTAAAAGTTACAAACTGACTGAAAAAAAAAACAAAACTAATCCCACAAATTTTTAACAAAATATTTTTTCTACCATGTTTCCATAAACTGACAAAAAAAAAACAAAACTAATCTTTTTCCACAAATTTTTTCTAGCATGTTTCCATTTGATATCTTAACTTTTATTTGGTTTCGCAGATAGGTAGATAGTCCGGCTTACAAATGAAATTAGTTTAATGAAAATACACGCTTCCTAAGAGAGAAAATTAAATAAAAACACAATGTATCAATTTTTCAATTTCATAATGTTAAATTGGTACTAAAATAAGAAGAAATTTTTCCAAAAATGTTCACATTTTCATTGATAAATTTTTGTCTATTATTCACACACTCACTATGTTTGATGATGTGTCGAAATAACACATTGTATAAATATTGAATATTCATTTCCTTACTTCTTCTTCTTCCTTTTGATATAGGCCATCGCCTGTTTTTTTTTCTAGACAGTTTCCGCCTCTTGGGACTTTGAAGACCAGCTGTCGCTCCAGCATTTTGGTAGTCTCTCTGGTTTTCTGATCCTCGGAAATCGCTTTAGAGACAATTTTAGGGATTCTGCCATCTCCCATCCTCTCGACATGATCCCTCCAAAAATGCCTTCGCTCTCTACCCCATCGGAAAATGTTGTCAACATTACATCGTCGCCTTAATTCCTCGCACCCGACTCTGTCCATGAGAGTTCTGCCCGCTATAAAGTGGAGTGTTCTTATTTCTGTTGTTTGGAGAAAGTTTTTTGATATCACAATATCATTTTCTTATTTATTTGGGGAGAATTAAAATTATTTCAAAAGTACAATTATTCTTCAGTTCTCGAGAAGTGAAGCAAATGTGAGTGCTTGGTAAAACTTAGGTACATACCGTCAATATTTGGTGTACATCACTCCATCACTAATCACTCATTATTCATCATTCATCATATTCTCAACTGCTTGCATTCACTTCATTTGGCTTTTGTCTCTAACAATTGTTTTAAAAATTCATGTTTCTTTCATAGAACAATATCGGGACTGCACAATTCTAAATAGAAAAAGGTTTTATTTTACTTTTGATTCTTATTTAAAATGTAATTTTTGTCAATTTGACAGTTCCGACATTGTTCTACTGTTTATTTACAGGTCACCCCGATTCTTTTAGAATCTGCTAAAATAATATATGAAAAAAAGTATATTTTAACTGACAGTTCTACTAAAATTATCATAATTCCCCTAAATATGATGAATAAACCCTTACCTTGGAAAGATCTGCCAAAATTTTATGTCAAAACAACTCGTGTCATATTTTTTCTCAGATACTGCTCCTAAAAATAACGATAAATAATTGTATTATTTTCAGTTCTTCATAAAAGATACCTTAGTAGTTGTATATTTCTTAATCAGATTTGGCGGCCATTATGAGAATTGACATTTGCAGCTATATTCACTTACTTAAATTTCTTATGCATTATCGCTCAGGTTGGTTTAAATCACTTGTCCATTACCTGCGTAATTCAAAATTTTAGTTGATGCAAAATTTTAGCAGACTGATTCAGAATTGGGACAATAGTCTCTTTAATCCTCTGCATTAAAAACTAAACACCCACTAAATTTTGGGTTTAACTCGAGTCGATAATGTATTGTTTTCGTTTATTATATGGCGAGATGTCAATATTAAAACTAATGTAACTTGTATTATTACTAATAATAAACTAAATAAGGGCTTATCTGAGTCAATTTACATTCTTTATGAAAATTTCGGAATCTCGTTATATTCAGGGTTGTGATTAATAAGATAATTATTTTCATTCTAACTCTTTATTTTGTTTATTATTCTAATCAATTATTTTCATTATAATTTGCAGGGTCCTGTCCGTCGAGTCCATCGAAAAATATGAAAGCCGCCACCATAGGCGGAATGGGCAAGAAGAAATCGCCCGAAGCGGCTCAGCGTCAATCGCTAAAATTGGGCAACTCCGGCAACAAACAGTTCAACTATAACAAACTTATTAACGACGCTAACGGTAGTCCGACTCACAGACCTCTCGACCGACAACAATCTAATAGACAGATGAATAAACACAAGCCCGAGAGACCTCCTCAACCCAAAATAATGCACAGCTGTAAGTACGACATTATTGATTTTTGGCTAGTAGTTAATGGCGCTGTAATGACCGTGCTTGTCTTACTATACGTCCTCCTTCAACGATAACAAGGTCTATTAGTCCGTACTCCCTAAACAAACCATTGTATTGAGGAATAATAACGAACGTAGAGCCGAATTTAAAAACAGAGCATACTTTCTTTTATGGTTGATATTGGTCACCATGGAAACAATAACAAGCAAGAACTAATAATAAATTGGGGATGACAGATTAGTGTCCATATCAACCATCAAGAAAATATACTCTTACTTCCAGCTCTGGTACTATGTTCGTTTCGTTTAAACGCACCCTAAGATTGTCAGATCTTTCTCTCAAGTATCTTCATCTTTTCTCACAACACAAGCTTTGCCTTCTTTGAAAGATGTCCGATTCATGTTACAAAAAAAGCCTTTTTGACTATAAAACTATCATGCATCAAAATTTCGGCTATAGTGTTATTGAATGAATTTGCCACCTCCTTATTACGGCGAAGCTTTTTAATAGTTTTACATTAAGTATGGCTGTCGTCTTGTACTTTCCCTTTCTGTGAAATTCAAATGTCGTATTCGATATTCTTTAAGGGAGCAACTTTTTCTGATTTTTTTTTTGCTCGTTATGCAAATTGTTCTTTTTGAGATGTTCTGATTACGAAGGTTCCACTATATACTCTTAACACCAAATAGTTCGAGCTACATAAATGCTTACATTTTAATCATTCATCTTGGGATCGTTCAAGTATTACGTTATTGTGTATTACTAGAACATATTCTTTGTCTGTTAAAAAAAAAGTCTGTTAATCTTATTTTTGAAATTGTTGATTTTCCGATTAGTAATTGTTGTGTTTGTTTGAACAGCGAGTGAAGGGGTTTTAATTGATTTATCGTCACCAGATGACACCGCGCCTTCCTCTAGTTCACATAACCTAACTCAGCACCAACATCAGATGCACGCCGCCGGCTTCGTCCACCCCAGTAACTCTGCACATCTCTTAGATTCTATTCTCGACCAACCTATCGATGTTCCTCAAGAAGGTGAGATTTATTCAAACTTAAAAGTCCGCTCTACTTTCTCAACAAGTTTTTTACTAGTATTCTGTTTGTGGTTGTATGTGTAACTAGTACAAATCTTGTGATTTGTAACTAAATTTCAAACCAGCTTGATAAATATAGTCAAATTTAAGAACAGCTCAGAATATGATGAATGCAATAATCTTTTTGTTATCTTTATTTGGTAATAGGTATATTTGTTTTGTATGAAAAGTCAATCCTGAATGTGACAGTTGCGCTCAACAACAGATGGAAATCTGCAAAGTGCCCTGCGATTAAATTCAACTATTTAACAATACATAGTCAAATAATTATATGCTTAAAATTGTTTTAACTTTTTTTTTCAGTTGACGATCTACAGTTTTCGGCTTGGGGAGATCAAGCTAGTTTTGATCCATATTCTAGAACCAAACCTCCTCCGTATCAACAGCCTCCGAGTTACGCCAACACTTCTCATCATTATAACTTAGATAATAATGTTTTATGTCAATCTACAACATCGCTGGTTACCTCCCAAAATAGTATCATTGGAAAACCCCTGTATAGCCATAACAACTATTCAGATTCTAGTTTATATTCTAGTAGAGTCGTTAAAGAACCTGATCCTTTTGACACTTCACACTTGCAGCATGAAAACGCACAGAGCCTGTATAGTAATAATATGACCAATGACAGCAGTGTACCGAAGAGAGATCATTACGCCATGCAAAATAGAACTAGTCTATCTGCGATGCAATATTCTCAAGAGAAAAACGGTATTAGAAATAGTGTAACGTCTCCCTACGAATCTGCGTCACACTCAAACGTCCCCATTTACGATAGTCAAATCAATGATGAGCTGGAAAAGAAAATAGACTCCTTAACTTTAGAAACGTCGCCGTTGAAAATAGATAAAAAATTTCTGCAAGAATTGGAGAAGAATCTCGGTAAAAAAGAAGCCACAGCTAACAGTAATTTCGATAGCAACGGCAGTAGTAATATGTCCTATGAATCTCATAAGGAGACGATGATTCCTCACATTCGTCCTCCACCATCGTCCAATAAATTGTCCAACAAATATCAAGCCTTGGAAACATTGAGAGAATCGTCCGCTTTAAGAATGTCTATGTCAAACGAAACAAGTCAATTACCTAATAATAATTATAGTCCTAATAATGTAACTAGTAAAAACGAGTCTGTATATTCGAACGGTAGCTCAGTTTGGAGAGATGAAAATCAGTACGGTAATTTACAGCCATCGACATCCAGTCAGAATATAGTTGTAAGAACCACACATGTCATTAGTGATAATGGTCCAGACGCAGCTTCCGAACGTGTACACACAATCACAGTTGCCTCCAATAGACCCGCTTCCGTTATTTCCAACAGAACTAGCTTGGGCGAATTCAAATCGAACCGTGCCAGTGTCGTACCACAACAAACTATGGAGTCTGCGATTTACGATCGTACGATGGATATCATGAGACGCACGTCTGTCATAAGCAGTAATAACGATTATGCCACAACTCAACAAGTGTACGCGGACAGTACGTCGCAGCAAATTTATTCCGATCCTCCGTATGCGTCGCAATCTGAGAGTGGATGGTCCAGTTCGCCTGCTTATGAGAGTAGCTACGCGACGTCTTCCCAACCTGTATATAACGAAATCAACGATCAGTATGGTGGATCCAATACTGGCGAGGTTGCCTATCATGTATATAACAACGACGTGGGCCTTTATTCGCAAAATGTGACCAGATTATATGACGAAGTGTACGAAGAGATGTATGGGTCCACTGCGGGCTCCGGAGCTGTTCTAAGACCACATAGACCAGCGCCTCCGTGTCCTCTTGAACTCCTACAGGCATCACAACCAGTTTATCAAGAAATAAGCGATATGTAAGTATTTTATTGTTACTTATACAATTACTAGCTGAGCCGCCGAACTTCGTCCCGCCTCAGAACCAATAATCCTTATTAGCTGAATTGAATTCTATTTTCAACTAAGTTAATCTAATTTCAGAAGGGGCATAGGGAGGTCTCATAGGGGGCATATTTTTTTCTGATGAATTTAAAGAAACACAGTTGCACCTTCACAAATTGACTGAAACTCTGTACTAAAAAAAGGGGGGGAGGGGGGTTTATTCTGAAAGCTCACCGAGTATCACCAGGTCTAAAAAGGTTCTAAAAAGTTGCAAAAAAAAACATCACATTATTAATGGACGGCCCCTGTAACAAAAAATTTTTATACATTAGATTCTCAATAACTGTTTTTTTACATTACCTATAACGCTGTAAAAAATCGTCTCACTAAAATACTTCATGTATTTCAGGGGACCACAATCTGCTCAGCAGTTGGAAAGAAAGCTTGGCCTGTCCGGAATAAGTGGAGTCACAACTACAATAACGGAAGAAAGCATTCGTAGAGTTCAGAGTCTTTTTGGATCCGAGTCCGATTGTTCCAGAGAGGACATACTTTCTGCATTGCAGCTAAATCATGGCAACGTCACTCAAGCCATGAAGCATATAAAGCTGCAACAACTTATGAAGTTAGTATATGAACTTGAAACAATATTATAATAATTATTGATTCTAGAAAGTTACAAACCATTATAAACAGAATAACGTCTGACCTATTCCGACGTTTTAATAAGATGTTTTTAGAGAATTACTTCAACTAAAACCGACCTTTATAATTTAGTGGTAGAGGCGTGGAATTCAGATCACGAGGTCTCGGGTTCAATTCCCGGTCAGGTCAGAGTTTTTCTAAGTGTTTTTTCACTTAAAAATATCTACCCGGGGTTGGCTCGTCTCAGATTTGACAGGAGTGGTTGACTGTAAAAAATTGCCTCAGGCAATAAGTTCCGCCGGCTATGCATTGTATACGGCATATACTAAAACACCTTTGTATAGATAAGTGTTAATTAATTTATTTAATTTTAAAGTGTTTTCACTTGAAATTATTACCCGGGGTTGGCCTGTCTCAGATTGGACGGAACCATATAAAAATATATAAGAAAAGTGTTAATTTATTTATCAGAAATCAAAACTCGCTTTGAACTCCACACAGGAGCATTGGGAGACAACAAGAGCTCTAGATTTATAGAACAATCAAAAGGATTGGAGCACAGGGCAAATTTTACCGCTTTTCAGATGGTCAAATCTAGCTCTCTAATGCTCATTGCTCTGTCTGTCAGTGTGGCGAAGTCCGAGAGATAACCCTCGTATGCTCTATTGCTGCATTCCAATATTATTTGGCTGATGGTCTGCCTGTCAGCTCCGCAGTCGCACTCTTAAATTTCTTTCTACCAAAATAGTCCTAATTACTTACTCCTATCAATTGTTTCCAGGTTAGGTTTGGCGTCTAAAGAAAAATGCGAAACCGCTTTACATACAACAAATTGGAACGTGGAATTGGCCGCTTCGTCTCTCTTAGATAGTAATTAAAAATCTGTGATTGTTTCATGTTTTTTTGTGTAAAGAAATATCTTGATAAAATAATATGTACATAATGTAACATTAATAATAATTATTAGATGTTAATTTAAACTCTAAAAGTAACCATCTTTAATTTGGCTATCAAAACTTGAATCTAGGTTTTACGTAATCTACATTTTTTCTTCAATTGCTGTCAATTATTTGAATGAGGAATTTTCAATATAAAGAGAGCAAGGTTTTCTATGACACGTCTAATGTAAAATTTCAAATTTGCATGTAAATTATTAACAGTCATTATTAATTAAGTTGAATCTCGTTTTTTTTTATTATTTTTACGTTAATAAATGAGAGAGAACATTGATAAATTTTCAAACATATCGGTGCTTTTGGGAGAAATTAAGGTTGAATAAAAAAAAAATCTTATTTTGTTTCAAATAATATTTTATTATATATTCCACTTTTATTTGTCGCTATCTGTTTTAAATCTCTTTGTGCATAATAATTATGTTAGAAATCTCAGTTTTACACGTTATATTTTATTTACAAACATCTATCCTTTTTTTTTAATATATATATTTTTACAAAACTTCGAAGTTTTTACGAAGAGTACAATAATAACAATTGAGTCTCATAATAATCATTCTTTTTTGTCATTAGGTAATTTATTTGTTCGGTGAATTTTTAAGATGTTAAAATAAGTTTATTTTTTTTAAGTATTTTGATCTGTGTTATCACAATTTTACCTAGAGAAATAGAAATCTTAATAAACAGAAAATATTAAAATTTTTGGCTGTCTTAACTCATCAAGTGTGTAGGCCATTGGACCATATAGCAGCATAATATTATATCTTTTAAGTTATAATATTATCTACGAAGCTTGTTATAAAAAAAAAACATAATAATCTTTTATAACTCTTTGAATATGTACTGCGAGAGAGAAAATATATATTTAGTTATAAAACCGAACAATTGGCGCTAGTGGTGACTCTTCCCAATATTTGAAATTTGTTCTATAAATCCTCTCCTATTTCCATAAACAATAATGTAAATTTGACAGGTGAACCAAAAAAACCGTTTTAGATTCCTTAGATTAAAATTAATATCACTACAAAGATTTTCAACGCAGTTCCCTAAATGGTGCTAGTTGAACAGAAAATAATTTCTTTGGATGAGTTGCCTATCTATTTCGGTATTTTATAATATATTATCTATCTTTTGACCATATCTGATTGGATTTACAATAACATATTGTGTGTATAAAAAATAGTTTTGTAATTTTTGAAAATAATCCATTGAAATTTTATGGTAAAATTGTGTTCAATGCACAAAGTACCTGAGAGTATCAGTGCCTAGTTCATAGTTGATTAACAATAATTAGTCATAATATATTGCCAATTTAATCTTATAGTTACTTCTTTTGTAAAAGTTTGCATCTAGATTACATTCTATGTCTATTAAAAGCAATATTTAAGCAATGTAAATATGAATCAATGAGTATTTTGTACAGTATTATATTATGTATGTTAAATTAAATTACTCACAACATTTACAGTTATATGGGACAAATTGATAACGATTTTATATAACTATTAATTACCAACCCTAATTGATAAATAATTTGACAAGAAAAACTGATTTTGCCGCACTTGCCACATCGTTTCATCATGAGCTGTATTTTCACATCAAAATAATAAGACACAAATAAATTCGACATTTAGTTAATTATGTTTGCATAAAATAGTTAAGTAGTTGTAAATGTAAAAAAAGGATGCCCCATAATTAATGCACATTTTAAATTTTATAAAAAACAGATCTTTTGGTACTTGAAATTTTATTTTTTTATTGATTCGTAGAACACACATAGGAAAAATAGCCTCCACTTCTTTGCTGGCACATTCATACCCTAGTCGACATTTTCTGTAAAATATGGCTGAATTTCGTTGATAGAGCTTAGAATTTCTGTCTCAATACACACTTTTTGCGGGCTTGTTGGTGGAGACCTCTGACTTTTAATAACCTCGTAACAAAGAAATCCATTATTAAATCACACCATCCAAGAGAATTATTTGTTTCATCGAAACGAGAAAGTGCACTGTCGTAACATGTTAGGAGGAAGAAGTTAAATCACTATTCCATTCATTTTTTGTATAAAACTTTGGAACATGGCCATTTTTATCAACCTTAAACTATCAAATGAGATATTAAGCAATGTTGCCAACACTTAAATGCATGGTGGCAAATTCAAATCTTGCATTAACTTTGAGACACCCGATATAATTCAAACTTTATGTAGACTTGCCTTTTGTTTCATTACAGTATGCATAGTATTGTTCTAAACGCTATTTGTCATACCTAACTTGTTTCTTGTATGGTGTGTGGGTAGAAACCTTTTAGCAACTGTATAGATATGACCATTATCTGACTGTACTACACGTACGGAGCCTTTGATTGGCTTCGTGAATGAAGAATCTCGTAATTATCTCCTCTCCATTGCACCACGTCTATCCTATCCGTTAGGACTACAACCTCCGTGTGAACGGGTCCTCTTTTGTTAGTCTTTTCTCTCAAGGCTTCCTTCTTGACGCTGTCGTAATCGCCGATGAACGAACCATACACAGATGTTCCTGGTCGAGCTTTTCTTACACGCAATCTCTCACCCACTACATGCCCGCTGTGTCTTCCAGGTCCACTTACGGCGTAATGACCCAATTCGTCACTCTTTGTTATAACTGAAATAAGTTGCCCGTTTTTAAAGATAGGTGATCCCGATATCAATATCTCATTAGTTGCGAAACACGGGACGCTTCCCCATATCGTACGATCACCGAAAACACTTGTTATAATGATTTCTCCGTCAACAAGAGACTTGGTCAGCCCGTTCTCTCCCCAATATTCTATTTCGTCTCTCTGATTTATCTTTGGAAGAACAACTTCACTCGATATATCGGGGTATCCGTGTAAACTAGTATTGTGTTCCTTCTTATTGAACAAGTGGAGGGCTATCATTTTAATGGTGGTTAGAACACTACCTCCGTGCATTGCCACCCATTTATGACCGTACGCTTCACCATCTCGTGATATATCAGAATCACTATTTCCGTGCCTTATTTTTCCAATATATGGGCATCCTTCTTGATCTCCAATGTTTGATTGATTTGTTATCAAATTAAACTCGACTACGGATTCATTTATAAATGGTTTTGGACTTTGTTGAACTTTCATCTGTGGTTTTGTCTTCTTGTTCATCGACAAATAATTTATTTCATTGATCTTTTTAATTTCTATGTTAACTGCATTTTGAGCCAAACCCCACTCATCCGTCGTGTCCATGTACCCAACAAAATTATGACTACCACCAGGTATGACTGAAGCATTAGATGTTCTAAAATCAGTAGATGCCACTACGAAGGCTTTATTTACCGCTCCAATTGTCACTAATATCAAAATTATAAACCAATTAACTGGTAAACCGCTCAAGATCAGGGTTTTTTTCAGTCCTAAGCAGGCCCCATCATCAATTTGTATCTTAAACATATTCATCTTAATATTTAGAATTTAGATGAGACGTCCTCTTAAGACGGGATTGTTTATCTTGACTGAGACTCACTATACACTATTTATATTGACAAATTGATAAGATTTTATAATATACGAGGTGTGGCAGTAAAGTAATGTGATTGATTTTTTTATTAATTTCAACCATCAATATTTTTTTTTACCCATCACGCCCTGTTCCGGTAAAGGGTTGGAAAAGAGAACGGACCTCCATTTTTTTTATCCAAGCACACTTCTTTCGCTTCTTCCACTGACATACTATTTCTCATACAACCTCTCCTATTTCTCGTACTTCTTACCTGGCCTTCCTTGAGGACGGAATCAACGTGTTTGATCCCTGTCGGTCACGCTTTCTTCACGAGCTTTTTCATTCAAAACATTAATAACTTTGTTAATTTTAGCATCCTTGCATCCCCTAATATTCCACACACCGAACCTAAACTTGTCCACTCTCTCCTGTTTGCGCCCCCCTTTTTGACACATTATGGTGGGTGGCGAGCCTCACTGCTGATCAATATTATCCCCTTCAAATTAGTTCCCTTGAGCAGCTACACACGGATAGAGATGTTGTTTCAACTATTAGTAGCAGGGCTGGAAGTCTTCATCGCTTGTTGTTCCCCAAACAACATTCTTTAAGGACATTTTTCAGTTTAGAAAGTTAGTTAATGGTGACCACGGAAGTACCTTTGAGGTCAAAAAACTGTTATGGAGAGGGAGGTGTTATATGGGGATCTGTAATCCGTTTGTCTCCAATGTTTGGTCACACCCGAATAACTTATTTTCGTTAACAGTTTGTCCTGGAGGAACAAACTCTTTGTGAAAGATTCTCTTCCTTCACACGTTAGATGTTTTCAGAGTTGAAGGTGTCCTTAAACAGTGGTCATCTTCAACATATCTTTGCCTTCCACAAATAATTAGTACCAGCGAAAAACCTGGACTTAGGGTAAAGAATAGCCCATAGACCTGTTATCACTTCGGTTCTCTAAGCTTAATACAAAATTTAATGGCATCATGTTGCTCTGAATTCTATTTTGCGTGATACACAACTTCGATTATAAAAGTTACAAAGATAGAAGAAATTTAAACCAGCACAGGTAGGGTACTGACGGCGGTGCTAGATCTTTTGCAGTGTTGCCAGTCTCGTTACTTTTCTGCCACAATGTTATGTACCTACCTACATAATATGTACTATCTTGCTGTTTAAATTTTACATTAAATTTCGTCTTACTCACGTGCCCCATTCTTTGGCAATGATTGGTGAACGTTGGCGCTATCTTCACTGTGACCTAATATGTTTGAGCTCTTCTTATACCATGGACTCATTTTTTCTCCTGATCAATGTGAATTTGATTCTAAATGTATAACTTGGTTCACAATTTCTACTTCATATTAGTTCCAAAGCCGAGTCTATAACTTGATTATTATTATTAACAGCCTATTCTCATGGGAACGAAATTCCCCCTTAAATATCTCCATCACCTCGATGGGTATATTATATTTTAGTAAAAAAAAAAAAATATTTATTAACAATCTCTTTTACACTAGACAATTTCGGAATTAGAAATTCTGACTACAACTAATTAGTTTCAAAATATTACTATTATTTTTATATACTTACACAAGAAATTCACATTGATAAAAATACCTTACTTTATGAATCTCGAAATTTTGACTGAGTCTTTGAATGATAATTTTAAAAAGTTATGATTGCTAAATAATTTTAATACTCTAAGTTATAAATCTCAAAGATTAATATTTGGTTACGACTGAGAAGTACCATGTCCATATTTGTAAAAGGCTCTTTTTAAAGTATTATACATTTTAATTTGCTTATTAGTAAATAAAATACTTAATTGTAAATTTGTAATTCAAAGATTTTGTAAGATAGATGGTGTAATAATCAGCATAATATGACACAAAGTATAAATATAATATACTACCAAAATTTTGAAGGGAAGTTTTTTATGTCAAAAGTACTTTTCTTTCTGATTTGAATCAATATTTCGGCATACTATACCTCCTACACTTTATTTCTGGAGAGAATGACAAAAAAATATAAGAAATTGAAAACTTTGCGCAATTTGAAGCAGTCATTTAGTTTTGTTAAAAAAAAAACCCGCTTGTCAGTGATAAAAGGGTGTGACCCGCCTTTAACTGTGCTAAAAAGTATCGAATTCTTATACATTTTTTTACATTCTCTACAGAAATAGAGTGTACATACAGATATTTCATTGTCAAAATATTAATATGTATTCCAATTGAAATTTAATAATGGTCTGCGTATTTATATTGGTAAGTGTATAGCCACTAACTAAAACAAATACATAGAACATTATTAGATTGCAATTGGAATCGTTATTGCAAAGACACCAAACACCACTTTGATGAAACTGTAATCTCATCAAATTGTAATTATTATTAAAAAAAAGAAGTTAAACACACCAGTGACATTTAAAATGTAGTATTATATTCTAGTTGAAATGTATATTTTAAAGAAATTTATATTTATATAACATACCTTATAATAGAAACATAATAAATTTTTTATATTACGAATTATTTATTTTTTTATAATTCTTCCTCAATACAATGACATGTATTGTCTATGCTTTCTTTTTTAGAGTAATGTTACAGCTAGGTTTATGTAGAGACAGAACAGGGGCTGAATTCAAGTGCAATAAAATGGCCGCCAACTCTATCGTTCGGTTGGCGTTCCCATGGTAACATAGTGATTCGATTTCAGCTATTGTGATTTGACTGTTCTAAATATAATTTGTCAATAGCAACTAGAGGAAGTGCCTAATTAATAGAAAACTAGAGGAAGTCTCGGAAATCTGGATCTTTCGAATTAGGACAAAAGGTGGGGAATTTCTGGATATTTATTTGCGAGACCAAGAAGAAAGGTTTCTAGGGAGGCATCAAGATCTCTCCATTGCGCTCGAAGGCGACTGAGGCCTATGGTGCCTTTTCTGACCGGTTGAGGTGTAAGGACGTGAGGTGGTCAACCTCACGGTCCCGATCTTCTGATTTTTCGATTTCCTGCCTCTTACAGGATGCTCGAAAAACCAGCAAAAAGAACAGAGGTGCTATTCTTAACCGGCAACCCCACGGCCATAAATGACTAACCAAAAGTTAAAAAGTGTATTTTTTTTAATGAAGTGAATTAGAAATAATACATCACAGATAAGTAATTATATTATAAAATATCTTTACATGTAATTGTTCGTAGAGATCATACAATTTTTAATCTATTTTTCTATACGAATAAATGCAACATTTGATTGAAATAATTTACCAAATCTTACCATAATAATTATTCAGTAAAATGTGGTTTCAATGGGATCTACTCATTCAACAATATGTACAATAAGTTAACAGGTTTCACATGTGACTTATTTCCTACTACACCGCCATCTCTTGGATTTTTTTAAAAGTAAAGCAATTATAGAGGAATTGTTTTGAATTGTTAGTCTAAAAATAAAATTATCGCCGCATAGAGCTTTTACTTGATGTAAAATTTAAAAATCAATTAATATTTTTCTATAAAAAACTATTGGTGAAGCTGACAGAATTTAATGACGAAAGCAGTGAACCAGTTCCATGTTATCTACATACAGAATACCCATCACAGGAATAAACTTCAAGTGAAGGAAACTGGAGTCAAACCCGTATCTTCTTGTTCAGAAGACGATCGCCACGTCACCTGCCATTAAAAGACTTTTAGCCAATATTAGCGCATGTTATTAACTTTAGACCACATATTGTGGACGTGATTCAATGAATACATGTTCAATATAATGTAGTAGACATCACATTTTACATTGAAATAGTACTCATGTAAATTGTGATGTCTACTACATTATATTGAATGTGTTCATTTAGCTATTTTTGGAAGTGTAATAGTTTTCTTCTTCCTCGATAATCAAATTCATTATTTTTCTTTTTATCTTCAATTGGCTCATAACAGGCAGACGTTTCGTGCTCTGACAAACACTTGCAAAGAAGTGATCTAAGGGATCCAAATCTAAATCAGAATCTTTTGGACCGTCAAATTTATTTGGACCGTCCTCATCAGTATGTTCATTCAAAAATTCTATTCCAGATCCGACATCGGCATGTAAAAAATTTAAATCTTCATCTTTGATTTTCGAGGATATATTTGCTAGTTGTTCTGAATCTGAAGAATCTGATTCATTTTGTGTTATATTAGTTTCATTTTCGTTTGCGTAGTTATTCTTATCGAAGACCATGTGTGGCAGTAGAAATTTCATCAGGTCTTGATATTTCCAAGAATATTCTTTTTTACCTTCATTCTTACAGCGCATTCTTCTTTTGACGGCATCTCGGTGACAATCTCGAAGCCTTTTCCACTGTTCTTTTGCTTTTCGTGCTGAAAACACAAAGTAAGTATTAATATGAGAGAGCTTCGCTGAATGAGGAAAGAGTAAGTTATATTGTAAAGTATTTAAAGTTCAACCAGATTTATGACCTCACTGAGTCCTGCCTGTGTTTAGATAAAATTAATCTTTAGAAGAATAATTTTTAATGAGATTATTTTACCTTAAAAGTATTTTAGTTATTTTTGATAATCTTAAGAAAGTAATAATTGATTTATCTGCCAGTGGCATCACTAGGCCAACCAACCAAAAGAGCTCGGGATCTAGAGGTTGCTAAGTTCAAAATAATACTTATAAGCAAAAAAATTAAATGAGGGGCCCCATCCAAAATTTTGTGTTATGCCACTGTTACCTGCAGCATCTTTCTATGCTTTTATGTAGTCTGGTCCTATGCAAATCGAAATGAGAAGTAAGGTGTAAACAAAGATACAATAATTCACAACATTAATTAATAACAATAAACTCACGGTCTCCACATTTTGCTTCTCTACAAATTTCAATCCAAGCTTTTTCTCTAAGTTGAATGTCTTTATAGAGGTCTGAACTTCTGTTCCATACTGCCTCATGTTTTTTGACAATGTTTATAAATGCTTTTAGATCCATTTTCATTTTCAACATAATTTAAACTGGCATATCATGATTTGAATGTAAACTTTGGGTAAAACAAGGCGCCAAAAAGTATAATTAGATACTATTGATTTTCCTATTATAGCACAGCGCATCCCAACACAGCTTTCATTAGTTGCGCTGTTTTTTTTTATTTTTCTATGACTTTCGCCTTGTAAAATTTCATAGAAATTATGTGTTGAAAAGTTTTTACGAATTATCTGATGTGGCAATAAATATACATTAATTATTAATTTTGATTTTTCATAAATAGCGACTAATGTAGCTTATTTTAGGTTTAAAAGTAAAAACCACAAACCACAAGAAAGTCTAATTTTTCAAAGATTTGACATTTGAACTTTTATTTTATTTATTGAGCAGTTATTTAATTAGGTTAAAATTTATTAAACTTCGAAAACACCAACACCACCTATATAAGAAGGCCTTAGCGCTACGTCACAGCGTGAGGCCCAGCATTCACTCTTCTATATCTGTATGTACTTACCTTACGCTATGATATCTGTCTACACGCCGGCGGCCGTGACGCGAGAGGCCAAAAATGGCCGCCAGCACTAAGGCCTTCTTATATATAGGTGGTGTTGGAAAACACACTCGGCCTTCTTCCAACAGTAAAATAATTTGAGGTCAAATAGCCGATTTATGTTTTTAAAAACCTATCTAGGTACTTACTTTATTATTATTTTTTGATTACAGATCCACAATCTGTCGATATTGGCACGTTGGCTACAATGGCTGTCAAAAAGGAAAACATCGCATGTTGTCTATTTTCGTCGCAGTATGTTTTGCGTTGTTTAGATAGGTATAGTTAGGTATGCGATCATACGATTCCGTACAATTCCGTATGATAATATCCTTGTGTGTGTTGTATTATTTTGTGATTTTATGATATTGTGACGAAAATCGTGACTTGCTTTGCTTCGTTATAAACATGTCAGCGCGCATATAGACTAGTTTAAATAAGACGTAATACTTTCCTTAACTCTCTTTCAAATTAATATATTTGTGACAGTGCTTTTATAACACAAAGAGATTGCGTACAAGTGGAAAACCAATAGTTTTTTATGGTTTATTGTCAATATTAAATTACATTAATCAGCACAATTAATTGTGTATTTTGTTTGTTTGAAATGTAATTGGTTATATCGGTGTGTTTAAATCGTTTTTACTGTGATAAGTGTGTTGTTATTAAATCAATATGACAATATTCTCTAATTTGTATAATCGTCTGGTGAACTGGAGGCGTCCAAAACCTCCACCAGGAATGGAAGAACGTCTATCCTGGCTGCTGCAGCCATATCTTCGTACTCTTGAAGATATTCTCATGTGGAAGGATAAGTCCATTAGTCTCGGTTTCTTAATTTTCGCAAACATCATATTGTGGTAAGTTTATTTTAAATATATTTCTCTATATCACGATTTGATCTGTTATTGAAGTATTCAAGGAACTTATATTAGCATGTCATGAATTTTTATTAGCTGATATTAACACTATGATAAATAATTTATTTCATTCATGATTTTAACTAAAACGATCTATAAGCAACATACTTAGTACCTATACATAATCTCATTTTACCTTATTATGCATCTTATTTAGTTTAATTCAATTATTGTTATTTTTCATGTTTATTTTTTCAAACAAAAATGTAGAAATATAATAATGCTTTATTTATTGATTACATACCTATAATATTATACATATATTCGGCTGTTTATTATATTTGTTACACAACAAAATAATAATGAAAAAATATAACAAATTAATCCTTTTATTAATGCTTATGTAATTAATTTTAATTTTACTGTTTTTTTTATACAGATACTATTTTGTTTATATTTTCATATCATTTAACAGGCAAAGGTAATAAATTACTATCATTTTTTTTTAATAGTTACAGGAAACAACATATTATGTGCTTAGTATTAAGAAGGTCCAGAAACGGTATGCCAGACATTTGTATAGAATGACGTATGGTTATTAACTATATATGTACCCATCATTATTTATATTTGGGTGCTTAAACATTACTACGTCAGAGAGACGACGAAGAGAATACCTTTGTAGGCACTTCTTTAAACTTATAAATGGCATAATTAATAACCCGCAGGTACTAGTTGAGCTGAGCCTCTACGTCCCTGACGATTACATGAGATCTCGCTCCCATTTTTTATTTTATGTGCATAGAGGACGTACAAATGTTATAAAGCATTCACCAATTAACCGAGCGATGTTCTTGATGAATCAGTTGTCTGATGATATTGATATTTTCAATGTTACATATGAACTTTTCTGCAGGCGGAGTATTTGGTGTAGAAATATTGATGATATGCTTTATATGAAAATAACTTGTATTTTTAGTTATTCTTCTTTGTTTTTTTTTTTGATGTTTTGTATTTTCTTGTAAGTGTGATAGACGCAAAGGCTTTTGAAGCTGTTAAGTCTATTGCACTGATATTTAACTAGATAAAATGAAATAAAATAACATAAATTTTGATCTATAATAGTTGGTACATTAAATTCATTTCATTACATAAATTTTACAAAACATTTGGAAGGTATTAAAATATGTGTGTAGGTACCTACCTATCATAGTTGCATTATTTAGCTCATAAAAACATGCAGTGTTGCCCTAAATACAGTCTCAAATTGTAATTTTAATCATAAATTTTTGACAACATTGTTTCATTATTAAACTTCCTTAGTAAATTAACAAATTATCTCTCAAGATCTAATTCATAATCCATACGTTTTAATTGAAAACTTTGTATGGTGATGATCATTTTTCTGGTCTCGCCAACCAATGACTCATTCGAGATCATGGCACGGATCCAATATTGCTCTTTCTTTCACAGAACTGACAGCGTCTCAATAATGATCTTTTATTTCCTTTTTTGTTCAGTTAAGACAGTGCGTAGGTACTTATTTTTTTTTGTTCTATTTTCTGTCGTTGTAGAACCGTCATTTGAACGATGCTGGACTTTGTGTTATGTTATTCATTAAGTTTTACATTTAAATAATTTTAAGAGTATATTTTTTTTAAAGATAACATGACAAGACAAATAATTATTATGTACTTACCTATTTGGGCAACATTTTTAATCCTTTTGTTTTTCAAATGTTTTGTAATAATTGAATTGAATAAATAAATAAATAAATAAATTGTTTGTATGAATTCAGCTAATGGATTTGAGGTTTTAAATCCATATTTTACCACCATATCTTTCTTAGAAAGTGCTCTCTATATTTTCTGCATAAATTTCTACATACTTTCCGAAAACTTCCATTTAGAAACATAGGGTGGCAACTAGATTCCTACAATGTAATAAAAAAACTGAAATTTTAATGTAGATATACCTTCTAAAAAAATAAAAAAGCTCAATTCCTAATAGGTACAAGATTGTCAAATATTTTTACAATCTAATTTTTAGCTCATTATGATCAAAATTAAACTATTCTGGAAGTTTTGAATTTATTGATTGCTATTGGTCATGCGTTCTATCCAAGCAAACATTTTTCTCTTCTTCCACCGACATTTTTCGTTTCTCATAAACCTCTCCTACTTCTTTTGCTTCTGTCCTGGCCTTCCTTGAGACGGAACAAGCGTGTTCCGTCCACATTGTTCTCGGTCGACCATGCCTTCTTGCTCCTTTTCAATCTCTACACACCACATTCCTTCCTGATATTCTCATCCCTTTCCATGTCTCACAGAGTCTTTCCACTTATTCCTTTCTCTTCTCTACTGAGCTCTCATCTCTACTGGAAGGGAATTTATTCTCATCTATTTTGAATTATCCTTTAGAACTCCGATTTGAGGATCCACATAATATATTGAATTTTTTTAAATCATCGCCTCTTCTTCCTGTACCCTATCAGCCCCCCTCGACTTTGGCTACCACTATGATGTAGGCTTCTCTGTCCTGAGCTAACGGGAATAGTTCTTCCACTCGCTGGATTCCGGTCCACTATCTGACGTTTCTCAGCCAGGACATCTACCGTCTACCCACATCTCGACTTCCATCTATTTTCCCTTTCATTATTAGGTGAAGCAATTTGTTTTGGTGTTGCAAAAGTATGTGTCCCAGGTAGAGATGGGCATTATAACGATAGCTGATAAAAAATATTAGGTATATAAAACGTTTTTGAATTTAAGCCGTTATTCCGCCTCTATTCGAAGGTAGGACATTTTCCTTCTCTTGTTACTGGCTAACGATCGTCTCTCAAGTCCAGCTCTTTGCAACACCTCCGTGTTAGTGACTATATGGGTCCACAGATTTAAGGAGCCACATTTCAAATGGCTCTATACGAGTCTCGTATAGTAATGTGGACCAAACATAGCATTTGACCATTTTTTGCCTTAGTTTTAAATTGATATTATCATCGCAGAAGAGTGATCTCTTGTTATTAAACGCGGCTCTCGCTATCACTATTCTGCACTTCACCCTTTTTTCGGGATCTTTGTTGTTTGTTATCACACTCACAAGACATTTAACAGTGTGTAATTAATCTCTACATTCTTAATTGCTTTTTTTTTTGTCTTTTCTGGTTGAACAGAAATACAGTCATTTGACACCGCTAAGTATACAGAATTGGCCTTATTCTGCGATACGACCTATCAGACTGGTATCTGTTCAATTAGATGTTGTATTATACATAGCGAGTGCCACTCTTAAGAAGTCGTTGGCTTAATTCAATACGAGTTTTTCAACATCTGCTCCGAATTGGACATTGACATTTCCACATTTACCTTTTTTTTTTTACCTAACTACCTAATTATTATGTATCGTTCTAAGTTAGTAATACGAAACTCAATATCTCATATAGCTATAAGTATATTGACTAGCTGACCCGCCCGTCGTTGACCCACCCCAGAATGAAAAGTTGTTGTGTTGAGATCCGTTCCGTTTTCCAAGTAAGGAAATTACAAATATAATAAATCCCTATACAACACTATTTCTGATATTAAATGAAAGAACTAAAATATCTGATAATCTGAATACGCCGTTGTATGTTGTATTGCTATCAGTGTTAGGTAAAATTCAACTTTTTTTTTTAAATATTGTTAAAATAAAATTATATTTTCAAATATTACGTTTCTATGTATTTAATATAAATTTCTGGATGTTTCACTTCCGATACAATGATTGATTTCTATAATATAAAGTCTACCGTAGAAGCGATTGAGTAATTTCATAAGAAGATAATTACCAGAGTTATTGATGTGTGCACAATAATAGAACAATAATTATTGTTTACAAGTTGTATTGTTTCTCTATGAAGTTCACACACAATGCAAGTAACCACATGTGGGTCAACGTGTAAACATTTATATGACGTGATCATAATATTATGTACTTGGACTACACGAAACTTTTATGCACTCAGCATTTTATTAGTCTTTTACTGAATCTCTTTTCATCATCCATTAGCAATGACAGGCCTGGGTAGACCCTGGATGAGTCAAGAGACTTCCTCCACTCCGTCCTTTTTGTAGGTCGCCTACCTCCTGTTCCTCTCAGTCCAATGACACCCGCATCTGTGCTAGTTCCGCATCTTGGATTTTCCTGCTCTTCTACGACCTTCGAGATGTGCGAGGGTTAAGCGTCTGACTTGGGTTTCTTCGTTCATTCTTATTATGTGCTCAGCCCAGCGTAATCTAGCTATTTTGATCCTTGTAGATATCATGAAACGAAGTGCCTTAGGAGAATCTTGGGCATAAGTTGGTACCACCGCATCACGAATGACGCTATACGTCGGCGAACCCAGCGCATGCCCATCACTTCCACTATTATGGAGAGGAAATGGACATGTGTTAAGGATGGCGAATTACAGTTGGCCGAATTACAATGGTATGTTATGTAGTCAGCTTGGGTTTAGGGATGTAGGGCAAGGGTGAGGGACAGGAATAAGACTTAAAAGGAGAGAGAGGGAGAAGACAGTTATTCATCTGACGTCAGCAGCCCGATTCACGGAAAAGTTTAAGTCTAAGTTTAGTTCGAAGTTCGAACGAAGTTCGATTCAAACCCTCCGTGAATAGGTACATAGACTGTAGATAGTCGCCGCCTACAATAATTATTATTACCAGCAGCCCTATTCACAAAAGTTTGAATCGAACTTCGTTCGAACTTAGACTTAAACTTTTCCGTGAATCGGGCTGCCGGTGTTGTTTCTTTATTATTTTCGTGTGGCTTTGGTGTTATTACTCCGCCAGTCCAGGCTGCGTCAATTTCATCTGAAGCACCTCAGAGGTTCAGCGCTGCTAGCCAGGTCACCGCCTCCGGACTTGCCTCGTGGATGTCATGGAGGCTTCCTTCGAACCTTTTTGTTCGGCACTCCGTCACCAAATGTTTCACTGTCTGCGCTGCTCCACACTCACAGTTTGGGCTTTCTCACCACACACCCTGTTCTGCTGCACCCAGATCCTGCATGGGAGGTCACTTCCTGGTACCATGCATGGCTGTGGGGTCTGTTATTAGATGCTTGTTAACAATATCTGTTGCCATCCATCTTTCCCTCCATTCATTTTCCAAGCTGAAGTTTTCAGTGTCAACTGTCCATATAGGTTTTCGAGATTTTAGTCTCTTGTGAGGTGGGTGAAAAACATCTTCAAAGGCAGGCAGTCGGGAATTGTTCTCTTAAATTGTTTCTTATTTCCTTAATGTATTTTGGATGAACAATGAAGGATAACTTTATATCAAATGCATATCTTCAGCTCTGTTTTGAAGGTTCGGAATACAGTTTTTAAGTCTTGGTCGTCTTTGTGGTTCCTATAGTAATTACAAAGCAAAACTGTTTCAGCTCGTTCATCTTACTACAGATAAAATGCTTTAGTGTACATAGTTGTTACATAGACGCTGTGTGTTGGAACGAATTTTACAGGTGAATTACATCATCATATTGAATTTGTATAAACGCTTCATCAATAATAGACGCTGAACATTTGTTTTATTGTTGTTTACAATTCTCATTGTGAGGAGCTCTTTGTTGTTATCAAATTTCAAGTGTTTTATTCATTAAAGATGAACCAGTGGTTGACCAGTGCTCGAAATTCGACCATAACTTATTTAAATTATAAATTTGAGCATTATTAAGGTTCCATTATTAAAGAATGAGTGAGCGCTATTTCAAAAATTTCTTTCAACAACAATGACATGGATGTCACATTTGAAATGTTGATAATATCTACAAGGATTTTTCTATTATTATTAAAGACAAACAATATTAATTTATTCTCAATTTATATCCCGCCATTTCCAGCTCCACCTTCCATTTGAATATACCTACCGCCTTCAAAAAGCTTTCTGCGCCCATTATGAGGCGTTTTCATTTTAAATTTGTTTCTATGAAGTGTATGATCTTTATAAGTAGTCTGTGGAAGTGTGTGTGTGAGTATCAAATAGGTACATAACATTACAGTAGTGTGCGTAATGTTTTTTTTTTATTGATTTAATCTATTTTTTATGCATAATTTAAAAAAAATATAAGCATCGCCATTCCTTCTCTATATGAACTATAAGTGTGTGAAATTTCATATCCTCGCGCAATTTTCGTAAAAATAGTCACGAAGTTTTTCCTTCACGTATTAATATATAGATGATCAGACATAATGCTCTATTCACACTAAACTATTTATTTATTTATTTCCAACATGCACAAACAGGCTAAGAATATAAATAGAAAATATATAATATATAATTTTTTAACAAAATATTTTGGTTCATTCCTAGCCCTATTCCATGTACACAAGATTAATCAAAACAATAGCCTGAGAAAATTCACTTAAAAAGAAAAGTATATAAATTTGACATCACAAACATATAACGATATAAAAGAGAAAAAAAAAACATATAGGTATATAAAAATCACAAAATATAAAAAATAATCCTGAACAAACAAAAATATAAAAAAAATATCAATTAAATGCAGAAAAAATGATAAGTACCTAATTGGATCATAACGAGTTCAAACAAAAAAAAATCAAATTAAATTAAATTAATCAATATAAATCAAGAAGGCCATATTTATCTCTTTCAGCACAATCACATAAAGCAAATAATAACAATAACAAACACAAAAAAAAACAAACAAATTAAAAACAAACAAATACACACAACCCATTATAAATTATTGATAAGTACCTACATACATAAATATTAATTATTAAAGGAGGAAAATTTGGAAAGGAGAAGCCGAGAACAGAAAGAAAAGCGAGAAATACAGAAGATAAGTGAAGAAGAGGAGAGACACCATAGAAAAGAGAAAAGACGTGGTGAGCGATCACATCGAAAGACCCCCAACGAACTCCTGCAGCATCGACCTAAATTTACCTGTAGTGTTGCAAAAAATGTCAACATCAGGGAATCGGGCACAATAGTCTCTGGTCATCCTATACAGGGGCTCACGCCTGTTGCACATTTTGTGTCCTCACTAAACTATGTTGCACATTTTGTGTCTTCACTAAACTATGTTGCACATTTTGTGTCTTCACTAAACTATGATACACATTTTGTGTCCTCACTAAACTATGTTGCACATTTTGTGTCTTCACTAAACTATGATACACATTTTGTGTCCTCACTAAACTATGTTGCACATTTTGTGTCTTCACTAAACTATGATGCACATTTTGTGTCCTCGCAAATTTCAACATCGCTATATATCGACCGCGGGAGTCTGGTAAGCTTTCCCGACAGCCGTTATCCTGTGGTTCTAATTAGAGATGGGCATTATAACGACAGCTGATAATAATAATAGCTAAATAAAAATAACGTATCTAACGTTATTAATAAATAATAGTTGAATAAAAATAATAGTCGGGGAAATAATAGCCTACCCCTATTATGTATATGTCACGTAATATTATGAAACTGAGAAAAGGACCTTTTTTTTTAAGGAAAAGTAAAGTTTCCAGATACCAAATTTTGGAAACGACTTTTTTTTTAGGAAAAGTAAAGTTTCCAGATAACAAATTTAATTTTTTAAAATAGCTTTCAGCTTTTAATATTAACGTTATTTTCAATTAACGAAATGGCTATAACGTTTTTGAATTTAAGCCGTTAGTCCCATCTCTAGTTCTAATTATGAATATTATCGAATTAGAATGTGTATAATGATGATTTAATTAAATTGATTGTAGTTCCGACCGATGCATCAGTTTTAAATTAACTGTTTTATTTCCATGCGCATTCTGTCAAACGTGCTAACTATCAGACAACTGAAATTTTATTCAAGCGCCAATTTAAATCAAATTTAGAATTAAATTAAATTGTAAAAAAACAGTTATGGTGACTTTCACCACCGATTCCTAACTTTTAGGTAGCTCTTAGCGTACCGTTTTATATACAGTAGTGTGGAGAACGCTAAGAGCTATCTTAAAGTTAGGAACCGTTGGTGAAAGTGACCATAAGAAGGTTACCTACGCAATGTTTTCTTAAATTTTATAATTTTCGTTTTTTCCTGATGGCAACAGGAACACAACAAAAAAATAATTAGCGAAATGGGTCCAGCAGTTTACATTCAAAACAGGGCTCCATTTTTATAATATATAGATATATAATTAACGAGGTGGTTGATAGACCAGCGGTTACGACGCCGGCTTTCGCACTATTTCGTGCGGAGGTCGTGGGCTCGAATCCCGGCCGTGTCGACCATTTTCCGCTTTCACGACACAAGCATTAGCTTACTGTGAAAGATGTCGAAAGTGTATTTGTGTTCACTTTGAGTGAGCACAGATTCATTTAAAAAAAAAAAAAATTTAATGCCACAGTTTTTTTTAATTATTTGATCGAAAGGGATCGCTACTAGGTACTTGAAGAAAATTTTCATGTACTCACCTTTTTTGTTTGAGTTTTTTTTTAATAATCACACCCCACTTCAACTTAAAGATAAAAAAATATTGATATTAGGTTTAGGTATACTTGTTAAAATAATAACCGCGAGGGAAATTTCCAGTTTAAATTCCGTCTCCATATACCTACATAGCCTATACATATTTTCAACAGGCAGTACCAACCCCTATACGTCCCATACCATCTTTTAAAATTCTTAAAAAAATAAATGTTTAATTTTTACATCGTAGATTTTTAACTAATATATACAAACATTCTCCCTTTTTCACGAGAAGGCAACAAGAATGCCGTATGAAGTGGTTGGTAGCCTTGGTAGCGGTTCAGTCGGCGACTTTCAATCCGTAGGTCGTGGGTTCTATATCCGGCGCCGACCATCTTCCTCATTGACAACACAAGCCTTTGCTTTCTGCGAAATAGGTTTGTCAAAAGAGTATTTGTGTTCACTTTGGATGAGCCCGGATTCTTTTAAAAAAAAAAGAACTCTCCACTGCTCTGGATCTATCGCAGTTTCCATCAACTATACACACAGCATGTGCAAATCCCTCAATCGTTTTTTTCATTATTTCTAACTAGCTTTCCCGACAGACGTTGTCCTGTAGGTAGTCCTAACCAGAGGCTGCCCGTTCATATGTGCACTGCGCCCCCAGAAACAAAAATACATAATTAATCCGATTAAGTTACTAATAAAATAATAACATTAAAATATTTCTAAAACATCCATATTTCATTCGTATTCAAAGCTCAGGCGGAAACAACGTGAGAATATAATATGCGCGCGCGCACACATTCTACTTCACCTATGAAGTTGGTACCTACCGTACGAATGTGCCCGATAATTTTGTTGACTTTGTATGAAAATTTACTAAAACGCTCGAAACGGCGTGGTGGAGTAAGTAGGATGGGCTACTGTAAGAGCGGCATTAGCTGGGTACACACGTAACGATTTATCTTTAAGATTTGAACGATAATCGCTCATTTTTCAAATCTTCGCGAAGAAAACAATTGAAAAATGAGCGATTATCGTTCAAATCTTAAAGATAAATCGTTACGTGTGTACCCAGCTAATCACGTATGCGAGAATGTTGACGCGACGCATCAGTTGATCCGTTCCATACTAACTTAAATATTATATTTTATATCATATCTTACACATTTTTTCAACTTTTTATTAGTTATTCTGTTATCCGGAGCGGAGAAGAATCCAATAAATCAAACATTGAAGGAATATGTTCAGCCGATCTCGAGTTATAAGTGTTCGCACTAACCCGACTTTCATTTATATTAGAGTTATCCAGTTTGTACGGAAACCCCCAAAACATAAATATTAAACTGGTGCCAATATTTCAGTCAGGTGTCTCGTTGATCGTTTCCGTTGTTCACTTTTAAATTTCTCCATGTATCTTCTCTAGAAATTGTCATCACACTAAACTTGAACGGAAGAATGTTCTCGTAAAAGTAGGTACTTTGTCCATATCTTAAAATATCTATACACTTCCTCTTAGTTTTAAATAGAAATAACGTATAGTATTACAATATTACGCTTATAGTATTACGCTCCGTGGGGCTGTCGGCTTAGAATAGCACCTCTGTTCTTTTTGCTGGTTTTTCGAGCATCCTGTAAGAGGCAGGTAATCGAAAAATCAGATCGGGGTCGTGGGGTTGACCACTTCACACCCTTAAATCCAAGCGGTCAGAAAAGGCAACAAAATTAAGCCTCGGACGCCTGGGCCCCACCAGGGGGGGGTCCAGGCAGCTAGTGTCCCCCCTGTGTTGACCACGGCTCGCTCTAACAAGAGCTTGAAAATCGGGACCCTGAATGTCCGCACTTTGAGGGCGGGCGGGGAGCTTGTTGCTGCCAAGTTGGCGGGAGAATATGGACTGGATATCCTGGGGCTGAGCGAGGCACGCATCCCAGGGACGGGGCAGAGTGACGCTGGCAACTATGTCATGCTGCACTCTGGTCACCGAACTGCACGGATGCGTGGCGTCGCTCTACTTTTAAGTAAATATGCCTTCTCTCGCCTTCTTGGTTGGGAACCTGTTTCTGACCGCCTGATGAGTGCGTCCTTCAAGATGACAGGCGAAACACTGACGGTCCTCCTATGCTATGCTCCCACTGAGGATGGGGATGCGGCTGCCAAGGACTGTTTTTATGACAGTCTGGATGCAGTTGTGTCCCATGTCCCAAGGCGCCACCGCTTAATAGTACTGGGGGATTTTAATGCCAAGGTTGGCAGTGACCCCCAGTATGGACCAGGCGTCATGGGTAGGCATGGCATGGGAGTGATAAATGATAATGGAAGCCGTCTGATTGGTTTCGCCACACTCCATGGACTCTTAATAGGATATCCATAAATATACTTGGACCTCGCCTGACAGGAGAACAAAAAACCAGATTGACCATCTTCTGGTAAGGGCCAGCAACCGAACTGACCTGCGTGATATCCGCACCTACCGAGGGGCAGACATGGATACTGATCACGAACTCCTTGTGGGTTCGTTGAGATTCAGATTTACCCATTTCCAGCAGGGGCCGTCTGCCTCTCGCCCGCTGGACATACGCAGGTTAGAGAGTGCTCAGTGTCGTCATACGTACGAGGCTGAGTTACGCACCAGGTTTGCCCCCTTGCAGGATTCATACGGAGCTGTTCCGATTGAGACAGCTTGGAATAGCTTCCGTGACGCCGTTATGGAATCCGCACGTTCTTCTGTCGGCTATAAGAGCAAAAAGAGGCCAATATGGATGTCCGATGGGTCCTGGAGCCTCATCGAAGATCGCCAGAAGGCTAAGACCCTCAGAGACAGCGAAAAAGACCCTCAAAAACTGGCTGCTTTGGTGTCTGAGTACAGAGAGCTGAGCCGCAAGGTGAAGCACTCTGTACGAACAGATAAGAGAAGACACCTGGACTCTCAGATACGGCGAGCGCAGTCTGCTGCACTCGGAAATGACTCAAGGACACTTTTCGAAATCACCCGGGAGGTCGGGGGCAGGGGTCAAAAAAGACCCGTGACGGCAATACGAGACTCTCGTGGAGCCACTGTCACTGCCCCCGAACTGATTAAAGGGAGATGGAGGGAGTACTTTGAGTCAATATTAAACCGTCCCGAGCCCTCCTCACCTTACAACTTTGAGGAGGAGTTGGCTGGTCTGAATATACCTCAGGCAACTGGGATATGTGAGGACCCGCCGACATACAGTGAGATGGTGCTGGCCGTGATGAGACTTAAGAACAACAAAGCGCCAGGAGACGATGGAATTCACGCAGAGCTCCTCAAACAAGGCATAGACACCCTTGGCCAACCACTATTAGATATATTTAAAATGGCGTGGGAAGAGGAGAGGTGCCCAAAAGATTGGCGGAATGGATCCATCGTCGCAATATTTAAAAAGGGGGACCCCCTTGAATGCGGAAACTACCGTGGAATTACTCTGCTGAGTGTTCCCGGTAAGGTATTATCTCAGATATTACTACACCGCATTCGGGGGCCTGTCATGGCTGTCCTGAGAGAGCAACAATGCGGCTTTGTACCTGGAAGGTCCTGCACGGACCCAATTTTCTGTGCCAGGTGCATCTTTCAGCAGTGCAAGGAGTTTAACTCTCCAGTCGCTTGTTGCTTTATAGATTTTGAAAAGGCCTTCGACAGCCCACATAGACCATCGATATGGAAAATTTTAGCTCTGTACGGTATACCTCCGAAGATAGTTAAAATGGTGCAGTCCCTGTACGAAGACTCCGAGTGTAGCGTGAAAACGCCAGGTGGTCCTACTGAAGCTTTTAGGATCACCACGGGAGTCAGACAGGGCTGCGTACTGGCTCCTTTTATATTCATAATTGTCATGGACCTGTTGAGAAAGTCCATGCAAGGAGCAAGAGGTATACCGATAACACAGAGAGATGGTCTAATGGGCGAACTGTGCGATCTGGAGTACGCGGACGACCTAGCGTTGTTCAGTACGACAGTGGAGGAATTACAGCGCAGTGTTTCAAGACTCTGCGACGAAACAGCACGCCTCGGCCTTCGTGTCAATGCCAGTAAAACGGAGCTCATGGCAAATAATGCCTGCCCCGATAAACAGCTACCGATAACCATCGATGGTCACCAGGTCTCCCGGGTGGATAAATTTAAGTACCTGGGAGCAACCATTACCACCACTGGTGACCTCGGGGCTGAGCTCCCGATACGTATCGGTATGGCAAGTGGCGCCTTCAACAACATGACCAAGATATGGAAGGCGTCGGCGTTTAGTGTTGAGACGAAATGTAAACTGTTTGATGCGTGTGTGTTGCCCATTCTCCTGTATGGGTGTGAGTCCTGGCACCTGACTCTGGCCCAGGCACAAAAAGTATCTGCATTCGAAACGAAGTGCCTCAGGAGAATTTTGGGTATAAGATGGTACCACCGCATCACGAACGACGCTATACGCCGACGCACCCAGCGTGAGCCCATCACCTCTACTATTATGTGGAGGAGATGGACTTGGCTGGGACATGTGTTAAGGATGCCGAATGACAGTTGGCCGAGGAGAGCGCTGTTTTTCCTCCCATCAGGGTCCCGGAGACGAGGGAGACGAGGAAGACCCTCTCATACTGTGTTCCGCTCCTTCGAGGCAGAGCTGAGGAATCTGGACATGGTGTGGGAGGAGGTCATTAACGTTGCGCAGGATCGAGCGCAATGGAGAGCTCTTGTTGCCTCCCTATGCCCCTAAGTGGGGTCTAAAGGGAGTTTGGAGTTTGGATTGGATTACAATAATATTTATATTATGTACTAGTTGCATGTAAACATGAGATCCAACTGTCGATGGACTAAGTCGGTATGTTTATTGTATGAAACGATGTCAATAAATTAAATTTTTACAAAAATTGTTAAGAAAAGTTTGAGATGTACTGATATAATGTATACATTTTTTATAGAAAAATTAATTATCTAGTTGGGGTGTTTCGGCGTTTTTCGATATTTTTATAAAATTCTGAAATATAGGCACTGAAACTCATAAATTTGTCATAAAAAAAATATTTTTCTATATAAAAAAAGTTTGAGAAACCCTGGAACTTTTTCATTAAATTAAATTTGAGAAATTGTATTTTTCTATATACATACACATTTTTAGGGTTCTAGCTTTTATAGTTTTCGAGATATATGCAAAAATTAAGTAAAAATTCAAAAGTTGATTACCCCTGACTGAAAGAAAATTTAAAAATTCTGAGTATACAAGTTTTGTAGACTTAAAGTATTAAATATTTTCTGAAATTTTAGGATCTGTGCATCAAGCGAATCAAAAGTTATAAGGGGGGGACGGACACACACACACACAGACACACACACACAGACACACTAAATGTTCTCCTCCGAATTCTGAGTAAATCCATATATGGAACATATATGCTGCGAAGCCTCTAAGTTGGTGTTTTTTGTCGTCAAAGTTTGAAAAACCGTTTAAAATGTAGACCTGGCCATACAAATCTCACGTATCTTGGCTTGATACTGCCGATCTGTCTCGAGAAATAATTTCTCTTCAACAAATCGACAGTTGGATTATTCTAGAGCTAATTTAAGAGGAAAATAAATATACCTACCAATGGAAAAAAAATGAATGAACTAAGTATATAGGGTGTTTGGTAGAACGGTTGACAAACTGGTATGGTTATGGTACATAGAGGACAGAGGAAATCATTTGGAATTACAACTGTAGCTTTTAGGGCCGTCCATTAATCACGTGATATTATTTTACAACTTTTTAGACCCCTGGTGATGTTATAGAATACCCCCTCCCCCCGAAATCCCGTATCCTTGTTAGTGCAAAAAATGAATAAAGTAAGGCTTATTAGTTTTCGTCATTTTTTTTAATATCATCAGAAAAAATAAATACCCCCCTCTACGTGATTTTTTCTAGACCCCCCCCCCCCCCAATCCCCCCTTTGAGGTCACGTGATTGTATATTTTTTAGGATTATCTATTTTTTGTTGTCAATTTTTACTTTTTCGATAATATTATGTTGTCTTTGTTTTTACGGAGATCTCTCGGAATAAGCCCGCCCTTTCGATTGTCCAAAATGTTCTTTTTGTCACCACATTGTACTTAAGCAATAATTTTTTTTATTTATTTATTCAATAATGGACGGCCCCCTAACTCAAAATTTATATCGCGGGGCACAGCTATGTAGTTTAATAATAAATTTCTTTAAACTTCCCAGTCACTTATTATCTACTAGCTTATGCCCGTCTTGCTTTACGTTTTTGATTCCGATCGTCAGGCTTGATCAGTAATATTATAACAAATCAATCTCCAATTATTTAAGTAATTACATTTTCATACGGTAATAATACCAAGATTCCATTCAACGTTTACATGAGTAATTTTGTTTCCAAAAGATGGCTTACTGTCTTTTTGAGAAATTTGTATGAAGATCCTAAAAATATAGAGTTTTTTTAAATAGCTCTAAATATATTAAAGTTAATGCAGCAAATTGTATTTGAGAACCTTCTCCGGCATTTTGCACGGCTCTGCGCAGATTCATATCTGACGTAGCATTTAGCAAACATACAAACATTTCTGAATTATTATGTAGAAGAAGATGACTATGAATGATCGTGCCGCCCAGGTTTACGACACCACTTGCATCATGATATTTGCATATTTACATGAATAGGATTATTGAAACGTAGTATTTTTATTTAATAAATACAACACGCAATTACGTTCTCAATTATTATTTCCCCCGTCTCGGAACTCTAGCAATAATTTCATCATAACAACTGCTGTCTTTGTGTTTTTTTTTTTTAAGGTTTGGGCTCTGTGCCAAATTCTGATATGCACATAGTTATTATCTTTTAATCTGTCACATGTTTAGCAGAGACAGATTTTTATTCCTTTATTTGGGAATATTCGTACCTAAAAAAATTTAGATATCAAATTATAATTCTTGCAATACTGGTCTTGGTCTAACTAAAGGCGTAGGTATCTTTGACTTATATTTTTTTGATCTTCGTGTACCTACATATCAACATCTCAAATTTGACGTACTTATCCATCTCATTGTTTTTCAAAGAAATTTTTGAAAGAGCGCTCGCTCAGTCTTTGACAATGGAACCTCAATATATAATGTTCAAACTTAGAATTTTAATAAGTTATGGCCGAATTTCGAGCACTGGTCGACCACTAATTAAAATTTAAGCCAGCAACACTGCCGTCCTAAGCCAAAAGGCGTTATCTCAACAAAACCTACTTTCGAGATAATTGATATTTTGTAAAAAATCATTTTCGCACTAACTTTTAATAAAAAAAAGTGTATATATTTTTATTGCTTTTAACACTATTTCATGTCTTTTTATTAAAAGTGTAAACAAAATATCACTACATTATGTATTTCAGTGTTTTTTATGAGATACCTATATGCTACGATCCCTATTTCCTAAGCCTTTTTCATGTATCTTTGACATACGGCTCTTTAGCTTCACAAAAATAGCATACGGCTAAACTTCTTCAAAATTTAGGGTAAACTTGAGATACAAAATATATTCTTAGGTGTTTTTTTTCTATGTTTTATGTGAGATATGAATTTTTGGCTAAGTCGAATAGATACAGACTGGTGTCAGCTATCAGAAGCGATAAAAAACAAAGAAATGATTTTTTTTTAGATACCACCATTTGGCTTAGCACGGCAGAACACGTGTACCCTGGTGGTAGGATGATGACAAAATGAGACATATTTGGTCCAACTTTTTAACACTGACAATAATTAAGTGATGCGACAACTTGGACCATGTCCACTCGAGATCCGTTTGGAGTGATGGAAGAATACCTCGACGCGATTAAATTTTGTGCTGATGGATATCCGACTAATCCTACCACTCCACACATTATCCATTTGGTTTTCCCACCTCGCTGTAACTCTTTGGAGCGACGTCGCTCCATTTGGATGGATGAAGTGATCGTGAATGGGGGGCCCTTAGTCCAAATATTTTCGAACCAAAGGTCGAGACATTTGGATTGTCAAAATATTGATCGAATAAGAATTTTCCCGTGTTGATAATATGTAATATTGTTGGCTCACATTGATATTTGTATAACATATTTAATGCGTTGTATTTATTGTTATTATAAATAGTTTGATCATTTATTAAAATATAACATTTTGAACATTTATAAATTTATAACGTCGGTATTTTTAAAAAAAAATCTTTACATATTTTACTAGCTTTCCCGAGTCCCGACAGATGTTGTCCTGAAGTCCTTCAATGGATATTAATTTCGAATTTGTAATTTATACAAAAATACTTTTAAAATAATAATATTATGATTGAATGTTAAAAAAATATCAATTCGAATGTTAATCATAAATCTGCGTACCGATATTATTAATGTCAACGGTTGTAAAGGTAAACAATAATTTTGTTGTCATAGAAATATTTATAGATGGCGTTGGCGTCGCTGGAAATCCATTCCATATCAACTTTAATATTATATTTATTTTATTTGTTATACATTTTTCAACTTTTTGATAGTTATTCTGTAATCCAGCCGATCTCGAGTTATAAGTGTTCGCATTAACCCGACTTTCTTTTATATTGTAGATTTTACTAATTGAGTACATATTGCAATGTTGTTATTTTAGATACAAAGTATACGCAGATAGTTGCCTGGATGTAAGCGGCTCGGCACGACACAGCTAGGATTGTAGGTTCGAATCCTACCGAGGGGATGCGATTTTCCAACACAAAGCTCATCTTGCTTCTTCCTTGCCTTTATTCCTATCCCTCACCCTTTGCCTTCTTCCTTTCATCCCCAGCCGAGCCTGCACGCACATGTTGTTACATAAGTCTTTTTTTCTGTTGTTTGTCTTCTTACCAACTCGCTGTTAATGTCTACGTATATACTTAACTGGTGTATTTGTTGTCCATACTATTTGTTTTATTGTTTTTTGTACGATCACCGTTTGTATAGGTATCTGTTAAATAAAATAAATAGCCAGCCTTCGAAACAATAGCAGAAGACGGTCGAAAGTCCGTAGTGGTCCAAATATACCATTAGAAATTCGTACCTACATGATTAAAATTGAAAAAAAAAAGTGTACGTTTAGCATAAATAAGTAGTTAGTAACTTGCAATTTGAATAATTTGCATCCAACATTACCATAATTATTTTTGCGAGAATCAGTGACGATTAAATTCTGTGGTGTATGCATGATACATGACTGAATTATTGCGTATAGGTAGATTATGACATACCAACCTTGAGCCATGGTGCGGTTGAGATACTTTCCCGTTTGACTGTTACATCATTTTGTTATTGGAGCCATATCAGCGTACAGTACACCCACTGATAAAAATGACACACACTGCTCTATTACACATAATTATCAGCTGATACAATATTGTCAAATGTTGTGATTGGAACGTAATAACGGTAGGTACATTACATTATATTTGTGGTTATTAAAAACAGATATATCCATTTTTGGTTGATATATATTGTTGTTATAAAAAAATGTACTAAATCAAAGTGAACACAAATACATACTATATCTGATTCTTTCACAGTAAGCTTCTTAAAGGTTGTGTCGTGAAAGAGGGAGGTTGTCCGCATCTGCGATCAAACCCACGATCTCCAGTACGAAAGCCGGCGTCAATGAAACTTGATATAGTATTAAATGAAATTTCTTATCCACTCCTTAATTAGTAGGCAGAGAGAACGGCCCTCCATTCGTTTTTATACAGACACACTTTCATTTCTCATTCAGCTGATTCTTCTTAGTTTGAACGCAAAATCGATATTGTCGATCTTTTCGCGCTGTGCAAGCGAAAAAGATGCCAGTCATCACGTCAGGTTTTAACTAAGCTATGTAAAAAAAAGTAAAACTCAGGCTTACTTTTTTTAAAAATAAATTATCCATAATAGAAAATGAAAAACATTGTATTTAATTTTATTATTATAATTGTGGATGTTAGAGATTGCTACGGCTATAATCCCGCCATTGCCACTTGTCTATACACTATTTTTAATATGCATAAACTATAAAATAAATAAATAATAGCTAGGTAGCAGAATGCTTAGTTTTAAACCTTCGATATTGGGCATTTCTTTTGGCCCGCCACAGTTACAAAAATACTAAACCTGGTCCTCCTGAATATTATATTGGACACCCCTGAGATAAACTAATGGGATGTTTTTTTTCCTTTTTGTGCCGCTAGAGGCGCCCTTGCTAATCCGGTCTATTGTCAAATTCAGTGTTGCCAACGGGGGCGATTTACTTCTTCTTCTTATGGTCGCTCACAATCTAACCTCCAAAATATCATTCTAGTTTATTTCAAATTAAACAACATATATTATTATACATGATAACTTACAATAGGTTTAGTAGAGTAATCATTGTACATTTTTTACATACTATTACAAATAAAATTGTTCATCTTTTTTTATATACCTACCTAAATACAAATTAAAAAATACAGAACAGCACCCCTGAGATTTTTTTATTCTCAAATTTATGCGCAACAAAATCAACAACTTCTTAGCAACTCAATCAACAACTTCTTAGCAACTCAATCAACAACTTCTTAGCAACGCAATGGAAAACAAACTTCCCAACGTTGGCATCACTGAAAAAAACATCTCTACGTTGGCAGCACTGAATTTGACAATAGACCTGATTAGAAGTTCTGCCACCTAGTGTGTATTGTCGGAAGCTCCCCAGAAAACTTCCCATTGATAAAAGTTCATTCTATACAATAAAACTTATAGGTATTTCAGTTTCGTCGGTTAAGGACTCTTGGAATCAGTAAAATTCATAAAAAAACTGGTTTTTGTGTAAAACCCTTTTAAGTTTAAAGTATTTCACTAGTTTTAAGCTTCCGCGGAACGTTTTTATTTTTTTGTCTTTCATAACAATCTTCTCCTGGCAATATCAAACGCATAACATTCCGCATACATGCTCTTCTATTCCTTTTGCTCCTGACTTGGCCCTCCTGTAAGACGGCTCCGATATGGTCGGCACCCATTCTTTCAGATTTATATATATTATATCCTTTTAGTAGTCATTCTCTCGACATGCCCAAACCACCTTAATTTATTCACTTTCATTCTAGTCACTACGCCAACATCCACTCCACATTCCTTTCTTATATTATCATTCCTCACCTTATCGATCAGTCTCTTTCCGCATATCCTACGCAGCGATCTCATTTCCACAGCATTTATTCCAACCGATTATAATGTTGGGATATATCCATTTTTGATATTGAACTAGTCGATAATAAATTATCAATGGTGACCGCACTACTTGTTCGCGGTACACATTATTATTAAGTATATTGTATGTTTCAGCACAATAATGTGTGGTTGATACTGTATGCTGTTGTGGGTTAATTTGTTTGGCCTCCATGCTATTGGAAGAATATGCATGTTACTAATCTTGTAACTTAAATGAGTGTAGTAAGTATATTATGTTTAAGTTAGTAATGTTCTCCCAAGGAGTAATAAGCTTGTAATACGGTTTCCGCTTAAGATTTTTTTTATATACTGGCTTTCTCGACAGGCATTGTCCTGTGATCTAAATATGAATATTGAATTTGATTTTAAAAGAATGATAAAAGTGACTTTTATTTAACTAATGTTTAACCGACTGATGCATCTGTTTTAAACCACATATTTTCCGTACAAATTCTGTCAATCGCACCGATTAACAAACAAATGACGGTTTGTGTCAAACAATTTAATTTCAAAATTAGATTTATTCACTTTTCGGTTTTAATTTATTAAAAATGCGAAATTCGTTCCACACTAACTTTAATACTATATTTTATATCATTTGATATTTATTTGTTGATGTTTTATTAGTTATTATGTTATCCGGAGCTGAGCGGAGAAGAATCCAATAAATGAAACATCGGAAGAATCTGTTGAGCAGATCTCGAGTTATAAGTTGAATAAATGAATAATATAAGATATAAAATATAATACTAAAGTTAGTATGGATCGGATTTTCTAACCGGTACTGCCACCGCCATCTGTTGGGGAAATAGGGAGATGTCTGGTTGATTGATATTTTGGTAGAAAGATTCTATAGATCAATGTTTTCCCTATGTTTCCACAGATGGCGGTAATGGTACCGACATTGTAATTGTATATTTTACAACCACATAACTTTTGATTTTTTCACAATGAGTAGTCATGTAGTTATGTTAGCTATGTTACCCATCAATATTTTATTGACTTTAAGGCGGGACGAAGTTCGATGGGTCAGCTAGTTAGTATTAAATGATTTTTCTTTTTATTTTAGGCCTGAAGACCTGTTATTAAGAGGTGGGGTTTGCCTTGCGAGGTCGACTCCCACCGGTCTATCCATCTCTTTGGTGGTCTGTCTTCTGTGGGGTGCATACCAGTATCTTCTTCTTTGCCTCCCCCATCTTAATAAGTATATCTTCAACCTCGCATATTTCCCGTACCCTTGTGTTCCTTATCCTTTCTCTGAGGGTCTTCCCAGCAATGCTTCTTAGAGTCTTCATTTCTGAGACTGAGTACTAAATGCAATACAATAAAATAAGGAATCTGTTTCATTTTCCTATACAAAGGTATCAATATAGCCGGCCAAGTTTATTGTCTTGGCAATTTTTTCTAGTCAACCGGTCCCGTCGAATCTGCCAACATGCAAAGCACTTTGCAAAATTCTGACCTTATCGGGAATCGAACCCGGGAACTCTTGATCTGAAATCAGTGCCTATGCCCAAAGCACGAGCTCTGCTCAATTTTGGGGGTAAAAAAATATATTTAAAAAAATGTATAAATTTATTATTGTGAATATTTTTTTTAATGTTTTTTATTTCCTTAATAAAAATATTTGAATTTGAATGCCACTATTTGTCAGAAAAAAGATTAAGTAATTCGTTGTTCGTATAGAAATTGATTTTTATGTATAAAAATATCAAAATGTTTTTTTTTTCCTTTTTTGGGGCGTTATGAATATTTTTAAGTTGTATAATACTCGTACATTATAAACAAAATAAATAAATATTAACTACTTCCTGTTAAGATAATGTATGTATTCATTTCAAATTTTATAAATACATACATAAGTAATATCAACGTCACATTGGGAGATAAGATAAAGTTTTTTTTTGCAAAACTTAAAAATGACAATGAATGAATATAAATAAAAGAGACTGAAAGAGTTGAAAAAAAAACTGTAGGTACTTTTTGTATCGAAAAACTGTTCGTATCGAAGACATCTACAAACGAGCATGAGACGGTTAGTGAAATTTAATTCTTCTAATGTCTACAAAATATCACCTCTATATCAATGTCTTCATATCTCGACGTTGCACCCAAATTTTGAGTCATGTGATGGTGCACCCGAAGTTTTCAAATTTGAACAAAACCTAGTAAACTCGTCTCAAAGAATTTCACAGAAGACAATTTTTTTTCAATTACTTAATATCTGTATAATTTTAATTTTTAACTAACCAAATGGCTATGTCGTGAAAGTGGAAATAATTGTCGGCACCGGGGTTCCTTCAATACGCTGTGCGTACGAAACCCGTCGATTGAAACTACTGCCAACCGATGGATGCATCTGTTTTAAACATGTTTGCAAGATACATTCTGCCTATCTCACCAAGTATAAAAAAAGCGACAGTTATGTCAAATGACACTTAAAATTAAAAAGAAAAGAATATGTAACAACTAATGACTCTGCTAATAATTAATTACTAATATTCGATTTTTAAATGGAACAAACCACTATGAGCTTACGACCGTCTTCTACTGTTATTTCGAAGGCTGGCTTAGTGTGATCACTTTTAAAAAGAAAAGCTTGAATTACCAAATGCAAGAAGGTTATCCACGTTGAGTTTTTTTACAGTTTTCAATATTCCGCGCAATTTTCTTCAAATTTTCTATCATAAGAAAAAAATATTAGAGAAATTGGTTCAGCCGTTCAGGCGTAATGCCGTTACCAAGGGAAACAGGGATCCTGTTTTTTTTTTACCTTTGTCCTATGTTAAATTCTGTAAGAACAACATACAAGGTAAATACACTTCATCGACGAAAACAATTAATTGATTCTGAATAAACATGCACGTGACTCATATTTTGAATGCAAAACCAATGTGACTTTTAAAACCACACAACAATAATTTACCAAATCATAATTTTTACAATGTATATTTTTTATTGTGTCGTTTTTATTTTATTTGCAAATAACTATCCTTGAGTCAATCCTTATATTATTATCAAATTTATTTTTATTATTCTCTGAAGGTCATTGTTCTTGATAACTCGATGGTGTGTCATGTGTGTGTTCAAATACAGTAAAAAGGTGTTATCCGTGACGTTTTTAATTCTAGAAATGTTGGCATCTCTTTGAAAAAAAAAATAGGAAGATCAATACAATGGATATGGCGGAAAACAAATGATCATCAAATGAAACAAAATTCAAGCAAAGAAACAAAAGTGGAATTTAGCCTCCCTCTCTCTCTCTCTCTCTCTCTCTCTCGTACGCTCACGCTAGTGATGTCTGCCACCCCTAGGCTTCCACGAATGTGGACACTCTTGATCTTATCTCTTAAGGACACGCCAATGGACCATCTCAGCATACGCATTTCTGCTGTCTCTATAGTACAGTAACTTTATACATCACCGTAGATATGCGTTAAATCCGGTAGTTCTGATTTTTTGCAGACTTGTTTATTATGTTGGCCTGATGAATGATCCAAGTCACCTCGAGCGCCGAACGCAACTTTGCCAAAAATCGAAAAAAATCGTTATTTTTTCAAATTTTTGCGATTAAAACCCTGAAGGACTATTTTTTGAAAAAACCTTTTCAGGAAGGACGAGGGAGACCCTCTCATACTGTGTTCCGCTGAGGAATCTGGACATGGTGTGGGAGGAGGTCATTAACGTTGCGCAAGATCGAGCGCAATGGAGAGCTCTTGTTGCCTCCCTATGCCCCTGAGTGGGGTCTTAAGGGAGTTTGGATTGAATTGGAGGAAGTTTTTAAAGTTGACTAAATTTGCTACAATATGATACTAGATAATATGTCTCTGTGTAAACCCAGTAGTTTCCGAGATTATGCCTTTCAAAGTTTATCATTTTTTCCGAACATTAGGAATAATAATATTATCTTCATTCTGCTAGAATTATTCGAGTGACATCTAAAATGTTTTTTTTTTAAATGAATCTGTGCTCACTCAAAGTGACCACAAATACACTCCTCGACTCTTTCACAGTAAGCTACTTAAAGCTTGTGTCGTGAAAGAGGAATATGGTCGGCAGTGTCGGCACCAGGGATCGAACCTCGACGTCCGCACCAAACACTACGAAAGCCGGCGCTGTAACCGCTAGTCTACCAACCGCCAAAAAATAGAAATTTCGGTTGTAAGAATGCGTTAGGAAAATTTGATCCGACCGGGAATGATTAGAAGTCGGCACGTTAAGCAAGTAGGATGCCGAGGTCGGCAGCAATATCCCGCGATCATTTAGGGCGTGAACTAACGAAACTTGTCAGGAAAAATGGAATCCTGCGGAAGAGTGCTAAAAATAGATGCCTATTATCATTACCTATCTTCATCTAAACTCGATATTTCGATATGATGAGGAAGACCTTCTCGTGCTTTGTTCCGTTCCTTCGAAGCAGAGCTGAAGGAGTTGGACATGGTGTGGGAGGAGATCATAAAAAAATTGCACAAGATCGAGAGCACCCGAGAGCTCTTGTTGCCTTCCTGTTCCCCTACTTAGGTTTTAAAGAAAGAATATATTTATGTATGTATGATAAGCCGACTTTAGTACTGAAGGGTCGTGGGTTCGACCCCGGGTGCCGACCATCTTCCCCTTTCACGACACAAGCTTTAAGTAGCTTACTGTGAAAGAATCAAAAAAGTCTATTTGTGCTAACTTTGGGTGAGCCCCGATTCATTTTACAATGCATCTGTGTATGAAAAATGGTCAATTTGTGGAGTTTACCATCATCCTAACTTAACATATCGCTTTCAAAACTCAATGTCTCATGCAATATTCATAAACTGTTAAATATATTTCATACTCGTCGCTATTATTAGCGCGATGCAATGTTTCAATCTGGTGTCTATTGTAACATTCATTTCAACAAACCATACTAATTAATTATTGTGTTAACATTCACATTACATTATTTTTTATATTAAATCTATGACTTATTTTTCTTCTTCACCAGTATTGTTCAGCCCACTGCTATACACACACAGTCCTCTGCCAATTCTATCTACCTTTCTGCTATTGCAATATCATCACCACGCCAATCTTTTCGGTTTTCCATAACGTTCTAAATATTTATGGATTGCCATTTTTCAGGACTAGATCATACACATTATAAAACTATTTGATGCTGGATTTTCAGAGTTTTTTTTTTAATTGTCTTATTCTGCTATTTCGGGAATTTCGACAACCTTAATAGCGAACTTTGTCAACGTAAAGTGATCGCACTAATGCACTGGGTTCTTAGGGAGCGGTGTGTCGTCTGACAAGACTGCAGATTTCGAAAACTATGGCAGTGTTTTTTTGTACGCTAACCGCATAGACAATGTTCTTGTACGCTAACCCTGACACATTCACCGCTGTTTATAGCAGTACCGTATTCTTAGGAAAACATATACACCATATTCCAGTCTTCGAAACATCAGTAGAAGATTGTCGTAAACCCGTAGTGTTTCAAAAATGTTTTCGTTTCCCGCTTCATTTTTAGGATCCATTCAAATGTTTGGTCTGTTGCTTTTTCAAATCTGCTATTGGACCCATTATTTCAATAATGATTTTAGTTCGGCATCTATATATCTTTATTCCTAAATCTATCTGTTGAGGTGATACTAAATATAATTCTCTCCATGGTACATTGTAGGTAAAAAAGGTAATTCCATGCCATTGGTAGGTTTTGAAACTGTGCTTCTCAATGCTGTCTGATCCTGCTTTAAAATGTCGTGATATGAAATTTTGATTCGAATTTTTATCAAATTGAACTTTGTTTCTACAATAATTATTATATTTTCTTGCTATTATTTTTATCGATAAACTTAAAATAAATTGTGTAACATAGTTTGATATTTAAATTCGATTGCTTTTGTGTTTGAATGGCTCTGAAACCCATAAAAATGCCATAAATAAACATTATTTCCATTATAATAATATATCGTTGACATTCACGTTTCATTGTTATTGAAAATATTTTCAGGCAGCTAAGCTATAAAAGTTGTTTTTTGTATGATTTTAATTACACAATATTATTTAACTGGTAACAACTGAACGAGGGTGCGTTACCTTTAGAAGAAATGGCAAATGGATTGATAATCATTTTGTTGAATTGAATAAGGTATGTCGCACCCCTAGATGAAAACTCCTCTAACTCAAAAAGTACGGTTTTCCAAATTTGTTGTTCAATTACCTACACGGTGGTAAAACTCGCGTAACGATATCTCAAAATAGGTATGGCGCGACACGTACGTCACTCTTGTTGAATGACCTTAAATTAGTTGAGGTCGTTTGTTTTGTATATTAGGTGACTGATTTTCAGTTCTAAGACTTTGTCTCTTAAATCCAAACAGTTGATGCACAATGCAATCTTGATACCATACGACATGATGTATGGAAGTGAAACATGGACATGGACGAAATATCTGGAAGTTGGAATAAATGCTTTTGGAAATAAGATCACTGCGTAGGATATGCGTAAAGAGACTGATTGATAAGGTGAGGAATGATAATATTAGAAAGGAATGTGGAGTGGATGTTAGCGTAGTGACTAGAATGAAAGTGAATTAATTAAGGTGGTTTGGGTATATAGAGAGAATGAACGAAGAGAGAGTGACTAAATGGATGTATAAATCTGAAAGAATGGGTGCACTCAGACGAAGCCGACCTCGACCATATCGGTGCCGTCTCACAGGAAGGCCAAGTCAGAAGCAAAAGGAATAGACGAGCATGTATGCGGAATGTTATGCGATGGGAAGAAGCGAAAGAGGTTTGTTCGGATAGGAAAGAATGCTATTCCGTACTCTCTGCCTACCCCCTTCGGGAAACGGCGTGATGGGTAAATAAAAAATGTGAAATTAATCTGGTAAGTTATTTTTTATATCGAGTTGATTGAGTTTTGGTGAATGCTCATCATGAAAATAATTCTTAATTTTGACCAGTGAGGGTTTAGGTGGTGTTGATTCGTAATATTTTTTTTTCTATACCTACTCTAAATAGTGCTCAAAAATGTATCTCACTTCTAATAAAAAACTAGAGAGAGTATCTAAAAAAAAAACCTTTTGTTTTTCGTGTTGAAACCAAACAATACGACCGAGTCAATTTTGCTATGTTTATATAATGTAACCATCATAGAAAACCGAGATTTTTTTATCCTATCTCTTGTAAGTGTACTAAGTATATAATATTTTTTTTCTAATTTCTGAAAAAAATGTGTTTTTTTTTGAGTTACCGGAGTTTTGTTCCAGGGGTGCGACATCTGTACAGATTACGCACTGTTTGTTTAACATCTTGTTGTTACTGTTTTGTGTTTACTCCAATTATTATCGCAATACATCTAAACGGAACGTAATACTGTATTAAAAAGGATGACCTTCATAAAGATTGCACGTCTATTGTGTAAAGCTTGCTACGTACGATCCATTGGTTAGTCATAACAGATTTCATTAAAATATCAGCGCTCTTTGTGCGATAGTAAAGAAAACAGCTTAATACGATGTCCTATATAATAATTATAGCTTCGCCATACCTGCAGTATCAAAGGGTACTAATTCTAACTATTAAATCATTGTCCAAAATTAGACTAAAGCTTAGCTTAGTTGTTAATGCAAAATCATCTAAGCCAGGGGTTCCCAAAGTGTGCACCGCGGCGCCCTGGTGCGCCGTAGAAAGTGAAGAGGGGCGCCGTGAGTCGATCCTCTATCATTATTTGAAGCTACCCATCACTATTCGAACCAATAAAGCAACAATTATTAATATTTTGAGATTGAATTAGGTACACGAAGAAATTGGCACTTTTACCAAATATTTTACTGATCCAGATTTTTCACTAAAACTACCGTACTTCTGCAATATGTGTTTACTGAATCATTATTTACAAGGCAACAACACGCACATTCTGAAACTATCGAAGGGAATTGCGGCGTTTAGAAAGAAACTGCAGTTTGAATAAAAAACTGAACGAAGGCAGCGGTCAGCTTCCCGCAATATGTATAAATATGGATTAGGTAAATCTATTCCAAATAGCTTATTATAAAGTAGGGGGCCGTGACAAAATACTAAACTTGCAAGTGCGCCGTGGGTTGAAAAAGATTGGGAACCCCTGATCTAAGCGACAGATTGCGCGTTATCTAAAGATATAAAAGAGAGTCGGGTTAGTTTGAGCACTTATAATTTGAGATCGGCTAAACAGAGTTCTATCATTTTTGGTTTACTAGATTCTTCTCCGCTCCGGATAACAGAATAACTAATAAAATATCTGAAAATGGATAGAAAATAATATAAAATAGTATTAAAGTTAGTTTGGAACTAATTTCGATACAACAATGCCATCTGTGAAAAACTCTATAGAAGCACAATTTTTATTCACTGTCAGCTGTTTGATAGTAGGTGCGATTGACAGAATTCGGGCGGAAATTATTTGGTTTAAAACAGATGCATCAGTCGGAATGACATTGGTCAAAAGTCATTTTTATCATTCATTCATAGTTAGATCACAGGACAACGTCTGTCGGGAAAGCTAGTTGAGTTATACCTACAATATTATCCCCGGAATTGTCAGATTTTTCTGCGTAAAGACAGTAAAGACACATCAGTTAATGATTGCGATAGTAACTCTTGTATACCTAGATGTAAACACTAGAGGTATTTTCAATTATTGCTTCTCAAGATTTACGTTCAATAATTAATATGATTGCTTTCCATTTTTTCAAAAAACATCCGCGTCCATACAGTTGCATACAATCAGAGTATAGTTCAATTATTACTTCGAGATTATTTTATGGAACTCGCAAGAAACTTACATCGCGTAAATGGGACATTAAACATTGTTTTCAAAATATCAAGCCGGTCCAAGAAGTTAATTTTTTTTCTAAATTTTGTTTCAAGTAGGTACTTATTTGTAATTAAAAACTCACATAATATGTGCCTGCACTGTTTTTTTTTTCAGTTTTATTCATTTGTTTATTAGTTTTACTTTATTTTGTTTGTTTATTAATTACCGACCTCGGTAGCCTAGTTGTACTAGCGTGGACTTCAGATCCGAGGTCCCGGGTTCGATTCCCGGTCGGGTCAGAGTTTTTCTAAGTGTTTTTTCACTTGAAATTTCTACCCGGGGTTTGCCTGTCTCAGATTGGACGGGACCGGTTGACTGGAAAAAATTGCCTCAGGCAATAAGTTCCGCCGGCTATACTGACACCTTTGTATAGATAAGTGTTATATTATTATTATAATTATACATTGATTATAAACAACAAAAATAAAGGTTTTATGAAAGCACAACATGCCTTCAGACAGAGGACGAGCTTAGAAATAACGTTCTCAAACAAATTTACCATCAAATTAAATACGGGGCGGGGGGATCATTACAGTATAGCTGGGTCGTGTGTTAGGAATGTCGGGTAATCACGTAGAACCCTTGTTATTCACCTACCACAGTTACGAATTATTAGTGTCAATGGAGGTCATCGAAATCGCGATAAATGATTTGCATTGGATCGTCCTATTTAATTATTCTCCGCATACACCGCCCCAAACGGAGAATATTCGTATGGCATTGTTGAAATGCTAAATCACTGATTCATTCAAAATGGATTACGCTCTGATTACAATAAACACTGACACCAAACAGCCTTGGAATTCATAAACAGCTGTTTGTTTATTTTGTGTTTTTTTTTTCTTTCCATACGACAAATTGAGGTTTTTTTATAATATAAAGAAGGTCAAGGGACCATATATTATGCCCCATATGTCACTGTGACCAAATTAGGTCTATTGTGACATTCTTCAATTCAAAGAAGTCTCCCCAGCAGTCTTTTTGATGCCTCGTAAACATGGTCCTAACTTCGCACACTTTTTAACCTTAATAATTCGGTAAAATTTGGTTTATTATTTCAACAACGTATAGAATATCGTTACGTGTATCACATGTGATTTATATTCTACTACACCGCCATCTCTTAGATTTTTTTAAAAGTTACACATCCATAGACGAAATTATTGTTTTTATTGCAAACTTATGACCCGTCGAACTTCATCCCGCATCCGGATCACGGAATCAACAATAATTATTACATACATAATGTAATAATTATTAGCTAAATTTATTTCGGTTTTTATGTCGTAAACTGTATTCATGTAATAAGCATAATTATTTTTTTATTCTGGATTAGGTCGAAGTTCGACGGGCTGGTCAGCTAGTGTTTTATGTAGATTAAATCAATAAAAAAAACATTACAAACACTACTGTAATGTTATGTATTTGATACTCACACACACTTTGATGTATTTGACATTGAAACAGACGCATATATTCTTTTGTTTATCTTTGGTCAAATAGAGAATAGATCACTGTTGTTTGTCTTTAATAATAATAGAAAAAACTTTGTACATATCAACATTTCAAATTTGATGTATCCATGTCATTGTTTTTGAAAGAAAATTTTGAAATAGCGCTCGCTCAGTTTTTGACAATCAATCAATCAATCAATCAATTCTCCCTTTTCCACCCCACTCAGGGGCATAGGGAGGCAACAAGAGCTCTCCATTGCGCTCGATCTTGCGCAATGTTTATGACCTCCTCCCTATAGAACCTTAATAATGTTCAAACTTATAATTTAAATAAGTTATGATAGAATTTTGAGCACTGGTCGACCACTAGTGATTATTCAATCAGCAAAACTATAAGATCTGTTGGATTTTTTATCAACTTAAGATATTTTAGACTACTCTTTTGAATTTTAGGTTCGCGCTGTGCGTGTCGTTTTGAAATATAAACATGCTCATATTTTAGACTAGTACAATACAAACAATCTCAATCAATAATATATTAATTCGTTTTGTTCCAGGGTTCTATATTCTTACAATGTTCGTATTTTGGGTATTGTGGGTGGATTACTTCTGAGTGCTGTGATCTTAGATGCAATAGCGACCGCCCTCGGAGAGAGGAAGGCCAGCTCGAGTGCCGGAGGGAGCAAGAGGGGGGCCGCGTCCAGTGCAAGCACAAGCCAAACCGCACCGCAGTTGCGGGAGGCTGTGGAGCGTTTGGATGCTGCCGTCAAGAGCGTCGCCGCTCATCTCACCAATATGAGAAACACCAACCATGCCCAAGTGAGATAATTTTTTTTTTTTTTTTATAAACCTCCACCCGGACTCTAGTGGTTTTGGAGGGATACATTATATTTTCAATACTAACTTGACTTTTTTATGAATTTGCAAACTTTTGTGTTTTTCTATCCATACATAAACATTTCTGTTTTTCTTCCAATAACATATCTTCTATTTCTTTTACTTCTGACAACATCTTCTACTGAACTCGATAACCGAGCGGCATAAGCGCAAACTTCTGATGAAGAAGTCCCAGGTTTGATTCCTGATCCGGTCAGAAATTTTCCGCGTTTTTCACTTGAAATTTCTACTCAGGGTTGGATTCCTGTCTCAGATTGGACGGGAAATGCTTCAACCATTGAGTTCTTTATTCTTTTCTTTTTCACTCTCCAAGTAGTAAGATTATCTATACTATAATATAAATTAAAGTCGGGTTAGTGCGAACACTTATAACTCGAGATCGGCTGAGCAGATTCTTCCGATGTGTAATTTATTGGATTCTTCTCCACTCCGGATAACAGAATAACTAATAAAAAGTTGAAGAAAAAAATGGATAAGAAATAGTATGAAATATAATATTTAAGTTAGTATAGAACGAATTTTATGCGACGCCATCTTTGAAAAAATCTAACAACAAAATAATTGTCTTCTGCATCTGCACCCTCTCATTCTCGCATACGTAATTGCCACTCTTACAGTAGCCCATTTCACTTACTCCACCGTTTCGGGCGTTTTAGAAATTTTTCATACAAAGTCAACCAAATTGCGCGCATATAATTATATTCTCGCGTTGATCCCGTCCCTGTCTGAGCTTTGAATACTAATGAAATATGGACGTTTTAGAATTAATATTATCTTAATGTTATTATTTTGTGTTTCTGGAGGCGCAGTGCACATTATGCACATAATATGAACGGGCCGCCTCTGGTTAGGACCAAAGGGTCCACAGGACGACAGTCTGTCGGGAAAGCTAGTGTTAAATACAAAAGAGTAAGAACAATATAAAACAATTGACAATTATTTAGATACAGACTAGTTCAATCTGCCGGCTATACTGACTGCTTGTTGCTTATTTAATCTTCCTTGAGAATGGGAATAGTGTGAATCTTCTACATTAGTCTCGGTTGTCTATTCCTTCTCATACCTTCTTCTTCAAACTGATAATATTTTTGTTATTCCCTCGACATACCTCAACTTATTAACATTCATTTTTATTACAAACACTATAACTTCCATCCTACATTCCTTTCCATGTCCCACAGAGTCTTTCCACATATTCTTCCTAGAGCTCTCATCTATTTCTTTTACTTCTTATTGAGGATGGAATCAATCTGATCATTTAACAACATTTTCGGTTGTCTATGCCTTATCAAACTCTATTTTATCTGTTACTCTTCTTCTTTATCAGCCTCGATAGTCTAGTGGCAAAGGCTCCGACTTCAGATCAAGAGGTCCCGGGTTCGATTCCGGTCGGGTCAGAAGTTTTCAATGTGTTTTTTCACATAAATTTTCTACTCGGGGTTGGAATCCTGTCTCAGATTGGACTGGACCAGTTGACTGGTAGAGAATGCTTCAAGCAATAAGTTCCGCCGGCTATATATATATATTTTTTTTTTTTTGGGGATGTTCCGCCGGCAATACTGACACCTATGTATAGAAGAGTGATATTTATTTCCGTCCATCGCTTAACATACGCCTCCCTATTTATTTTTCTAGTAATTTAGACATGCATTTATATATTTTTTCTAATAATTACTTCATACATTTATACCAATCGAACTGGGGTAATATATTTCATTCTTTTGCAGTTTTGTGCATTGGTGTGCGGAGGGATCACATCTCTTTGGTTAGCCATGTGGTTGGGAGGTGGAGTTTTATGGCACGGGCTTCTGAGTGGCCTGCTCTTGATGCCATTAGTCATGAGAGGACATGCTGGTGAGTTAAAGTATACTATAAAATTTGGGAAAATACAGCCAACAAAACCATTACTGACTTGTTAAGTTAGTCGACATTTGAAATTGAATGAAATTATTTTGTGGGGTAGGGGTGTTTTGTTAAAAATTTCGAATTATGAACAAACTGCACAATTATATATATATATTTATTATTTATCGTATGGTCATATATGTATGTCACATCTCATGCAAGTTAATACAGAATATTCTTGCAAATAAATAGGTATACAAAAATAATAATTAAAAACATTAAAATAAAAATATTAAAAATTAATTATTAAAATATTGAAAATATCGCCCATGGGTTGTCAAATCAATAAAATGAAACTAAGTAATTTAAAAGGTTAAAATAACAAAATATTATCAATCTAAAATTTAAAAATAAAAATAAATAATGATGTATATATTGGAATTCTATATATATATACCATCAATACAACAAGCCAACACCTTTAATCGTGTTCCAAATAACATCGGGAACAACTTACAATACGACTGTACCCGAAAAATAATAATTTACATATTCCGTGTCGCGAAAAGCTTTATATTAACATATAGGATTTGGGTATTACGGTTACCAAGGACTTAAAATGGGAACAACATATTCTAAGTATTGTAAAGCGAGCTAACAGTATGACATATTTGATACGTAAAGCATTTAACCACATTACTCCGGAGTGGCTCGTGAAGATGTACAAGACTTATGTCCGGCCGCTGCTAGAGTATGGCTTTCAGATCTGGTCCCCATATTTTGAGAAAGATATAGCACTATTGGAGAGAGTTCAGCGAAGGTTCACCAAACTGGGAGTGGGGCTTAAGGATTTGACATATGAGGAGCGACTGGAAGCCTTGGGACTGACAACGCTTAAAGAAAGAAGAATGAGGGGCGATCTAATCGAGACATTTAACGTGTTGAATGATCATTATGACTGTCCTGAACTGCCCCAAATCTACACCTACAATCACAATGAGCACCTACGTGGCCATAGCCTTAAGCTGAGTAGAAGTGTGTTCACCCAGAATCCACATAAACACTTCTTAAGTAACAGAGTTGTGGATGCTTGGAATAGGCTGCCTCCAGATTTGGTTGTTGCTGGGAGTGTTAACTCTTTTAAAAATGGACTTGACAGACAGTGACACCTCTAACTCATTCAAGCGTACCAGCTTTGCTGCCTGCTTGATAGCCTAATAATAATATATATATTTTTTTTTTCTGTGAAGAGGTGGTCACGGAGAGAAATATATGAAGCGTGAACGAAACGTTTTGGGTACTCCGTGTATATATATATATATCATTATGTATGTACGTCAGAACGCATTTGTGCATAGTGAGAAACAAACTATAAAGACTATGGATTTTAGCAATCTATTTTTATGAGCAAAAAATCCACTAAGTGCATATAATTTTCTTTGGTCTCAAAAAGAGAAATTCAAAAATTTTTTTTTTTAAACAGTCAATTTACATAAAATAATAATCATTTTTAATCTAAAATTTTTGAAATCATCAAAATTTTAGTTATAAAAAAATAAATGTAAACTATTGAAGGATTTTCATACATAGTCACCAATCGTACCCCTAATTTCGATAGTTTTATATGTATTCTATGAAACGAAATCTTTTTTTGTTTTCAGTGAAAAAGTAGTATTGGTATTTATGTAGGATTTAGTTTTATATGTTTTCGAATCAAAATTATAACGAGATTTGAAATTAAGACTACCAAACACATTACCATATTCAGTGATCAATAATTAGGAATGACTTCAGCAGCTTGCATCCTCGGCTTTCAATATATCTTTCCAGTTCAGTGTTTAGTTTTGAAAAGACATTGTTAAATCCGGGACGGGGATGATCAAATACGGTGATAGTCCCGTATGTAGGGGACGTACGGCAATCTTATATTTAGGACCACAGCGATTTGCTCTATTGATCACAAAATAAATAATAAGTAATGAGACTATTAATGTCGATATTTTTAAACATCCGTTATACTAGGTATACACGCCTCCGTTTCGTTCAATAAACACAACAAACATCTGGTATCAAAGGTCGTGAGATAAACTGCTCATGGTGCAACAGTGTTGTGAGTATGTAAATAGCTGAGACGTATCATTTTATATTGGTATTATCTGGACAATTTTCCTTACTAGTGGGTCGTTCACACTATGACTCCCCGTTATTTGTTTTGTAAAAAATTAATTGGCACATTAAATAAAATAACATGTCTAAGAGCGAAGTCTACAGCTGCTTCCATCGGGCAAGAATTGCGCTCAATAAAAAGTAAAGAAATAATCAAGTCCAGCATTATCGATTTAAAACTTGCATCTTTCTCATAAAGACCCACGTATGGAGTATCTTGATGTACGGCTGTGAGATTTGATGCCTATCCAAAAGAAATTAAAGGAGACTGGAGGCTTTTGAGATGTGGTCCTATAGAATACTTCTAGGTGTATCCTGGAGGGACCACAAAAAAATGAAGAGATTCTCCAAATAATGGAAGGAGGAAGGCACCTGCTCAGAACCCTGTCTGAAAGGCATGCAAAATGGATAGGATACGGAATGGAGATCTCCTACAAACATACCATCAATGCGGGGATGACCGATGGGGACAACTAAAAAGATCAGCTACGGATGGAACGGATCAGAGAGACATTGTTCAGTCTGGTATAACTCAGACATTTCCCCCCTTTATCAATCCGTCTTCTATCTAACCTCGGATAGAATTTCAACCCCAGCGAATCATTTCAGTTGGAAAATACCCACAAAAATACTTTTACCCAACCGGGAATCAAACCAAGAAAATATTTGTTTAGAAGTTGACAACTAAGCTATTTAGATTAGTAACATCTAGTAAATTAAATGGTATGGTTAACCACTCATTTTAAAGGCTCTATTTGCCAATGTGTCATGCTATCACCACTTTTATGCGCGACTACAAATTGTAATGGAATGTGTTGTAGGATAGGATTCAAAAGTTCGAATAAGTAGGATTGAAGTATTGTGAATCTGTGCTTCTCATATAGTATTATTTCTGCTATCAATCCACACACACACACACCTTGTTTTGATAAGTGCTATCTGCTTGACCTAATACCAAACATAACAATGTGATAAAAGAATTGTTATCTCTCGTAAACAATCACAATGTTTATTTATGTTAATGGGTAATGCACGTTAATTAGTAGCCCATCCCATTTGTTATAAGGTATTTATAACTTGCTACGGGCTCATCCAAAATGAACACAAATACACTTTCGACATCTTCTACAGAAAGTAAACCTTGTTTTGTGAAAGAGAAAGATGGTCAATATCGGGAATCGAACCAATGACCTTTAGAACAAAAGTAGACAACTGAAACGCTAGGCCATATTCTAGAGTTGGCGACCATTTGTGAATAATTTTCGTGCCTCTGGCACACCAAACCACTGTCTCGGTTTCTTTAGACACAAGGCTCTTTTACTTATTAATTATAGGAGAGCATATTTATCTCTGTAAAAGATCCACGCCTATGCAATGGCTGCCTGTCCTAAGGCACATCCCACCGCCCAATATTCTTAGGCTGAGCGCCCTCACCAAAGAGTATTCAAATTGATTGAAAACCCTGCATTGCCAGCCAACCTCAACATACAGACCTCAACTACCTCGCTCATAGTAATCGGCTTACATCAAGAAACCCTTCACTAATAGCCAATCATATTAACGAAGGCCACAATTACAACGTAATAGAATCATGGAATGCCGAATGGAGCTAATTTGCTGCGGAACGATCCTGGGACGCCCCACCGTGCATAACGACAACACCACATGGCTTTGACCAGCCAAGAAAAATCTGGTCCGCTCTTAATAGAATCCGCACTGGACACGACAGATGCGCGGACTTCGCACATAAATGTGGTTGGACAGATCTCCCTGGGTGTGACTAAGGAGCCGAGAGACAGACCATAAATCACATGTGACACACCGTGACAGAGTGTAATATTGTAAATGTGACTGGCAAAAGCTAAATAAATAACCGTAAAAGATTATTATTATTATTGGTAATGGGGGAGCAGCTCACAGCTGATGTGCCCATATCAAGCTTGCACAATTGATTATATCCCAAATATTGGTCCAGTTTATTTTTAAAAACATTTACACTTGAGGCTTCAACAACTTCACCAGGCAGTCCGTTCCACACCTCAACCACACCATTGGCAAGGAAATGTTTGACCAGATTGGAGTTGAACTTAGTTGGATTGAGCTTGAGGTGATGTCCTCTGAGATGTGTGTTAGGATTCCTTGTAAACATATTACCAAGGCTGGGCGGTGGTAATGTCCGTTTCGGATCTTATACGTCTATATGGCCAATGTATGCGACTTTTTTGTCTTTTAACAGCTCTCTGGTTAGCAGCTCTCTCTTCTCTACTCACAGGACCGTTTCGTTGGTTACACGATCCCTCCATGAGATGCGGAACATTCTTCTGTAAAGCCAGAGTTCAAATGTCTCAATATAGAATATTTTAAGCAAACAAAGTAGGCAACACGTAATATATTATGTTGTATTAATTTTATAAGAAAGTTGAATTCGAATTTGTATAATGATAAATCAATCACCTTTTAACCAATGTTATTCCTACTGCTGCATCATTTTTAAACCATATCCAGATTCTGTCAATTGCACCAACTATCAAACGACTGACAGTTTCTGCTAAACGCCAATTTAATTTCAAAATTAGAATTAACTAACATTGTAAAAAGCACTATATTTTTTTTTTATTTTTTTATCTTGTATAGGGGTTCTAGCTTTATATGCTATGATGGCATCTCGACCCTTAGGATCTTTTATACCTTCCCCCTCCTTAATCCGTGATGGACTTCAGGTAGCTTATTGTGCTTCCCCTTGGGATTGAGGCATAGTCTTCTGGTCTTGGGTATCCACTGCCCAGCATCCTGTGTCTCTTATTAGCGAGAGCGTCGCAGTTACATAGTAGATGTTCCATAGACTCTTCACACTCGCTACAAAATCTGCACTTGGGATCCTCCACAAGTCCCATTTTAAATAGTATCCTATTGACACCATAGTGTCCGGTGAGTATTCCGATTGTTGATCTGATATACCCCTTGCCATAATTCCAGATTTCGTGGATTTGGTCTTCGTTTACATTCGTTATGAATTTTTTCGAGTGTCTCAGTCCTGGTATCTCTGCAATTTTGTTAGAGTCCCCCTGCATGTCCCCAGGGAGGTTCTCGGCCACCAGATGATGCTACCGTAGGTGAGTATGGGAATCACCATTTGTTTGTAGATCCAGTATAGAACCTTTGGTTGAAGGCCCCATGTTTTTCCATAGGTCCGGCGACAAATGTTAAAAATTTTGTACGCCTTTTCCATTTTTTCGTCTTGGTGAGCTTTCCAGGTTAGTTCTTTATCTAGGATGATACCCAGGTATTTCACCTGCCCTGTCCACTCCAGTTGAGCACCAAAGAGAGTTAATTTCTTTAGTTCCTCAAGTTTCCTCTTTTTGGTGAATGTTATCACCGAGGTTTTGGCTGGATTAATGGATAAGCAATTATTTTTGCACCATTTCTCAGCCCTTATCAAAGCATTTTGAAGAATTTCCGAGACAATCTCTGGAAATTTCCCGTTGATAAGAATGACTATGTCATCTGCGTATCCCACAGCTCTGCATGGTCCTGTGTTAAGTTCCTCCAGCAGAGAGTTGACTACTAGGCTCCACAGTAGGGGGGATAGCACTCCTCCCTGTGGACAGCCCCTTGTTGTGTATGCGTGGAGTTCATCTCCCGATAGTGTCGATTTGATGATTCGACTCCGCAGCATACCTTGTATCCATTTGCATAGAGTTGGTTCTATGCCATGTTTTGAAGCCGCTTTATCTATGATGTCAAAACCAGTGCGATCAAAGGCGCCCTCAATGTCTATGAAGGCACTTGCACAGATTTCTTTATCTTTGATGGCGGTTTCCGCTCGATTTATTACCAAGTGTAGGGCAGTTTCTGTTGATCTGCCCGCTTGGTAAGCACATTGAAATTTGTGTAAGGGGTTCCTACGCAGAGGCCCCTCCCTTATGTAAGTGTCTACCAGTTTTTCCAGCGTTTTCAATAAGAACGAGGACAAACTGATTGGCCTGTATGACTTTGCATTTTCGTAGTCGTCCTTTCCTGGTTTAGGTAGGAAGACTACCTTTACTCTACTCCATGTTTGTGGAGTGTATCCAAAGGCTATGCATGCTCTAAACAATTTACACAAATGTGAAGTTAGTAGTGGCATGCCTTTTTGTAGTAGAATTGGGTATATCATATCTGGGCCTGGAGTCTTATAAGGCTGGAAGCTCTCTATGGCCCATTTCAGTTTTACTTCATCTACTACTTTTTTCGATATCTCCCAGTCTCTCTTGTATGTTCTTGTTTGAACTCCAGTATCGATCCTGTTCAGAATCTCCTGATTGTTATCAATGATTGTAGAGTCCGGAAAGTGAGTTCCTATCATAATGTTTAGTGTACTTTTTCCAGACTCAGTTAATTCACCATTTTCTTTCCTTATTGTTGTAAGCGGATTAGTCTTTGAGATCCCTAGGGCTTTAACTAGTCTCATGCCTTTTGGCAATGATTCCAGCCGCCCACAGTGTTCTCTCCAGGATTCCCGCTTAGCTTTCCTTACTGCTTTGTTATACTCTGTGAGCAAATTATAGTACATGTCAAAACTTTTTGTTTTGGCAGCCCTATTGAAAGCAGCTCTTGTCTGTTGGCGTAGTTTTGCCAGTTCCTTTGTCCACCATGGGACTTTGTTGGCTTCAACACGTTTTTCTGGGCAGTTTGCTGTCCAGGCCCTGTTTATAGCCCTTTCAATGTTGTCGGCCTCAAACTCTATATCAATTATCGAGTTCAGGCTTCCCTTTGCGTCACCTAATTCCACTTTGAGGTCCGATTGGTATTTGTCCCACATAGTGTTCTTTGGATTTCTCCGATAGGCCATCTCTTTTTTGTGATATGTTCTATATGAGAAACAGATGTAACGATGATCTGAGAGAGTTATCTCTTCTGATACATGCCATTTTGTAATATTTTTGCTTGCATTGTTGCTAGCTAGTGTAATGTCAATGACTTCTCCCCTTCTTCTGTTCACGAAGGTGGGTTTGTTGCCAGTGTTCATTATTTGTAGTGGGGTGCTTGCTAGGTAATCTAACAATTTTTCCCCTCTCTTGTTGATGTTTGAGCTCCCCCACACTGTGTGATGTGAGTTGCTGTCGCATCCGATTATAATCTCCAGGTTTTGTGAGCTGCTGTATTCTATGAGGTCCCTCAGTTTTTGATGTACTGGGTCTCTCTCTTCGTATGGTAGGTATGCTGAGGTTACAATGAGTGCCCTTTTTTCCGCTCCCTTGCCTGTGTGTATTTTTACAGCTGTTAAATCCCTGAAGTTATATGTTTGCAGAGGCCATGCATTTACGCCGTTTCTGACATATATACATGTTCTTGCATTTTTTGAGGATCCAGTGTATATGATACCGTTGGTTCCCCCTAGGCCCCTTATTGCATCCTTGTAGATGTAAGGTTCCTAAAAATAAGAAGGTTACCTACTTTAAGTTTGCTTAATGATTCTAATGTTCCGCGCAACTCTCTTTATTTTTATTTCCATAAGAACTTTCTCCTGACAGTAGCAAACACGACAAAAAAGAATTAGCGAAATTGGTCCAGCTGTTCACTTGTGATGCGATGACCGTGGAAAATAGAGTCCATTTTTATATATACCTAGAGATAACGTAACTTCAAACTAGAAAATAATGTTTGTTCCTTCGAATGCTAATTACTCATTCTTTATTTTTTCTTTCAGAATCGGACGGAGAAGTTGATGAATTCTTACCCGAGCTATCTTCGGTGCTTTTGAAAGAGCTGAACGCTGTTCTCGAACACGCTCCAGATCCCGAAGAACATTCTTCCATGTTATTAGATCTTTCTCTTCCACCCGGTAAAAATATTTTATTATTTTTATTTAATGTTTTGCTTGGTGCCCTGAATAACGGTATACCTGTATTTCGTTGACGCTTCGTTTAATGCATTAATATTTCAATAGACGCTGTACTGAAGTATGCAGCCGGAGAAGCAAGTAGTAGTGAGGACGAAGGTGATGGGAAAGGCCCGCCTACACCAGAGCCACCTTCCACGGACACAACTGACAGTGATTCAGAGTTCCTAATCAAAGGTGGGGTTATGTTTTAATCATCGGCGATCGTTGCAGAAATTTAATTGTAGTAATTTTATTACACTACCTCAAATATATTTAAAGTTTTTGGAAATTTCTAAAATTACGTTTCGGTAAAAGAAACAGCCACTTACTTGTGTTTGGAAAATGCTCTTTATCAGCTCTTTAAACAAGTAGGATCTTCAACCCGTAATAATTCTTCTGAAATTCTCTGTTTCCAGGGATTTTTGTGTTCCTAGTTATAATCAAGTACCAGGACTCGCCCATAAAGAAAAACGGCCATAGATAATTCTAATATTAAACCTTAATGTATGTGGTAAAACTGCGAAAGACTGTTTTGTCGTTTGACTACCCCTGTCTTAAGTATTTTATAATTAATTTTTTTATAATTTCAGATAAACGCAAAAAATCTAACCCAAACGAAAAGCAAAATCCCGGTGGTGGCGGAAGTTACTACGGTGCTTCGTCCCACTCTCCGTCGGCTCCACCTCAGCTGGATTCAGATTCAGACGAATTTGAAATCGTCAACAAGGATGATTTATAGTTTAGTTTTAGACCTAAAGAAGACTAAAAATAAAATTTATCCCTCCCCCCCCCCCCCTCACGATCCCACCAGAATTTTTTTTTTGACGTTTATTTTTACATTTTTTAATCAATGTGAAGAGTGGACAGAAAAAACAAGTATCTTCACTTTTTTCGGATGTCTACCATCATTTGACATGCATCTTATCAGCACATTGTCTCTGGTTATCTTGGTGGCTAACTTGTTCGATTCTGCCTTTCTCTTTTGACTTCCATCTTAACATGTCTCCTGCCTCACAGGTAAAACGTGTTCAATACTCCGCTTTTGTAGGTTTCATTTGTTTTCATCTTTGAAAGAAACTTGTTTTAATCAATGGCAAAAAGCTGCTCTAAATACAACAAAAAATTTACATGATTCAAATCCAAACCATTTTAAAATTAGTGGGTATTGATTCAGCATTTTTTCCGTACACTTTTCGTTTAGTTATGCTTCTACATAGAGTGCATTTGAAGGTGATTTTTTTATAACATAAAGATTTATTTATATCTCTAAAGATATAAAAGAAAGTCGGGGTTAGTTACACCATTTATAACTCGAGATCGACTGAACTGACTTTTATGATGTTTGGTTTACTGGATTCGTCCGGCTAACAGAATAATTGCACTGAGAGAAAAGTTAAGGAAAAAAGTAATTTGTAGTAGCACAAAGTGAAGAATCATTTTATTTTTACATCAGTGAAAAAAGCTCGTTTCAAATGAATAAAACAAAATTTCCCTTTATAACCTACAAATTATTATGTTAATTAATCAGATATGTGTTAAAAAATTATTGTAATAATTATGATTGCTTATATAAACTTGTCTATAAATTTTCTGCTTTAGTCACGCTTTTCTGTGTGTGTATAATGTACATAAAATTTGACAATAGCCATTAAATTAGGTGTGATCATGTGTCTACAGGATAAGTTTCTGTGCGTGCGAAATTATTTCATAGTACAAGAGTATCAAATGATAGATATTGCCTCAAAACTATTTTTGGGAATAGAGGTGAGAAGAACAGATGAGAGAAAATTAAGGATTTCAAAAACATGTTTGGAAACTCATTATTCTTTTATAGACAACAATTTATAGAAAAACCAAAGAGCCTATTCTCTCTCTAACATCTTATCGAGAAATATTCGATAAGTTTGGGAATTTAAATAAGGAGATTTGTCATATTTTTGAATTTAAGACCCCGTTCCGAAAATATTGAAAAAAGCAGTAGTTTAAGATTAGTCAGCCCTGGGTTGGGGTAATAGGCTTTGAAAAATTGCCTTCTTACAATCATTTATTGTCAAAATATTAAAATACATTCAATCATAGTGTCTTTGGGACTACCAGCAAGGGTTAAGCTGGCGTGCATTACCTTATAGAAGGCAGAATTCAACAATTTTAAAATAAGATCTTTAGAATTGATAATTTTACACTTTACAGCTTCGGGCTTTAAAATATTTATAAATACCATACCTACTTTTCTTGGCGCGGCATGTGTATGATATCAATAAAAATCGAAAAGGTTCAAATTTCTTATATGCTTAAAATAAATCATGCTCAATTTTTTAAATAGGTACATATAAAATAAAATATACATCATGTACATAGCTTTTTTTAAATGACACATACAAGTGTTTTTTATTTATAATCATAATTCGCTTGAATTGATTTGATGAACACAAATAATATTATCTTAAGGATAATGAAATTTTTTTCCTCTTATATTTGTTTTTTAAATTTATTCATATAAATAATTACTCACCTTTAAATTTAATAATTGGCACTGTTCGAATGTACTACGTGAAATATTGAATGTAAATTTTTTTTTGTATTTTGTTTAAATTTTAATAATACTTATGTAAAAACTAGCAGAGTCCAACACCAAATCTTGTGTTTGGAAATATTATCGGACTAAACCATCCATATCAGCTATACATTATACATTTTTTTTTAATTAGAATCATATTTTATAGAACTTATTTTCAAAACAACAGGAAATACCTTTACGATTATTCAAAGGGGGGGGATAACATAGAACTCAGGACATATTATAAACCAATAAACAGAAATATATAATGGCATCTTGGGTAGTTCTTAATCTTTTTAAATTATCCACACAGAAAATTGAATATAAAATAAATTTCTAATTTAATAAATCATATTATTATATCATTGACGTATAGTACCTCTGTATAATAAATAACACTAATTTGTAAATATTTAATTTACAAAAAACTATCGACATGGGAATGCAAAGCGTGTTTTAGGAAATGTATGCCATAATCGAAGTTGAAATCCTAACTGAGACTTCTTAGCACTATAAGATCCTCAATTTTTTTGAGGTATATGTGCGAAGGAGGGACAATTTCTTCCGACGTATACCTTCTGCAAGCCGCTTTAAGGAAGTTCATTCCAAAAAACAAACTAAACATGCAAAACTAATATTTTCTATAGAAATTTTTTTTTTTTCATTCGAATTGTATACTTTGTAATGTTTTTTTTTCACTTCGAATTAAGAACTACTGATCAAGTAGACTCGTGAATTACGTCGAGTATGCTCCATATTTTACGCTTTATGTAGAAAAATAAAGAAAACTAGATATATAAAATAATCGTTAGCAATATTTTTTTTTTAGTTAAAAAAGAATGTGACATTTGGGTAGTGTAGAAGAAAGATCTTCATAGACAATAATTTTTCTTCGACAGTTGTTCTAAAAGAAGCCCAAAGCGTTTGAGTGTGTTTTTTACTCATTAACCATATGTGATTTATTTTATCTTATATTAGACAATGTCATACATGTTAAGAATGCACACTCTAACAATTTTTTGTTGTTATTTTATATTAAACATACCTACAACTTTACTCATGGTAAAATTTTTGGAAAAAAATATCTCAAAATTCTACGAAACCAGTTGCAGAGCTGTATCAATTTCAATTCGCTTATTGGCAGACTCTCTCCAGCAATGAGTGTTTGCTCATTCTCTCTATGTAATGTAACAATATCATAAAATCGGTACAGTTCTTTATTTCTGTTCCAAATTCTCCAATTATTGATCGCTCCTCTAATGGTGCATTTTAACCAAACTAATATAGTGCCAGAGCTGGAAGCAGATTATACATTCTTTTATCATTATACTAGCTATCCTCTACCAGTCTATAGTAGCAACTCTTATAGAACTGAAGTATATAAGTTGTAAAAACCGCCCCCACCCCTTCCCCCCTAATTAATGTTATCTTTTGAAAACGGAATAATACAATTTGACTCTTTCTGAAGAAATCATTTTTTTGAAATTTCGATAAAACCAGTTTATTTACTTATTAGAGGCCACTTAAAAATTATCCCTTTTTATATGTGCCCTTTTTCATCCCTTTTAGTGAAAATTTGGAAAAAATGTCCAAGAAACCTACTACTCATTTCTATAGGAGAATTCATATACCAAATCTCAAGTTCGTACCATGTCTAGTTTCCGAGATATTCGTATACATTTAAAAACATTCAACCCTATTTTTCACCCCCTTAGGGATGGAATTTCCAAAAATCCTTTCTTAGTGGAAGGTTTTGTATTAAAACCTACCTGATTTCCAAATTTCACTTCTCTACGATTAGCCGTTTGGGCTGTGCGTTGATGAGTATGTCAGTCAGTCAGTCAGGTACTTTCCTTTATATCAATAGATTGGACACCGTGGAAACTGGAAAATTAATGGGTGATGACAGTTCTTTATCGTTGTTATTTCCATTTTTATGTTCGTTTGGTATAAATTCACCTTAACACATCTAATCATTATTCATTTGTTTTTCTGACGGCTATTTTTTGCAGAACTAAATCAATACAGTCTTGTCATCAATAATGACAAATTTATCAATATTATTTTCTATCGAGAAAATTCACGTTTAACAGGCTTATAACCTATCAAGTAAATAAAAATTCCATGTAAAAATATAATGTAAAAATCCTAAGAGTGTGCATTCTGATTTGTTTTATTATTTTTTTATATATATAATTGGTAGGTATATATTTTATACAATATAATTATTTTGTCTTGCTTGTTTTAAATAAATGTATACTTAAACAATATTTTCGTAGAATATTCTTAGTGATCGTGATATCTATCAGTGTCATCTGTTTATGCTCATTATTTCTCTATAGTTTTAATTAGAGATGAAACGGATATCCTGCATCCGGTCTGTCCGGCGGCGTAAATGCTATCCGGCTGAATACCGGATAATTAGCACCTATCGGGCCGGATACCGGATAGTAAAAAAAAAAGATATGTTTGGATAACTAATTGATTTATTTAGTAAGTAACACTTAAGAAATACACCTTGTAATCACAAGAAAAATTATAATAATTAGAAAATTGATTAGCAAACATACTGCAATAAGGGTAAATTATGGAGAACTTATTTCTTTATATAGAGGTAGCAAGAGGGTAAAAGTTAAAAATCTAAACGCTCTAATCATAGGAAAAAAATATCATCACACCACACTAATCCAGACTAGACAACGTTCTTCAAACTTTTTTAGACAATGTTCCCAATGATCCCATATGGATGCACCAACTAACCAGAAACATACGCCGGATATCCGGTATTCGGCTGATTAGTTAGCCGAATATCCGGTATCCTGCTAAACTGCTATCCGTTTCATCTCTAGTTTTAATACCAAAAATCAAATTTTTCCCATATGGTGAATACTGTAATCCCGGCTGGTGAAAGAAAAATCTAAATTAAATATTGAAGTAATTAGTGGCCATTTTGTAAAAAAATCCATTGTCGAAATTTCTTTCAAAATCAAATTTGTTTTTTCGTTAATATTTTTGGTCTGCTTCTGAAAGTAGGCCTTCCTTGGATGGATATCCACTGCTTCCAAGCATGAACACAATGGTAGCTCTCATTGACAAGAACATCCCTATATTTTTGTTCATGATTCAAAGCACCTTCTAAGATTGATTACTAATATGGTTTCTCATTATTGTCGGCAACAGACCTTCCTCAATTCTGTATCCTGGGCCTGATAAACCTATCAGCCTTCTCCAATTTATGGATATCTCAGCATTAGTCGACCCGTTGTTCCATCAGGGCTATTTGTATGGTTTCTAGGAGAGAGAAACATATCTAGGGATATTCATTCATTGTGTCTTCTAAGTCACCACATTGATACCTGAAAGGCTATTATTTAGTGTAAGCAACACTTGCCGAAATTGACATTTTTATTGCAAGGGACGCTAAAAAAATTTCACCATCGATATATCTGACTTCCATGTGTTCATTCAAATTATTCGATAAGTTACAGAAAAAAGTTATTAACTGTAAGGTAAATTTGACATTTTATTCATTATAGTGAATTGTGTATATTTTTACTAATCCACTCAAAGCTGTTTCTAATGAATTTAAATGAAACTAAAAAAACAAATTATTAGTCTGTCAAAATTATTGTAAGCATGCTTATTTATATAACACTCAACAATTCATCGATTCGCTATAGTTTTATTGGTTATGTTGCAAAACCTCAAATGTCCTAGTGGTTTTTTTTTATTTTTTCAACAAAAATACTTCTGTAAAATTGGGTTTTTGTCGTTTACACTAAAAAGTGGCCTTTCAAGTGTCGATATTGTCTTTGACACCACAAAGAAAGTCAAAAGAAATCTCTTTCTATTTTCCTTCCATTTACATTGTTTCTTTATAAAAGTAAGAAACTAGATGACACTTTATGTATGTTCCTGCTTATTGTTTTTTTTTTCTCTTATTGGACTTAAAAATGTTAAACTAAATTAATGTAAATAGTAACTAATTGTAATGTATGTATGTCATATTATGTTATGTAATCATCTTTTAATTTATTATCATACATCGTAATAAATGTTTTACTTTGTATTAAATTACCATTTTTTTTATTCTTACCAATTTTTTTTAAACAAATTAATGGCCAAGGAAAAATATTGAAGAATCATTAAATGAAAACTGTGCTGCTAATATTTATTGAATGTCACGTGAGAGATGGGACTAAAAAGTTGCTGCATGGAAGGTTTCTCGAACTAGAGGCAAAATCGATCCATAACTCAATGTTACGTACGTACATTTCAAATAAATGTGAGGATTAATTTTAGTAATAATTAGACGTTGTCTCATTTGCCTAAACATACTTTTTTTAGCATTAGGTATAATTCTGCGTAAGAAAATAATGTTCGAGCTAAACTTTTTTGTGAAAACCACTGCAGTTCACACTGGTTTCAAATAGAAATAACGATAAAACATTATGACAATGTAATCGATAAAAACTTTTCCACACAAAGGAGCCTATACAGCCAGCAGAACTAATTGCCTGAAATTCGTTCTAGTCAACCAGTCTCGTACAATAAAAAAATAGGATGCCGACCCTGGTTAAAAAATAGAACTGAAAAATTGTGATCTAGTCTGGAATTAAATGACATCCTAAGCTACCAAAGTTTTCTTTTACAGTGAAATTAAAGACAAAATAAAAAAAAAAATGGCTCTAACAACTCATGACTAATGTTCGAATTTTAAATGGAACAAACCACTACGGGCTTACGACCGTCTTCTTAGTAATGAATTGTTAGATCCATTTTTTTTCTTTAAGATCTAGTCCTGAAAAAAGGTCACAAGAATCTAGACATAATTAGAAATTAAAGACACTTAAAACATTTGGTAGGAGTATTTAAAACAATCATTCCATGAAACCAGAACACAAATCAAAATTTTTTAAGTCTACATTTTAATTTGTGGACATTTTTTTATGATCAACTTAAGACATTTACTTGTTTACTGTGTGAATTTTTCATCATCCATTTTTTTTTTTGGATAAATATAGGTTTTAAATCGCAGTTGTAACATTATTGATTCAGACACATCACTTTTTAATACTTTTCTTATCTGCTGATTAACAACTTATCACGAATGATAGATAACCCAATTTTTTCTTAGATTAAAAAACCATATTGTCATCTTTCTAAAGAATTTTTATTTAATAACACCAGACTCACTATTATTTAACGTTTTATCTTCAGTGACCAAAGTTGAATCATTTATTATATCACCAGAATTTTCGCTAAGTACTTGAACTTTATCTTCGTTTGAACTATCCGCATTGACGCTCGCTCCTTTTCTCATGGGTACTACTTGCATAAGAACTTCTGGCCAAGATTTCCCTTCAGCGACCCGGAGAAGAATTTCAAAAACTAAAAAAAGAAATTACAAAATACAGAGTAGGCATTGCAAGCACAAGGCAAAGATTTGAGAGGGAGAAGTTTTTCAATCATGCATGTGTTGAAACTTAGTGCTTGAGACAGTATCTGCCAGTCATCCAGTCCTGTTAAATCTTATAGGTTGGTAACTCCCTACAGACATTGCCAATAATGGAACCCCAAACTTCTTTTTTTAAAGCAGGCTTTAGACCAGGGGTCGGCAACCTTTTAGCTGTGGTGTGCCAAGCCACTCTACTAATATGATTCAGGGTGCCGCCTTAATTCAGAATTTTATACCAAATTAAGAATTTTATACCAAATTAAGAATTTTATACCAAATTTATCTTTGTAGAGTGCCATTCAGAACCCCATCGCGTGCCAAGCCTGGCACGCGTGCCATAGGTTGCCGACGCCTGCCTTAGACTATAAGACCTAAGATAAAATGCCTTGTGGATATGTAGAAGAATTTTGGGTATAAGATGGTACCAACGCATTACAAACAACGCTTTACACCGGCGCACCCAGCAGAATCCCTTCACTTCTACCATTATGGAAAGGAGATGGACTTGGCTGGGAGATGTGTTAAGGATGCTGAATGAAAGTTGGGCTAGGATAGTGCTGTTCTTCCTCCAAAGACTCTATCACACCCTGTCCCATTCCTTCGAAGCCGAGCTGAGGGATTTGGGCATTGAAAATGTGCAAGATCGAGTACGGTGAAAGGGCTATTGAGTAGTTAGTTAGTAATCACGCCATGTCCTTTAAGGGGCAGAACAGACCTACACTCTTCTATCCAGACAACATTTTATGCAACCTACTCTTTTTTTTTTATTTCTGAATTGTCTATCTTTAAGGTCAGGGTGGCTATTCTCGTAATCAATCAGTATCAGTTTAAGTTTAAAAACTGCAGTCACGGACCTAAATGCGTTCGAATTTCAGAAAAATACAAACTAATTTAAGAACGCGGTCTAGTCCAATCGGTCATTTTAAGAACAAATTTCAGTCAAGTTCGAATTAAGAACGCTACGAGAATACCCCAGCTGAATAGATTAGTTCAATCTACATTTTCTTACACCTTTCCTTTCAGCCTTATTAATTTTTCTGTTACCCTGTCAACATCTATTCTTTCAACATGCCACTTTGTTTAACCCATACGCATCTCATTTGTTTGGAGAAATCTATGCACTAAATTCCCATTTAAAATGTACTCACCAAATGTCACACTAGATGTTCATTTTAATTTTGTCAAAACAAAGTTATTGGTTGGAGAATCTTTATAAAAATTGGAAGTTAAGTCGAAAAAATATTCATTATTAGAGTAAATCATTTTTTTTTGTGTTGTGATTTTATTTTTTGTATTTTTTTGGAAGTAACATCTTCTTTACCAATATTGATTTAACTCTCCCAAACGATTAGATGAGAAAATATCATCACAGGAAACGGATCTCATATCATAATGTTCACTGCAGTTCTTCAACAAATGTTAATTACATTTTAGTGTATATTATACAATTTCAAAATAACAAAAACGTGATAAAAATAACATAAATAACACAGCGCGCACGCAAACAAACATCAATAACAAAGATGGCGGCCATACAAACCGCGCAGGTAAAATTTCTATCCCTTCTTTAGCGGCGTGTATACGATTTATTTTGTATAAAACTCTAAGCAGCAAAATATTCTAATAAAAAGGTTTGAATCTTATCTACAATAACATTATTCTAGGGTTTGCATAGATGGCAGTAGCAGGTAGTAAAATGGCAATATTCGTAAGCGGATGCAGGTCGGTACGACGTACCGATTGTGAATTTCGGCACATTTCTCTCGGTCGGTACGTAGTACCGATTGTGATTCGGATGGGTTAAAGGTGCATTTTAAAATCAATATGTAATAACAAATAAATAAAGTACCGTGATCTATAGTGAGAACTTTCCTAGTTTTCATATCCAAATAGAGATCTAAAGGCAGTCTTCCATGCTGGATGCCCTGCTCACTGGCTATTCTGTGGCATAACCCCTGAAATTAAGTACAAAAATAAGTTAAAGAATTCTTCAAAACCGACTGATGATCACTGAAAATTCATGATGGCTAGATTACCGATGAAATCTAAAGAAATAAATTCTAAAGTCAGAAAAATAAATAACTTGTTTTATTTAAATACTTTCATCGAGAATGCATGTTCGATAACTGAAAACTTTTCATACAAAATATATTTAAAACTTGAATTGCATATTATATATTATATACAATATACTTGCCTTGTGGAAATTGTGGTCAACCAATCCACCGATTATATACAATTTATTTTCTTCTATTTCTTTAATTACGTTTTCCGATTCACTACTCAAATATACCAATTGCTCTTTGGGGAATGTGTCTATGTAGCTTCGTTCATCAAAAACCACCTAAAACCACAATAAATATATTTTTTGAGGATATAAGAACACATACCTAATCGGAGAAGTAATATAAAAACATGATTTATCAGAATTATTTAGGATATCTACAAAACAAAGTCAAAGTTTTACTAAATTTACTGAGAAAATTATGTTCTTTCATTGGTGTTTTTAATTATTTAAATATGGAAGGTGACAGTGTTGCCAACTATAATATCAAGATTTTGCAGTAGTTTTTTAGTACCAACAGAAGGGTCTGGTGCATTTAGGATTTATAAATGAGTCTAGTGCAATTTAATTAGGAAAGGAAATACTATATTATGATTAAGATAGTTCGTAGCCCAGTGGTATCAGTCAACGGTTTTTGTATCTACAGCATACTGAGTTTTAAAGATTTTTAAATAACATTGCTCTTAAAAATACTGTTTAAGGAGGTAGGTTAAAAGATATCAATTTTGGCCTTACATCCCAATATTCGTATCCGTTATGCCTGGACATTTCTCTTTTCACTCGCCCTGTAAAGCTTGATATATAAAACTTCATTGGAGTAGAAGATCTCCTATTTAATGAATAACATCTCAATATCTGTTTAATTACTTTAAAACGATCTTTCTCCATCATTAAATGATCAAAACTTAAATCTATTATTACACCAGATGAGCAACTGCTGTTGGCAACTTTGCAATGTTTCAATGCTTTCCTACTTGGTCCTATGTCAATGTTATTTAGTTTGGCTTCGATTCTTTTCTTCTTCGCTTTGGCCTTTTCCCTCGCTCTTTTATCATTTTTTCGTGCTTCCCATTTCTCTTTTTTTATCCACTTTCTCATCTGGTTTTTGGTAAAAGGTCTTTGTTGCAAAAATTGTTCATCTTCGAGTGTTAAGGAACAGGAATTAACAGAAGCACTAACGTTTATGTCGTTATTTTCTTCACAAGACATTTTCAATAGATTTCAACACTTCAAAACATAACCTTTTTACTCACAAGAAATTTATATAATTTGCGAAAGCCAGTGACATATTTCATATTATCGGTTATACTGGGTTAAACTAACATACTAATATGTATTCTAAAGGTAACCAAATTAATAGAATTTAATTGGGTAAAAATCGTTAATACGTGCTTCCAGGATGCTTTCAGGATGTCAGAAATCTGTCAAAATAATTACGTACGAAAAATCTCAATCTCACGTGTAAAAAAATCAGTAGTTGTGCTGGCAACATTTTGTATGCTGTCACGGCTGTCACCCCCAGCCCTGTCGACTGCGTTTTATTTAATTTTGTTATTGAAGGTAAATACCTTGTAAATACATTTTTTATGTTTTATTTTAGTGATAGTAATGCCACCTATAGTTACTATAGGATGACTATAGGAGGCATCATAGATAATATAATGGGAGGCATTGGGTGATAGCCAGTGATAGCAAAGACCACGAAATAATGAATTTCAAAATCATTTTCTTTAACATGGCAACATTTGATTGATAAACGTCAACTTATTAAACAGTTGTCAAAAATATCATTTACTATACAATAAACTCGATTTCGTTTTTATCTATTTTGTTGCATTTACTTATATCTAATAATAATAATGTAGAAATGTGTCAGTTTGATCTTAGGTGTTTTGTGTGATTGTATCGTGTAGCACATATTTAATGATGTAATATAATGTTTTCATTTTTTTTTCACTTTAACTGTTTAGGGGCAATGTATAAATACATTTGATGAATTTATTTCCGTCTTGTTTATATTGTGTTTCTTTACATCTTGGCAGTTTACATGAATGCGTAAAACAACATGTTGATCTCTTCATCAGTTTTTGGTAGAATATTAAAAAAATCTTTAAGATGTGTACCTGTGGTTTCTGGAAGAGGTTTCAAATCGTCAGATCACACAAAATCAATAGAGGTTTGAATTTTCATGTATTACCTTAACTTATTTTCGACTTATGAACTCTATGTTGGATGATCAAATTTATAAAACATTCAATTGGAATAAGCCTCCTTTCCTCTCATAAGTGAATTGGGTAACCACTAACTTCCAATCCATTAAAATTATCTAAATCCAGAAATTAATAAAATTCCTTAAAGATTTTATATCATGGAAATAGGGTATTAGGATTAGGCACAATTAAAATAAAAGGGAATTCCGGTTATCCTAATTGAAAATAGCATTAGAAAGCATATTTCTTTTAGTTTACATGTAAAATGTGTTAACTTTTTGTATAAACACAAAATGAAATTTGAAATATTTCTATGGAATCATTTGCATATGAAAATGCCTTGTATGACCTTGTGCCCCGACGACCTCACCATGATCTCATTTGCAAGAAAACAATAGGTTATTGGTAAAGCTCCAGTTTAATTACCCCTATAAATTAAAAATGGCGGCGATTTTGACAAACACTGGAATATTACCATGTTATCAGTCAGGGAGGTGCCGAGTAATTTTGCCCATAATAGCTCCCAATTTGGAGCATGTGGAAGCCATAACCTTCCTAAAGTTTCAGCCAGTACCTTGTGGGTTTGATAGATAGGAATTTTGGCTGCCTGCTAATCCTATTTGTTACAGTTGTTTGAATTAATACAAGTTTTTTTTAGTTTTCCTGATTTTTTGCAGTGCGAAGAAGTTAACATTCCTACTCCATGGGGTCACATCGCTGGCGTCTGGTGGGGTAACCGACTTACCAAACCTCTCATTGCATTGCATGGATGGCAGGACAATGCTCACTCATTCAAGCCTCTTGTCCCTCTGCTGGATCCGAACGTATCAGTCCTAGCCATAGACTTCCCTGGTCATGGACTGTCGTCTCGACTGCCTGCCGGTATGGCCTATCACATACCAGACAATATCATGACTATAAGACGCGTGGTGCAACATTTCAATTGGAAATCCGTTTCGTTGCTTGGTCACTCGATGGGAGGAATCGCAGCATTCATGTATAGCGCTTGTTTTCCAGACGAAGTCGATATGCTAGCACAATTAGATATACTCAAACCAATCACGGGGAGGAAACCAGGCAGTATAGAAAAATTTGCCAAGTCTATAGACGCATTTATGATAATCGACAAAAGAAACGTTTGTACATTGGAACCACCTTCGTATACTTCAGAGGAAATGGCCGAACGTCTCCACAAAGGTTCGTCATATTCAATCCCTAAGGAGTTCTGTCTCATGATGCTGGAAAGAGGCAGCGCTAGATCTGCGAGAGATCCGACCAGATATTTTTATACGAGAGACTACAGAATAACATTAAGTGCTAATTTGGGAGTGTCTGACGACGACGCACGCAGCATGGCAGAAAGAATCACATGTCCTTTGTTAACCATTAAATTTGAGGGCGGTTCATATTTCGAACCTAAAGAGAAGTTTTACGAAATCGCTGATATTATAAAGGGTCACAACAAGCATTTCCAATTACACGAGTTGCCAGGAACCCACCACGCTCATTTGGATAAACCGGAATCGGTTGCGCCTTTAATAAACGAGTATTTAAGAAAGTATCATAAATCTTAACTATTTATAGTTGAATTAAATATTTAAATATTAGACTTTTTAGAAGTCATTTGGTAGCTTTATCAAATAAGTTTTGAGAAAGGCTGTAAAGTTAGTTTCAAGAACGAGTGTAATATGACATATTTATTTTTTTGATACTATTTCTGTGTAAAATTTATACATCTCAGAAATATTGAGTAAGAGAAATCATTGGGTGATGGATGTTAGCATTTTATTTTATCAAAACTTGCTTACTTAACATAGAATAATGTCCGTATTCTGAACATCACTCTTAAAATGTGAAGTAAATACAGAAGTTTTTTTGATGGTGCTATACATACGTTTTCTTTATAATTTTTCTATTTTTGTTGTCGTGAGGTTTCCGATTATGGTTACTGAGTTTTTTAATTTATTTGCATCTATACTTGGAGTGACAAGTGATTTCTGTAATGGGTTCACGTTTTCAATTTTGTTTGTTCTGAATTCAATCAATAGGTGTTGTTTATTCAATATTATTTTAGTCATTGGGATTTTAAAAATATTTTATTATGTTATATTTATTTATGCAATTTAAAAACAGGACAATATGAAAACATGAAATATTTTATATCTTCATTAGGCATTTTAAAATAAAAATAACTATCAATACTTTTTTACTATTTTTCCATAAATGTTAATAATTTATTAAATAAAAAGACAATTGATAATGTTTAAAACCACAATATCCATTACTGCAATAATTATACGGCCCTAAAACCATTCACTCCATTTATATAGCCCTAGAATCATTACTCCATTGAATGACCAACAAAAACCACATAACTTTCATAACATTGGCATAATTGTTAGATATTTAGAGGTAAAAATAATATATTTTGTAAAACCGGAATTCTTTTTTTAAAAACAATCTTTTGAATTTGGAACAATAATTAACCAAATCCCCATTTGAAAAGGCGAGTCTCCTTACATTGATGATAAACTAGGATGTTGTAAGCAAGGGGAGAGGTTGTATGAGAAATGTAATGTGGGTGAAAGAAGGATGTTTGGATAGAAGAGTGAAGGTCCATTCTCTTTGCCTGCCTCTTAAGGGACACGGCTTGATAGGTTATACAAAGATCCTACTTACAAACTGTTTTGTTTACTCGAATTTATCTTGATTAATCACAACTTTTTTGATATTATGCAATCAGTGTAGTGGTTTAGTCGCTGACTGGTTTGATCTCGGATGCTGGCTCCTGTACAACAGAAGCTTTGTTTTCTGTGAAAGATGACAAATGTGTATTTGTCTTCATTTTGGGTGACTCCAGATTAATTAACAAACTAGCTTTCCCGACAAACGTCGTCCTGCAGTCCTTACTATGAATATCTATTGATTTCGTATTTGTTATTTATACAAAAATACGTTTTAAATATGTTAGAATGTTCAAAAAACATTTCTGAAAGCTTGAAAGAAATTCTATCAAAAATCTGCGTACCAATGTTTTGAAACTCAAAGCTTGTCATGTAAATAAAAATTGTTTTGTTATCAGTGATATGTTCTAATATAGATGAGCAATACAGTACAATCATAACGAAAAAACGTGCTATGATTTTGATGATCTTCTATGAAGTTGAACTACGAAAAAAAATGTGAAATTTAAGCCAAATTGAGTCATCTCTGTATTTGTACTCTTCTAACATCCAGTAAAGTCAAAGGGGTGTAATAGCTTTCCTTCTCACTCTTTGGTCTAGGGACAATCATTGTCTTTTTAGCAATAACAATTATTATTCCTTCCTTCAGGTAGAAAGTCATTTATGTCATTCATAAAAAAGAATTGACAATGTATTCAAACAAGTACCCCTATTCTGTAGCAAGTGTAGGGTAGTCACTTGAAAAAAAGTGACTATTTGGCGATACATTTTGTATGAAAAACGTCTATACGTATCGAATGCGAGAATCGCATATAGACGTTTTTCATACAAAATTATGTATTTTAATTTTTAAATATTATAAGGTACTTAATTAATGTAAATCTTGTTCCCAATAATTTCTAACTTTTATCTCTATATTTCAAGTATTATTAAATTTCTACTTGTTGTATACATGAGATTTTTCGACATGTTGAACATGTTGAGAATTCTCATGATTAGGAGTTTCGGAGACTTGAACATTACCACCTAATGGCGAACGTTGTTAACGTAAAGTATCACACTAAGCCAGCCTTCGAAATAACAGTAGAAGACGGTCGTAAGCCCGTAGTGGTTTGTTCCATTTAAAAATCGAACATTAGTAATGAATTGTTAGAGTCACTAGTTGTTATTTTTTCTTTACTTAATTAATGATTGTGTTATAGATTTGTACTTGATTGAGAAAGGTTTAACTCAATTAATTTTCTTAGCACTATTCGAGGTGCTACAGCAGCCTTTTAGCATTAAAACTGTCATATTTTTTAAATTTTCAATCGCGGCAGGACACCACCGAGAGCAATGCAGGTTCGTCAAAGTGTGGTTTGTCACATCTTTGAAATTTGTCATACCTTTTTGTGTGCACTTATTTTGACTCGATTGCGTATCTATACTATAACATATCACTGGTTGTTATGGGTTTTTTCACAGATAACGTTGTTGACAGTAAATCCGTTCCATACTAACTTCAATATTATTTGCTATCCATTTTTGAACTTTTAATAATTATTCTGTTATCCAGAGCGGAGAAGAATCAAATAAACTAAAAATGATAAAAATCTGTTCAGCCGATCTCGAGTTATAAGTGTTCGCACTAACCCGACTTTCTTTTATATTATAGATAAAAAGTATGTTCATTGCTTCTACTTTTTGTTGAATTGATGGAGCATATCTCTCCAGGGTTGTGAGGCACAGCTTTCATTTGTCCATGCTTTGTAATTTTATGTACCTAATATGTATTTCTGTGAATATTTTCCATTGTATAGTCTTTTACGTATCACAACAGAAAATGTGTACCATTTTTGTAAATAATAGTCATTCATTTCGTCAGTTAACTACTATGCTACTTTCTCACGGAGATAAGCCGGATATAATTTTTTGCAGAATACCGTTTAGTCACAATATAATAATTTTATATGTTTGATTATTTCATAAGTGTATTAAGATCTGTTAAATATCTGATTTTGCAGTCATACTGCCAAATACTGATATGGTTTAGTGGCAATACTGTTTTAATACACGTGTTCACATGAGCACAGAATCGGTTTTATACCGAATGTCAATAAAAAAAAAAAACTGGTAGAGCTGTATATGATAAAAATACAATCTGACAAAACTTGACCCCATATAAACGTGGGATTATGGTATTTACATAATGAAAGTTTAATAAATTTAACTAACAGAATTTTTCAAATTAGTTTGGGCGCATTTAATAGTATCGTCTATTAATAATAATATCAACATGAATTTTTTGAAGTGCTCGACTACTCATCAAATGCAATAATGAAAATGCAACTACGTTTTAAAATTCTATTTAGGTATGTACATTATTGAATTCTAGACTTAACTATATTTTTTAAAACGTACCGTTAACACTCAACCATGTAAAATACTTAATTTCTTGCAAAAAAGATATTTTATTATTGTTATTATGTTTGTTTTATATGTAATTTTATCTATGACAAATTATTCAGTATTAAAAATATACTGTGAGAATTTATAATAAACAATTACAGTGGAATTTTTGTATTTTTGTCATCCTTTTGGATGTTTATTTGACAACCATTTTCTCTTTGACGCTTCAAGCTCTAATTAATACGGGAGTACGTCATTATTTAATGATTATTATTCATTCAAAAATATATATAAAATACAAGTCAAATCTCTATATAGCAAATATCGAAGTAACGAAATTTCCAGTATAACGAATCATCAATTATTTGTCCCCGAAAAACTTCCATATAAAATGTATTGAACCAAAATTCATTATAATGGTGTTGATCTCAGTATAGCGAACATTTTTGTTTTAAAATTTTAAAATCATGTTACAATTAGGAAACAAAATTTCTCCGACTTCAGTTTGTCTTTGGCAAGTTCGCAAGTGTTTGATTCTTAAACCTTCAATAACAATAAAATTTAGTGTTTTTGTACTAAAATAATCATGATGAGATGAGATTAATGACTTTGTGTTTTGCTGTATTCATCATTAGTGTCTCAAATAATAGTTTATTTGACCTCAGTAGGTATAATATGGCGACACAAAAAATTAAAAAGTATAATTTCCTATATATCCAGTGTAATGAACTATTTTTTATGGTCCCGTGAAGTTCGTTATACTGAGATTTGACCTGTAGGTATATATTTAATGGGACAGCATGTAATGTCTAAAATAAATCTACAAAAAAAAATATTTTAATAATTTTTTATTTTATACAAAAATTACATTTCAATATCAGTGTTCAATAAGCAATGTCTTCCGTTACATGTTACAATATTTTTATATCGTAATTTAAAAAAATTAAAGTATGTTCGGGAAAAGATACTTATTAAAACATTTTAATCATTTAGAACATTTACATCAATCTTCTATACTACTTAAACGAAAGAAAATTCAGATACTTAACCTATGTAGTATAAAAAAGATATGACACATTTTTTTTGTATGTAAAAAGAATCTAATATTAGATCAGTATAAATATGAGTTATTTTTTGATGAGGTATTTCAGTAAATTATTCATTATTTCAATTACATAACATTTAAGAATGGCACATGAAACTTGCAAAATTTATCAAAAGTCTGATCATGAAATAAATCAGTTTGTCAAAACAGAAAAATTCAACTTAATAATAAAAAAAATATCTCTACAATATCATAAATATTTAAAAATATATTTTATAACAAAACATCAATTTTTTTTGTAAATTCAGCTACCATTTTTATGAAGCATTAAGAATAATGTATCCCTGAAGGAAACCAGTAATTCATTCTGCTTCTGATCAGATATTTAAAAATTGATGTCTTTTACATTAAATAAAGATTTTTATTTATTTATTTTCTTAACTCACAGCTAAATATTAGGAATTTAATTATCAACAACTTTATCTACATAATTTATTTGCATTTTTACATTTATGATCAAGATATTGGTTTTGTATGTTTATGCCAGTCATAATGATGCAGCATTTCACAATATATCTACATTAATGACTACACTTTTAATACAGTGGAAGAGGCATACATACCCTGGCTCTGTTGTCACTAATTATAATGATATGAGGGTGGAAATTGAGAGAAGAATTTTTTCTAGAAGACTAAAGCCACTCTATATAAGACATTAATTAGACCAGTCTTAACACATATGCCTCAGATACCTGGATACTGCCTAGGTATGATGACAAAGGAGTGGACGCGTTTGAGAGAAACGCAGAATATACAGCCCCATAAATGATGGTCAAACTTGGTGTAGAAGATACAAAACTGAGCTCTATGATCCCTTTCTGACTGGCTTGGAGAGAATTCGTAGCAACCATATGCCCTTATACTTAAGTAAGTTTGTAACATGATTGATCCAATAAATTAAAAAAATGCAAATAACTAATAAAACAGCGTCAATAATCATCTTAAAAGAATACTCAGAGGTCACATGGCACAGGTGATTGCAGTCTCGTAACCGCATTTATAGTTTTCAGTAGTGGATATCTTCCGCAGTTACATTTTCCCCGGAAATCGTCTAGATCTATCGCCCACACCATTGATCCGGCCAATCCTAGACTTTGAGCTAGTTTGACTTTCCTGGCAACTTGCTGCGTGTCGTCGAACGAGACCCATTGTAAACCTCGACGAGCGAATGGACCTATTCTTCCTTGTGGGTCTCTTTCTATCGACCATCCTGCTCGTTTGACTCGGTCACAAATCTGAAAAATTCAATACAATTCATATTGCTTCTTTTATAATACTTTTCGATTTGCTTTCTGTTTAAGAAATATCCTTACCTCATAATATGAAAGGAAGCCTGCTGCTTTAGTGTATTCGCCGGCCTCTCCAGCCCCGACTGCAGGGACGTTCATTCCTTTCTCAGACGAACTAGTCAATGTAAATGTTTGACCGTAGGATGGGATACCCATGACTAATTTACTTGGAGATGCTCCTTTTTCTATCCAATAATTCAAAGAGTAGTTCTGAAAAGAAAATAAATTGCTGTCAATATCTATTGAACAAATTGTTAACTTTCAGACTTAGAAATAAAAGTTAAAATGGGGTTGACTGATGGGACAGAAACAGATCCAGAAAACTGAAGACTTAATTATTCGATTAGTTTTTGTCTCTTTTCATCTCGTTGTTTAATTATTGTGACAAGTGGGATAGCAAATAACAGACTTTTATTATTTGTATTTTACAAAGACTTTTGAAAAATAGAAGTATTTGAAAATGCAAGTCCTCATAATATTTAAAGTATTGACGGTCGACATTGAAATAAGGATTGAATTTCAAGAGGAACTCCCTGGATATGGTGTGGGAGAAGGTCATCGAAGTTGCACGAGATTGAGCGCAGTGGAGAGGTCTTGTTGCCTCCTTATGCCCCTAAGCGAAGTCAATAAATACATCCGCACTGTCTCATAATTTTGAACAAATACTTACGGCATTGAAGTAATCATATGTATCTCCAGGGTAATGGTACAAAGGAGCAACGTGGCCAGTTTTACGGTCCCAATGTCCGTGATAGTCGTATGTCATCACTGCGATCCAGTCTAAATCTCTTGAAAGGGATGGAACATCATATCCGGCGTCGATCACCATTTTACTGGCTGAAACGGCTGCAGATAAGGACCATCCTCGAGGTCTGAAAGCTTGACGGAGTTCACTTACAAACTTGGCAAAAGCTACCTTGTCTGAAGCTGGTCCAGCATTGCAATCCACCTAGTAATAAAAAAAGGAATTTCAAAAACTATTATTAGTCGGGAGAAAATATTTTAAGTAGAATAAAGAAAAAATAAGATTGAATTTATTGTACAGAGAGTTTGGTAGGAACTGGTGTGATATAGGGAAGACCATTTGAAACATCTTGTGGGTTCTCAGAATTTATATGGGATATAGGTCCCCTTTTTAAGAATCTATATAATAATTTAGAAATGTTTTTTTATTTGCCTTTTGTCGTTGCTTTACGGTATGTCGGAGCATCACGCCTAAACGGCTGAACCGATTTCACTAATTCTTTTTTTGTCGTTTTAGCTTTTATCAGTAGAAGGTTCTTATGAGAGAAAAAAATAAGAAAGTTGCGTGGTAAATCTACATAATAATTCAGAAATGTTTTTTTATTTGCTTTTTACCGTATGTCATCACATCACGCCTAAACGGCTGAACCGATTTCACTAATTCTTTTTTGTTTTGTTGGCTTTTATCAGTAGAAGGTTCTTATGAGAGAAAAAAATAAGAAAGTTACGTGGTAAATTGGGAAATTAAATAAAACTCGCATTAGCCCCTCCTTCTCTATCTACATATTCAGAAATGTTTTTTTTATTTGCTTTTTACCGTATGTCATAGCATCACGCTCAAAATACAAATTCTACGTCAGATATGAATCTGCACAGAGCCGTGCAAAATGCCGGAGAAGGTTCTTTAATACAATTTGCTGCATTAACTTTAATATATTTAGAGCAATTTAAAAAACCCTATTTTTTAGGATCTTTACACAAAATTTTAATAAACATTAAAAGTGTAATTCTTCTTTTTCTGTGCTTATGTCAGTTATAGAGGTCTGCAAAGCAATGGGAAGCTAGACTAGAACCTGTTTAATTACCTACCGATCAAGCCTGACAATCGGAATCAAAAATGTAAAGCAAGACGGGTATAAGCTAGTTAAAAATAAAACCATTTGAGAAGTCCCAAAAAACCGATTGACAAAAAAAATTAAGTTCATTTTAATTATTTTTTTTTAAAATAATCAGGATAAATATTGAGTTCTTCTCTCGTTAACTTCTCTAAACATCCCCTTTCAAACAGTAGGTAGGTTATACAAAATGTATTTACCATACCTAAAACATAAACATCTGACGCAATATTCGCTATTTCAAGTAAAGTATTTTCAATAGTAACATCAACCATTGTATAGGGGCCGTCCATGAATCACGGGAGCCCATAAGGGGTGAATGGATCTGGAAAAAATCACGTATGGGGAGGGGGGGGGGGGTCTAGTAATTAAATCACGTGCATTTTTATTTGATAAAAATATATAAATTCTATGTACCCACAGGATATTTTAAGTGATTCCCTTTTATCTTCAATTTACCAAACACCCATTTCATATTTTGAATGGACGTTCAAAATTTACCTGCCAACATTTAGGGTATTCCCAATCGAGATCTAATCCATCAAAGTGCCACTTGTCGATGAATTCTACCACATTGGTAATGAAACGAGCTCTGGCTGATGGATCGTTGACCAAGCGTGAGTATTTGTCTCCGAGTGAATCGTTCCAACCTCCAATGGCGACGACCACTTTGATTCCTTTCTTCCTCAATGCCGTCACCTTGCCATAGAAATCTGTAAATATGAAGTGTTTTTTAACTTCTATTTACCACTCAAAGTTAACACAAATACACGCTATTAACCCTACCAGATCCGCAAAAATTAAGAATCTGTCAAAAAAGTTTATGAAAAAAAGTAAATTTTAACTGACTGTTCCACAACTATCAAAATTCCTCTAAAGTAACCCGCTATTCGATCAATTCAAGCGGCACCTTAGAAACACCCGCCAAAATTTTAGAGGAACCGCTTATATTATCTCAAAATCGTGTCGTTTTTTCTTCAGACACCTCTCTTAAAAACAGCAAACAAACAAAATAAGTTATTATTTTCAGTAAAACTATTATTTTGTTTTCGTCATAAAAGATATGTAAATGGTGGATATATTTCTTGAGAAAGATGAATTTGTTTGAGAATTAGGAAATTTGGCGGCCGTGATGATAATTTTGACATGGGGAGATAATTCGTTTGAAATCACTTACAGCTATAATCACGTCAATCGATTTCTCAAGAAATATTGTTCGGATTGTTTGAAATCATACGGAATTGAAAGATGAATTTGTTTGAGAATTAAATTTTTTAGTTGATGCTAAATTTTAGCGGGTCTGACAGGGTTGGGGTATTTGACTCTTTCACAGTATTAAGCTACTTAAAGCTTGTGTTGTGAAAGAGGAAGATGATCGACAGCTGGGATCAAGCCCACACGAGCTACGCACGAACATTGCGGAAGCTGATGTCGAACCCGCCAGACTACCAACCACTAGTTCAAATTAATACCAATAATTGCTTTGAGAAACTATGCAGTGACGATCATCGAGGTCCCAACCCAAGAGGCGGAAACCGTCGAGAAAAAACAGTACCTGGCCAGAGGAAGAAAAGGTCACCGCTTCCGGTCAAAGGGTTCTCGTGAACCCCCAGATAAACGTCCCGGATACTACATATGTTTCATGTATCGTATAAATAACTATTGAAAATAAAATGTAGAATGGTTCAATACCGTTGTCAATGTCAGCCCATGAGTCGTGCGGGGTTATCGTCAATTTGACTGCATCAAGAACTGCAAAAGCGTATGCAATATGTGTGCAAAGTGAAGGATCTATGTCATCTGGGGTGTATTTACCATCTCCTTGTCTGCAAAAAAGTTGTTTTGTAAATAAATTAGTTTACAAAAAAGCACAGGACTTTATTATTAGTTTTATTTGTTGAAGTAAAAAAATATGTCTGCACAACCCAACCCCGATTATTTAAAATATTAAGATTTTTCATTTCTTTCAGAATACTTATGGGGTAAGCGGGCATGTTTAGAACTAAAGCCGTCTCACTACGGAGTAGGAATGTGTTGTTTTTATGAAGAGTTGCGGTTGCAAAATTAGTCACGTCTCAATAGGAATATACACAAGTTGTTTTTATGAAGAGTTGCGGTTGCAAAATAAGTGACGTCTCAATAGGAATATACACAAGTTGTTTCTATGAAGAGTTGCGGTTGCAAAATAAGTGACGTCTCAATAGGAATATACACAAGTTGTTTTTATGAAGAGTTGCGGTTGCAAAATAAGTGACGTCTTAATAGGAATATACACAAGTTGTTTCTATGAAGAGTTGCGGTTGCAAAATAAGTGACGTCTCAATAGGAATACACAAGTTGTTTCTATGAAGAGTTGCGGTTGCAAAATAAGTGACGTCTCAATAGGAATATACACAAGTTGTTTCTATGAAGAGTTGCGGTTGCAAAATAAGTGACGTCTCAATAGGAATATACACAAGTTGTTTTTATGAAGAGTTGCGGTTGCAAAATAAGTGACGTCTCAATAGGAATATACACAAGTTGTTTCTATGAAGAGTTGCGGTTGCAAAATAAGTGACGTCTCAATAGGAATATACACAAGTTGTTTCTATGAAGAGTTGCGGTTGCAAAATAAGTGACGTCTCAATAGGAATATACACAAGTTGTTTTTATGAAGAGTTGCGGTTGCAAAATTAGTCACGTCTCAATAGGAATATACACAAGTTGTTTTTATGAAGAGTTGCGGTTGCAAAATAAGTGACGTCTCAATAGGAATATACACAAGTTGTTTCTATGAAGAGTTGCGGTTGCAAAATAAGTGACGTCTCAATAGGAATATACACAAGTTGTTTCTATGAAGAGTTGCGGTTGCAAAATAAGTGACGTCTCAATAGGAATATACACAAGTTGTTTTTATGAAGAGTTGCGGTTGCAAAATTAGTCACGTCTTAATAGGAATATACACAAGTTGTTTTTATGAAGAGTTGCGGTTGCAGAATTAGTCACGTCTCAATAGGAATATACACAAGTTGTTTTTATGAAGAGTTGCGGTTGCAGAATTAGTCACGTCTCAATAGGAATATACACAAGTTGTTTTTATGAAGAGTTGCGGTTGCAAAATTAGTCACGGGGAAAAAACGCTAGTGGGTCCCGCTGTTTTGAAATGTACAAACTGAAACGGTTTTTAACGTACGACGCCAACCGTAGTGCGCATAGCTTTTCTGCAGAAATTGACATATACAAAATAAGGACGATAAGCTTAATTTGATAATTGGGTAATATATTACCTGTACCAAGCCCAGTTTGTGAAGTAGCAAACGACCATCTTTCCTGGAGACGGAGCAGGTTGAGCGGGGAAAGATATTTCGGTTGTTTGAGTAACCGAAGTCGTTTGTTTGGGTGGTGTAGGACGAGGGGTTGGTGGTGGCGTTACCGGCGCAGCACCCTCTCTACAATTTGAATTCGACGGCCAATCACAGTGATCCTAAAATATAAATAAAAAATGTTTAAAACAGAATAGATTCCGTTCGAAGTTTGAATAATTAAAGTTTTATGTTCTTTTGCTTTGACTGAAAGAAAATAATATGTTCACGAAAGTGGTAAAATTCAATATAAAGTCAGTTTAACCCATTGAATGCCATGGTTTTTTTTATATAGGTACCAATGTGCGTATAGCCACCATACAAAACGACATGGAATACTGCGCACATAGGGTCACTGGCGCTGATAAATGCGCATAATTCTGTAAGCCCACACAAGGCAATACATATTGTGTTTTATTCGGTATGCCAAGTGAAATATTCATATACAATTAAATTTAAGTAAACACTAAAAAAAATCTAAATATTCAGAAATAATATTTGCCTTATTCCAATGTAATCCTGGGGGACAGTTTTGTGATTGGAGTACTCCTTGATTACACAAATAGTATTTGTTGCAATTCATCGGATCGGCGGCGAAAATACGACCTAAACATGGACCACCTGCTCCAGATGTCTGTAAAACAAAATTTATTTATTTATTTAGTATACATTTGTTTTAATATTAACACTTTGGCAGCCCAACAACGGTGCCTTCGCTAAAACGTTAGAAATGTTAATTCTTAATGTTCTTACAGATGTATCCTCTGCAGGTAATGGTTGAATTTGAACTTCTACTTCTTGTGGTGGACTGATGATTTCATTATCTGGTGGAAGCAGTGGAACATCTGTAAAATAATATGATGTATTAGATCCGTTTGTGCAATGTAAGAAAATTTAACAAATCTATATCTATAAAACAGATAAGTACAAAAAATCTTTATATGTCCGTTGAAAAATCTGAAATCATATAACCAATTTGCCCCAACCCCGTTTCATTAGAAATATAATAACTTGCAGATTGTTTTTGATCATTAAAAGTACAAGTAAGATAGAGTATCGATTGTTCACCAATATAGCAAAAGAACTTAATCTTAGTAATTTGTCCTATTTGCGTATCATGTTTCTTTCCATTTCTGACCACATTGGTGTTAAGTTTGCGAATACAGACTGACAAGAAAATTAATAACACTAGTCTGTCATTTTAATAAAAAAAATATATGATTGGTGGTGTTATCGCGTCGATCGTGCATATTTTACACCGGGTAATCGTCAGTAATATATACACAAAAGACAAAAGCGAAACCGCACACATAACGCTTAGCGCCTATGCATGATTTTTCCATATTTTTTCAACTCACCTGGTATAGAAACTGGAGATTCCAGGACACACGCCGGTTGAGGTGTAGATATGAGTCCCAATTCTCTCGCAGCCGCACTCAGTAGAGGCGATTTCTCACAACCGCACGAGTTTCTAAAGTCGTCCAAATCAAGGGCCCAAACCATACCACCACCTAATCCCATAGCTTTCAAGTAGGATGTCTGTAAAAAAACAATCAAAGTAATGAAACAATGACTCCAAATAAAAAAAACGTTTGATTAACATACTTTGCTGATTTATACCTTATGCCTGATCATGGGAATGTCATCAAATGAAACCCATTGATCTCCTTTGAATGCGTATGGACCCATTCTGCCTCTTGGATCATGTACAACCTTCCAGTTTTGGTTTTGAATTCGATGACATATCTGTAAATGAAAATGAAATCCTTGTAGATTTGATCATAATAAGACTTTTTACTGCAAGTTAGGGTTGAGAGATTGCTTTACCTCATAATATGATAAAAATCCTCTAGCTCTTGTTGAGTCTCCAGCTTCACCGCCTCCATATGTAGGACTATTAAGACCGGTGTTGGTAGAAGACGCCAATGAAAACGATTGTCCGTATAATGGTAGTCCAAGAACAAGTTTTGCTGGATCTGCTCCTCGCATAATCCAATGATGGATTGAGGCATTCTTGACAAAGAATAATTAAATTATTAGCAAAATGTTGGCATTTTAGATGGTGGATTTTGGGATTCCCATCAGATGCTTACCACATTGAAGAATTTATCCGCATCTTCAGGGTGGTCGTACATAGGAGCAATGTGACCAGTTTTCTTGTCCCATTGTCCGTGGTAGTCGTAAGTCATAACAGCAATCCAATCCAGATTCTCAGAGAGACCAGGAACATCGTATCCTGCAAATACGCAAATGCGATAATAAAAGTTTTGTAGCTTAGTGTCTCAGTTTTTGAATAACAAATATTTTTTTCTCTTTGGGAGACTTTTAAACATGTCATTTAAGCAGGCGTGAAAAAAAGATTGAAAGAAGGAAGCTGACTAGTAGCAGGATTGGTGAGTGGTGCACTAAGACATATTTCTGAAATCAAACAGTTGAAGCGTAATGTAATCTTGATACCATTCATGATTTATGGGAGTGAAACTTGGATATGGATGAAAAATATGGAAGTTGGTATAAATGCTGTAGAAATGAGATGTTTACGCAGGATAAGCGGAAAAAGACTGATTGATAAGGTGATGAATGATAATATTAGAATGGAATTTGGAGTTTGGCGAAGTCGAGGACGTTGCAAGGTGGGGGAAAGTAAGGAGACGGTTTTGGAACAATCCGATTCAAGAATGGAAGACAGAAGAGCCGCAAAAATCACCAGAGACAACATACTACAAGGAAGTGAACCTCCAGGACGACCACCTAAATGCTGGGGGATAGGCAACGTAGCAGTAACAACAGGCCACCAGGCCTAATAAAAGAGGAGGAAGAAGAATTTGGAGCGAATTTTAGCACAGTGACTAGAACGAAAGTTAACAAATTGAGGTTGTCGGGCATTTTGAGAGAATCAATGAAGAGAGTATGACAAAAAGGATCTATAAATCGGATATAATGGGTGCAAGTAGATGTGGCCGACCTAGAATGACATGGACCGATCATATTGATGCTGTCTTAAAGGAGGACCAAGTTAGGAGTACAAGAAATAGGAGACAACATTATGCTGTTGAATGAAGCGAAAAAGGTTTGTTTGGTTACCAAATGTTAAAAATTACCTGCATCAATCACTTTTCTGTTTGGAGACACGGCTGCTGATAACAGCAGGTTGTGTGGAATGAATGCTTCTCGAAGTTCTCTCACCAAAGCTGCAAATCCATCCTTATCCGATGCTGGTCCTTTGTGACATTCCACTTGCCAACACACAGGGTACTCCCAATCCAAATCCAAGCCATCGAACTTGTTGGCCAGTATGAAATCTACAACATGGATGATAAACCTTCTTCTCGCTGCAGGACTGTTTACCAGTTTACTGTATTTGTCTCCTGCAGAATCGTTCCATCCACCTAAGGCAATCAAAACCTTTTTGCCCATGCTTCTGAATGAAGTAACCTTTTCGTAGAATTCTGAAATAATAAAAATGAAGGTTAGGAGTGGTTTCCAAATCAATAATACTAGAAAGTTATACAGGTAGGCCTATGATTTGCATCACCGATGGTTAACGTACAGATAGGTATCCAATTTCTAAAGATTTTGAGTAAAACATGATCAAAAAAAGAATTTTCTAGGCTACAAAATTCTGTGATGTACAGTTGCGCTGTCATGTTGAAAAAGGTACGGAGAGAGAGAAACTTGCATTCTTTTCCATCCAGAAACATTCCATCGCTTTTTCCGGCAACGTACTTCTGACTTGGCCTTTCTTGAGGACCAAATCAATGTGTTTAAGTCAAGTTACTCAGGTAACCACATTTTCTTACAATTTGCCATTTGTTATTCTACTATCAATCATTCTTTCAACAGACTCATTCGTCTTGATTTTTTGACATTCTCTTACTTTCATACTACACACTTCCGATCCTACACTCTCCTTCAGAGTTTCGTTATTTCTTCAAGAGATACTTACTGTTGTCAATATCTGCCCATGAATCGTGTGGTTTAATTGTGAAAGAAGTTCCATCAAGCACGGCGAATCCATACAAGATATGCGTACAGAGTGACGGATCTATGTCACTTGGAAGATACTTGCCGGGACCTTGTCTGGAAAAATGAAATATTGAAAAGTGTTATTAAATAATGCAAAGTGATTTTTGGGAAAAAATTCTTACAATTTGTATAGAGTAAGGTGGTCAGTGCTGGGGTTAAAAATCATTGATGCTTTCCTAGGGTTTCGTGCGAGCCCTTTGATGTGAATTCTGTGGTTCGTACAAACCCTCTGTTTGTCGAAAAAAAAAAAACTTTTTTAGACTCTTCTAGGCCTCAAACTTAATATTCAATGGGAATTAAAATAATATTTCAATGGGAATATTACCTTATATAAAAAATGACAGAAAATATTCACTTTGAATGCTGAAGCTCTGGAAATTTTTTAGGAAAGCATCTCTAGTTCAAACCCACTAAACTCTACGACCTACGTTCATATAATAATAATTGACCATTTATTATGTTTTTCATACCTGTACCAAGCCCAATTGGTGAAGTAGCAGATCATTTTATATCCCTCTTCTTCAACTGTGTTGTCCTCTCCAGCAGCAATCTCACCATATTCATCCTCAGTGATGACGGCTTCTGGTGGAGATGGCTGCATTGATGGAGCCTCGGTTGCGGGTTGGGTCACAGGGCGTTCTCTCTCAGGCTCTACCTCCCCTCCACTCACTGGCGCAATTGGTACCAGCTCCGAACCTGGTTCTGGTCCAGTTGCGTCTTTGAGGACATTTCTTATTGTGCTCAAAAGTGGATGAGGTCCTTCGCCGCAACTAAAATAATAAATGAAATAATTAAGACAATATGACAACAATGTGTATTTTGAAGCAAAGATCATGGAGTCGGCAGTGATTGAAAATTAATAAACAATAAAAGCTATTCACCTATTTTTGAAGTCATCCAAATCCAAAGCCCAGACCATAGCACCTCCAAGATTCAATGATTTGACATATTCCGATTTCTTTCTTATCATAGCTTGATCATCATATCCCACCCATTGATCACCTTTGTAAGCGTGGGGTCCCATTCGTCCTTCGGGATCTTGTTCCACAATCCAGCCACGGTTTTTGATTCGATCACAAATCTACGAATTAAAAAAAATGTTAAATGAATTTAGTTATAAGCTTTTTTTACCATCACGCCCTGTTCCTTAAGGCCATAAGGGGTAAATGAAGAGAGCGAACCTCCATTACCTTCTACCCAGGTATACTTATTTCGCTTTTTTCACCAACATAAAATTTCTCATACAACCTCTCCTATTTCTTTTGCTTCTGATCTGATCTTTCTTGAGATCCACAACATTCTCAGTCAGAATACCTTTCCTTTCGCCTTATAAATTCTTTTAGTATTCTTATTTGCATTCATTCTTTCAACATACCAAAACCATCTCAACTTATCTACTTCCATACCACATCCCTTCCTAATATTCTCATTCATTTCTCACAGAGCCTTTTCACGCATTCATCGTAGAGCTCTCATTTCTACTACATTTTATCCACCTTTCACAGCCAGACATCGTTAACATAGTAACAGGATTGCGTTATGTACTAGATGATTATCATATAGTGAGACGTTGTTGTTTCTCGCAAAAATTTCTTAGTGCACCGCCCACCCTGCTGCCAGCCACCATCCTGCGTTCGATTTCTTCTTCACTCTTTCCATCCCTACTAAACACACTTCCTGAATAAAAATTCATATTTGCTTGCTGAAGGCATTCATTTTCTGCGGATATTTAATAATTCGTTCTTGCTTTATCCCTTTCAAAGACCAAACCCTTTGTTTTGATGACAAACAGTTGAAGGAAAAAATTATGGATTGTTACCTCGTAATATGATAAGAATCCTTGTGCTCGCGTGTGCTCTCCAGCTTGCCCTCCAGCTCTAGCTGGCACATTAAGACCTGTTTTATTCTTGTTTGCTAACAGCGCTGGTGGAGTGTCCCAACTTGTTCCAAGAGTGAAAGATTGACCATACAACGGCATACCCAAAACCAATTTTCTTGACGGAGCTCCTTGATCAATCCAATAGTGAATAGAATAATTGGCATTAAAGAATTTAACATCGTCATCAGGATGATAGTACAACGGAGCCACGTGTCCAGTCTTTTTATCCCATTGTCCGTGGAAATCATAAGCCATCACAGCAATCCAATCCATATTTGCAGCCATTGCTGGAACGTCGTAACCTGCATCGACGATCGTCTTACTGGCTGATACGGCAGCAGTCAGAAGTAGCCCTTTAGGACGGAAAGCAGCTTTGAGTTCCTGCACCCATAAACTGAAGGCTGCTTTATCTGATGCTGGCCCTTTAGAACAATCGGTCTGCAAAATAAATACAATTAATTTTGATCAAACAAATTTGCACTTGATAAAAGTGAGGGTCTATTTCGTCAACGTTTGTATGTTTAGTTCACTTATTCAAGATTTTCACCTGCCAACAAACGGGGTATTCCCAATCAAGATCCAAACCATCGAAGTTGTGTTTTTCCAAGAAAGACAGGGCGTGATTTATAAACCTTTGTCTGGCATTAGGGTTATTGACTAATCTGCTGTATTTATCACCGGCTGAATCGTTCCATCCTCCCAGAGCCAAGAGTACTTTGAGGTTCTTTTTCTTATAAGCGGTGACCCTTTCGTAAAACTCTGCAAGTAAAATTTACGTATCCATTAGTATTGGCTTAAAAATATAATTCTTCGCTACTTCAAAATCATACTTACTATTATCAAAATCTGCCCAAGAGTCATGCGCTTTGATGACTAGATTTTCATAATCCAACACTGCAAATCCGTAAACTATATGTGTGCACAGGCGAGGATCTATATTTTCTGGAAGATATTTACCAATTCCCCTTCTGTACCATGCCCAATTCGTAAAGTAGCAGACAATCTTATAATAACCTGCAAAAAACGAGTAAAATTGAAATGTTACAGATTTTCTGTTATTTGAATTATTATAGATGATGAAACGGGTTGATGGAATGAAGAACCAGAAAATTTAGTAGATTCATACATCAAATACTTACGGGGTGGAGCAAATACACCTCCAAAATGGCCAAGAAAACTTGGAGACAGTTGAAGAAGGGCAGAAAAGCATTATAAAAAGAAAAAATGAGTAAGGCATTAAAACATTTTGATCCACCTACCATTCAATGGTTCTACATCATTTTCTTCAAAGCTTGGAGCTACCGTTGTAGTGGTTGATGGTTTCGGGGGAGTCCAGTAAGATTCATCTGGGGGCGCTTGTGTTGGAGGAGGAGTCATCGGGGGACTTTCTGGAAAATCTGGTCCCATAACGTCTCCTGTACATTGCTGATTTGATTTTGGCCAATTGCATACATTCATAGTCTGGAAAAAATGAATTAGTATTAAATGATGAATTAGAAATAGGCAGAAAGGATAAAACTCAAAACTATAAAAATCAAGAGATATCTTACTGCATCCCAATGCAATCCTGGTGAACATGGGAAGGGAGTTTGTTTCCCATGAACGCAGATGAGGTATTGGCAAACATCTGTAGGATGAGCTTCAAATGACCCTTCTTGACACGCATTTTCTGGAAATAGAAAAATATTTGTCGTAAACTAACTGCTTAGTATAATCACATTTTCGTTAACACGTAAGGTGACCAAATTCCCAATTTTCAACCCATCGTGGGGTTTCCATACTTTGGCAGGATTCAAACCTTCACCCATAGCTGTTCAATATTTGATTTAATGCTGTAAATTATCCAAACACAATACTCACCCCTATAAAGATAAGTATACTTTGGTCTCATATTGATTTTGGGTCTCAGAGGTTTTCTTTGTCTGCAAGATCCCACTACACAACTGGATTGAGCAGCGTCCCATTTTTCTCCAGAAGCACAAAATTGTGAAATCATGATTCCATTGACACAAATACTGAACTTGCTGCAGTCAGGGTGCGAATAATAGGCTCCATTGACACAGTTCTGTAAATAAATTGAAGATTAATCTTTCTCTCGGGAGCATTGTTTACAAGGATTCTTTCTCTATCTGTAGTGCTTGCTCCTAGAACAGTCTTACCCTAATGGCAAGAGTGGGAGATGAGTATTTTTTTAAAAGAAAATAAATCTTCAAATGCAAAGCGTTTTCCATCATCCATTTCTGTCCTATTTTTATTTGAATCTTTTTGTACTTTTATATACATACCTATTTTAATTTGCTAAATATTTACCTTGTCTGGTTTCTTTTGTGGTCTGACTGGTTTCTTGGGTGGTTTCGTTACCACTGGTCTACTTGTTGTTGACTGTTTGGTGGTTTGATAGCTCCATGTCTGCTGTTGCGTTGATGATTGTGTAGTCATCATAGTAGTGGTGGCTACAGATGGTTTCCTTGGAGGATCTGTCTGATCTTGCAATCCCTCACATTTAGCTGCCGATGGCCAATCGCAAAGATTCAATTTGGTATTCCAATGTAGCCCTGGTGCGCAAGATTGTTTCTTAAATTCTCCTCCGCTGCATATGAGGTATGTTGTACAACTTCCTGGATCTGAACGATATACTCCAGCTTCGCAGCTTTCTGACGGCACTAAAAATATTAAAGCTTATAGACGTATGCGGTGGTTTAATTAAACCAAGGACTCTTCATAATTGTAGAAGCTAACATTGCCCTACCCTGTATTCTCACAAGATTATTGAGTTTTCTATAGGTCTAACCCAGGGTTATAAGTTTGCCTGTCTTTTGTTTTTTTTGTCTCATCTATGTTTATATATGAACATGGTTCGCGCCCTCAAGTACCCAAAATCTTATGCCCCTGCAGGAAAGGAATCCGCATCCATAGTCATCCCAAATTCAGACAAGTGATCAAAAGCTAATTAGGTACCTCGCAATAGACGCATATTATAAGCGCTGTAGGGAGTTGGAAATGTAAGCTACCAAATTTTATGAGCAACTAAAAGACAAGATATTCACCTCCGGAAGTTACTGGTGGTGTTGATGGCGGTCTTCGAGTTGTCGTCGTCGTCGTTGTTCTGGTTGTCGTCGCTGCAGTTGTGGTAGAACTAGGTGCTGCCCACCAAGGAGTGGAAGATGATGTTGGTTTTGACGTTGTACTGGAAGAAGCAATCCACCAAGGAGTACTGCTGGAAGGCATTCCATGTTCGTGATTATGTACCGTGGTTGTTCCCGGAGCACCTACAAAAAATCAACACTTTTTTTATATAATATAAAGGTGTCAGAAAAACCAGCGGAACTTATTGCCCGAGGCACCGAAAATCGAAGCTGGAACCTGGAAGCCATGTATCAGAAGCTAGAACCTATACCATAAGTTGAGGACGGTATCTTGAATAATTTGAATGTGCATTTTTGGTGGAATTATTTGGTTTTATTACCCCAACTGCCAGCTCATTTCGGGAATACTATAACTGCTCATTTTCTAAGTCTTTGCGGTAACCATGAAGATTGTGAGCCAACGCAACTAGCCAGAAAAATTTGTCTTGTTCACGTGGCTAAATAAACAAAAATCTCACCAGAATCGAAGACTGTTGTCATTACTGGCGGAGCTGGCGTAACTGGAGGACTTGGTCTTTCACATGGTTGGGTTGGTTGAGGTGGAACTGATCTTCTCTTCAATGCTCTGCCGGCAGCTCTGAGTAGTGGATAAGGTTCTCCGCAGCACATGTTGCTGAAGTCATCCAAATCGATGGACCAAGCCACAACACCTCCAAGACCTTGTTTCAAAGCATATTCCACCTGGAGCAGGAAATGTTGATTAATTGGTAAATAAATTTTGGTTTCATTGTAAAAATTGATAACTCAATGGCAAACTTGTCTTAATATATAAAAATGGAGAGCAATTTCCCGATGTCATCGCATCACGCCTAAACGGCTGGACCGATTTCACTCATTCATTTTTGTCGTGTAGGCTTTTATCAGGAGAATGTCCTTTTAGAAGAAAAAAATTAAGAAAAATGCATAGAAAATTGAAGAAAACTCTACGTAGACAACCTTAATAGTATTTTACCTTTTAATTTTTATTCCAATTTTGAAATTTTGACAGATATTGTCAATTGGTGCGATTGACAGAATGCGGATGGAATATACATAGTTTAAAACAGACGCATTGTTCGGAATCACATTGGCCAAATGATAATTAATTCATCGCCATACAAATTGCAATTCAATATTCATAGTAAGGAACACATGACAACGTCTGTCGGGAAAGCTAGTAATACAATAATTATGTATCTATCTAGAATCTAGATAGTGTGTTATCTCTAACACTTGATCGAAAAAAATATTTGAATTACATACGAAAATTTATCGATCGGAAAATATCATATTCTACTTTTATAGAGACATTTTCTTTTTTTTTAGTATATTTTTTTTTCATTTTTAATTATCAATGTAAACAAACATTCATTCACAAAACATAACAAAACTCCAAAAACAATAATAAATATATTATGATAAGTGGACCAACAACGAATTTGAATTTGAAAATTCATATTTTGTGTTTTTATTTATTTTCTATCTTATTTTAAAATCAGAAAACTTATTTATCTAAGATAATAAATAAATATAATGATATTTTTGACTGAAACTTTGCTGGTTACTTGTTTCAAATCGTTCAAACTTTAACATAATATTGTTACCTATAATCCATACACTATTTCCTTTTTATTATCAAAACACTATATATTTTAAATTAATTAGAAAAATTACACTCGCAATGTTCTAACTTTCTGAATTTTAAAACAAATATGTACGTTTGTGTCGTGAAATGGAAAGATGGTCGCACGACAGAACCAAAAGGTAACCAATCATAATTACCTATTGCAGACTTGCAAAAAAAAAAAAAATAATAATAATATAACACTTTTCTATACAAAGGTGTCAGTATAGCCGGCGGAACTTATTGCCTGAGGCAATTTTTTCTTGTCAACCGGTCCCGTCCAATCTGAGACAGGCCAACCCCGGGTAGAAATTTCAAGTGAAAAAACACTTAGAAAATCTCTGACCCGACCGGGAATCGAACCCGGGACCTCGGATCTGAAGTCCACGCTAGTACAACTAGGCTACCGAGGTCGGTAATAAATACTACATATTCTAAATCGAGAGTATAAAATCTGATGAGATAGTAAGTTTCTCTTACCTTCTCCGTAACGGATTTAGAATCCTCATATCCAACCCACTGGTCTTGGCTGAAAGCATACGGACCAGCACCATCTTGCCTCCCGACTTGCCAACGAAGGTCTTTCACTGCAAAAGAAGAAGACAAAAACAATGATAAAAGATACACGGAAACGACTGCACTTTTCAACCAAATGTCGAATAATAATATGTTAACATTCATTTCACTTCAAATCACACTTTGTTAGTGTTTTTATCTGATAGATACAAAACGTAAACGAAACATTGGAAAAAAAGACGTTTTCGCGTTTGTCCGTCTTTACGCGTCGATGTCTTTTACGCAACTAATATACGGCGCGGCAAATTTTTGAATGAAAAAGACTCTCAAATGACATTTAATAATAATTTTATTCAAACAAAATTATATACAAATATTATCATTCGCGGAAACATAGAGATAAAACAAGTTTTTGTATAATTTATTAGGATCTGTACCCAGATCACAGTGACACAACGATTATAATGTATTATTCTTTCTTTCTGGGAATCTGGTAATTTCGTTTATATATAGAAATTTTTGTGACTACCTTCTAGTACCTGCCTAGAAACCTCATTCATAACGTATGACATTTTTGTGCATGATTAAAATATTTTTGTTAAAATACTTAACGGGTTTTACCCTTAAAACACATTAATATTCGTCATGCAGGTACCTATGTAAATCTCTAATAAGGGATGTCATCACGTAGAGAAGTGTTGAATTATTATTTAGCTTTTACCAGTCATATTAAAATTTGACAGGAAAGGATTTATACAAATACGATAAAGAGTAGCACAGGGCCAACGTTCCTGCTTGTCAGATGCTTAAATCTAATGTATCAATAAAATAAATGCTATCGCTCCGTCGGTTAGGGTAGGGAAATCTGAGAAACTGCCTTGGTATGCTGAATTATTAGTGTTGAATTCAAATTAGGTACCCTAAAGAACCTTTGTTTTAAATTTATTCCATCTTCAATTTTCAGCTTTTGATAAAGAGTGTCATAGAAGAATTACCTAATATGGGAGTAACATTGATTTGAGGTGGTCGGTAGCCTATCGGCAGTGGCGTTGCTACAGCAACACAGTGTGACAGGGGTGGCAAAATGCCAATGGCCCCCGACCCACGAGGGCCCTGGACCAAGAGGTCGCTAGCTCAAAAATAATTATTTGAAGCAAAAAATAAAACCAAATAATAGGGGGAGGGGGCATCCAATAATTTGCCATGGGCCCCAGATGGTATATGTAGTTACGCCACTGCCTAGCGGTACGTATTAACGTACTTTTAATATCGTGTACACGAGTCCTCGAGCTAAGGATTTTCAGTTAAACGCCCAAAAATCATTAAAAAAATATCTGTCACCTTTAGAAATGTTAAATCAGAAGAAAAATAAACAGGACTAGTTAAGAAGTATGAAGATGTGTATGGATGTATAGAAAATAGTGGAGGTTCGTTCTCTATACCGCCTCTTTATACTAGGTTGACTGCAAATTCGACGTATTCCTTGAAAGGGTTTATAATAGAGCGTATTTGCAATAATTTTGTTCCCATTAACCAGGAATCTAATGCCAGCGGTTTTCAAGTTATTTAATTATGTAAGATTTTTTAAATGTTCCACCTTTGGGGATGTAAAAAATGTAAATGTCATTACAAAGGAGATGGTTTTGTTGGATTCACTCCTTCATATTTAGGACCCGTTAATATCTCGTAGATAAGTATCCGAAAATGCCTATTTATTTGTTTAATAGAGACATCAACAGAACACTGAACAACATAAACAAAAAAAAAATCATGAAACAAACACATAGAATTTCCAGTGCTCCAACAACAGGTATCTCCCGCGTAGCTGTTGTGCAGTTAGGTGGGAACAATCAACGTCTGAGCATTCAAAATGCAGAAGGAAAAATAGATCTTGGCCCATCACATTTTAAATAATAAAGACATATAACTGATCAACGGTGGTACTTTACAATATAAAAATATTAATCAGTATGATAATACATATTATTTTACTGTCGCAACGATTCTGGCGCGAACCATCACACTCACTGCAGAGAATGTAATTGTATTACCTATAAAGACAAAAGAGGAAAGTATACAAGACAGCTGTTCGCCCGGCCATGCTTTACGGCTCGGAGTGTTGGACTACGAAGAAGATGCACGATCAAAAGATAAATACAACCGAAATGAAAATACTGCGATGGTCTGCGGGGGTCACAATAATTATGGACAGGATAAGGAATGAATATATTCATGGTAATTTTGGGGTAGCTCACCAGACTCCGATGGTACGGGCAGAAATGGAGGACGATGACGTGGTCAAAAAGGACCTAAACATCCCTACACCAGGGCTAGAGATCGTCCACAGACCACATGGTGGACAAATAATGTCGAAAAACAACTAAGGGAGGAGCAGCTGACACAGGACATGAAGACGTGGAGACTATGTACCAGGAGGGCCGAAACCAGATGAACTGGGAAGGCGAAAGGAGAAGAAGTACCTACTTAATTAAAGGATATCACGGATGACCATGGCGATTGTTTGTTAAAAAAAAAAAGTATATAGAATCAGAACTCGGCCCTTCCGCAACCAAAAAAAAAATCAATTAATTCAATGTCCAAACACGATTGACAGCTTATAAATGATTCACGCATGAAGATGTACTTACTACCTATAAGAATCTCGTGTATTCCTAGAAATCACGTTTAATCAATCCATGTATGTAGAGTTACTTTGTACGAAAGTATTTTGTCCGACACGATTGTTTACAGGTTTGAAGCCTAATCAATTAAAGTTAAAGTGTTAACCGATAAATAAACAAGATGTTCTTATATTTCAGTTCTTATATTCTTTCTTATATTTCACGCAAATAATTAAGAAAATCTCCTCATTCCATTTTCATAGCAAATCCTCATTCTAGCCGTACATTTCTATTGAACACAACATTTTTTTTTTCACCGCACGTAGGAATTTTCCCGAACCAGAATTTTGAATCTGTTGAAAATTGTTTCAAAATGGCCAATATTAGAACCGTATAGAAATATTTATATTGTTGATGCATAAACATTATTTAAAAAAATTTTGTTGTAGATTTTTTGTATGTTTAAAAATTATCCAATGTAAAAGGCTCTAAAGCCGTAAATCTTTGAATAAATAAATAAATAAACAAATAAAATATCTAATATTTTTTCATTTCCGTTCAACATATTATTATTAATATGCAACTATCTACAATCTACATAATAATTATGCGTATTTATGACGAACCATTTATGCTAAGATAGTACAGTAAGACAGCCCGATGTTGATAGATGTTCTGGGAAATATAAAAAGGATATGCGCCGAATTGTCTGGTCAATTTTGTCAACATCCTCAAGGATGTTGACAAAACATCCATCAATTGATTGTTTGTCCACAAATAATGATTCACACATAATTTTGTCATCCAATAAATTAGCACCTTTATTTATGTAGGTACTATTTTTTGTATCAACATCGTGTACCAAGTGCCTAGGCTTTGTTCAGAATTTTCTGCCGTTCTATCCGATCCATCGCCCGAATTCTCCAGTTCATCCTCAAGGCAATAGCCCTTCCTTTCTTTGGTTTTCTCAAACTTCGTCTCGCATCAAGATGATTAATATGACAACGTAGGTATTTTTTAGAATTTTACTTTTCATCCATTTGTTGTAATATATATTATGATATCCCAGTTACCGCAAACGATAAACTTCAGCTAATTTGTAGGCCATCATGCATCAAGTGATTGGTAGCCGAATGGTTCGGTCACCGCGTACGAAAGGCGGCTGGTGGGTTCAAATCCTGGCTCCCTTTTCACGAAACAATCTTCCATTAGTGTGTTCTGATGTAGAAAGCGGGGTTGTTTTCATTTGAGTGAACTCAGATTCGTGAATAGAAAAAGCCATTCTGAAATAAACGTGATTCTTTACATTAGTATACTAGCGAGGAAAGTAGGCATATCAGTCGATTCCGCTTAATTGGGACAGATCTCAAAGAACAGAAACCATGTATGTTTAATTCGGACAGTAAATTTAAGATTCCTGCTTTTTTAGATAATTTTTGTGCGGATCACATTATTTACAATGCTGATGAAACCAGTCTCTGTTATTTGTTTTTCTTTTTAAAATTGGTTGGTAACCTTGCGTTTTAGTCTCCGTCTTTAATTCTGAAAGTCATGGGTTCGATCTCCGGTGCATATCATCTTGCTCCTCTTCACGTTTCTACTTCTGTTCTTCTTTTATTTATCCCACACATGTTCACTTCAATCACTTCTGAACATATGTCTCTAAAACCTGGGAACCTGCATCTAATTTGAGGTAATGGTTGTCAAGATGTCATCCCTTCAGAGTGGTGGGGGATGACCACAATTTCTACTTAGTGCCGGGACGTCCTTCCACGTTGGCCCATGGGTAGGTGTTCATTATTCACCGAGGTCGGCATCTTAAACCTGTTGCAAAACCACCGGGTCAATAATTACGGTGTCGTTTGCTTTTATTAACTCATCGACTGTTTAATGTTCAATAATAATGATGACATACTGAACTGTGACATTTAAACCCGTTGTTTCGTGGTGTTTTACTGTCGGGTTGCGCATCGTGCATCATATTCGTTCTTTGAAAACGTTCGCCAATTCATCTTTTAATTATCACCGAACTCCGCGAAATATTTTGCATTTGATTTGAATATTCCATAGATGCGTTAAAAAAATTGTTTCTTTTTTAGTATTTATGATCAAAGCATGCGCGTATATAAAGGGGTTGTTTTGGGGGTCCGGACCCCCCCCTTAGCATCCAACATAGGTAATTAAAAAATCGCTAATAACCTCAAACAACTAATTTTACAAGTTTCAATTGGTTGGGGGGGGCAGACCCCCACCCTAGTATCCAACATAGTTAATTAAAAAATCGCTAATAATCTCAAACAACTAATTTTACAAGTTTCAATTAGTTGGTGGGGGGGGGGGGGTAGACCCCCACCCTAGTATCCAACATAGTTAATTAAAAAATCGCTAATAATCTCAAACAACTAATTTTACAAGTTTCTCAGTTTGGACGAGACTGTTAGAAAATACTTTACGCATAAGGTGGTTGGCTTTCGTATTGGACGTCATGGGTTTGATCCCAATAAGTTCCGACCATCTTCCTCTTTCACTATACAAGAAAGAGTCAAGGAGCGATTTGAGTTCAATTTGAGTGATCACAGGTTTATTTTTGTAAAAAAAGTTTACTATTCCAATAGTAATGTAATATTGAGGCACATATAATATAATATTATTTGTTTATTATATACTTACATCAAAAACAAATTTAGCGTAGGTATATCAAATTGAGTTTGATATACGTATACACCTGCTCTATACACGATAGTGTTTGACAATATCCTTAATTGATGGTTCGCTTCTTGTGATGTCTAGAGTGGCACACACCAAATGAGTAAAGGAATGGTGAACATATCAGATCATTGCAAGATGAGTGGCTATTCTGCTATTTACTATTACAGTTTTTTCAACCGAGTTGCCATAGGACGCCGTAAAAATAGTTTTACATTATTAATAAAAATACAAAATTTGGTTATAAGCCAACACAACGTTGACTAGTACTTTTTGTATAGCTCCACGTAGGCTGTAATCAGAGCTGTTCCGAGTACAGGAAAAAAATACTCGAGTACTGAGTACAAGTACTGCACACAAATATACTCGGAGTACAAGTACAAGTACTCAGATCGAAGTACTCGAGTACAAAATACCGAGTACAAGTACCGAGTACATGAGTGATTAATTAAACGCAAATCTTTTATAAACCTCTAACAACTTTGCGCATGTTTTAAAACATAATGTAATCGCGAGCAATTGAATCGATCATTACAACAAACTGCATGAAATAAAAATTTTACAAAAAAAGTGACTAACTATAATATTATTACATTAAAAAATGGGTAAAATAACGCCTCCACGTGGTGCACCCCCGGGCAACGTTATAACGGCAAAATTCTATCAATAAGGAAGAGAGAAAGCAGATAAACCAAAGAGGATTGAATTAAAAACAAGAAAATAGAACATGGTATGGTAAATGATATAAATCGCAAACACAGCTCTCATCTGGGCAATAAGACAAGAGACCTTGGAACAAATAGAAGATAGAAGAAGTATGTAGTTCTAAGACCGAATATCTGACAAAACTGACAAAAGAGCTATGTATTGATGTTATACTGCTTCAGGAAACCCACACAGCAAACTTAAACCAACTCACCACCAGAGGTACCTACGGTTCCCGGTTTCAACCTAGCTGGCGCTGTTCACAGCGTGGCCACCGACGTACGCGACGGCCTGATTTGGATTTGGAAAACATTGTTTTAAATCAGGTTATGTGTCCTTGGTCACCAGTCACCATCAAAATAGGACACAAAAGTCGTCATCGTTTACAAACCTGATAGATTCCAGTGGCCACCCACAGTCATTCCTTCAGCCCTCCCACATCCATCTGTCATAATGCGAGACTTTAATAATGGGAGCAATCACACCAACTGGGGATTTAGAACCACAGACAATAATGGTGAGGACCTCACGAAATATATGGAGACTGAGAATCTTCACCTCGTTTATGATGCCAAAGACAGAGGCACCTTTTATCAGCTAGATGGAACGGCTACACCCAGGACTTGTGCTTGTCCTCGAAGGTCTCGCGATGGAACTTCCAAAATGACAAATGGGACATCTTCGCCGCCCATTTCGATGAGACATTGATGTCTCTCGTACCACTGCCTACTAACTACCATAAATTTATAACATCAGTTTCAGAGACCGCCAAACAGTCTATACCATGAGAATATCGTAAAACATACATCCCGGATGGAAGGAACATTGCAAGAATCTCTACAACAATTAATCCGTAAGGCATGATCCCTACTCCATAAAATGTGGCAAATTAAACCACCTGACCGCACAACAAAGATTTCAGCGAACCTTGTTGCAAACAAAATAGTAGACAACGGCAGAGCCCCCGGAGACAAAACATTCCAACCTAAGGTTAAGGAACAGCTCCACACAGCACAAAGGACTGTCCAATCCGATCTACTCTATAATATACTCTATAAAATGACGATTCCGTTTTTTTTTCAAAGACTTATTTAGTTTTTGAAATAACCAATTCAATCATAATACACAGGTTTTAAAAACAACAATTTCGTCACTAACACTCTCGAATTAAAAACGAGAACCATACATTCACACTTTACCACTACCAATAATCACGACACCTAACAAGTCTCTACTTGCAATATAAATACAAATTACGTATCATAGTAGGTTTAACGTATTCCAATAAATCCAAAGATGTACTCGAGAACTTGAAATGTACTCGAGTACCTTTAATGTACTCGAGTACCTTTGATGTACTCGAGTACATTCAAAAGTACTCGAGTACATTCAAAGTACTCGAGTACATTTTAGGCTCAAAAACGTACCGAATACAAGTACAAGTACAGGTTTTAGAAATGTACTCGTGGACTGAGTACTGAGTACACCAAAAGTACTCAGAGTACAATCTACGAGTACTTGTACTCGAGTACCGCCCAGCTCTGGCTGTAATACGGTGACAAAATAGCGCTCCACATACCCACGTCCTCCGCACGAAAGCCGGCTTCTTAACCACTAGGCTACCAACCACTTCTAAATATTTCATTTGTTAAAGACTTCTTATACAAAAATACAGAACTGTCAATAGCATTTGTGGTTATTTTGTCGATCATGTCAAATAATCATATTACCACCGCCGGGTGTCCGTTTGTTTTAAATAAAATTATTAACAAACACGAAATAATCTAGTTGTGATGAATTATCTAAAAATTTATTTATGTAAACCGACAAAACCTTGATCAAAATATTAGAAGAATGTTTATTTGTGACGCTTATATTGTGATATTATATTCTGTTAATGATGGTATTTTGAAGCGTTTGATGGAGATGGTCAGAGTGTGATGACGCAATGAGAGATTGAACGATTGACAAAGACGAACGCTGATCGGTTTATGATAATGAATGACGAACGTTTGTACCTCTCTGTTAATATGACAACGTAGGTACATCTGTTAAATTTGGTATTGGATATTTAATTAAAATTGAACTTTTTTTTTAATTCAAAATGTATATTTATCAAATCAAAATGGACATTTTCCAAACCAAATAGAACGTTTACAGTTCAAACGAGACATTTTCAACTCAAATTAGACATTTTTCATAACAAATTTGACGCTACAGACTTGCGACCATCTTTTACAGTTGCTTTGAAGGTAAAGTGTGATCACTTAACATTAACAACGTTCGCCAATTAGGTGCCAAAAAAACCCCGAATTCCTGAAATTCGAAAATCTAATGCATCGGGCAAGACTCAAACCCGCATTCCTAGTCATTCTAAGCAGATACGCTAGCCACTGGGCCACTTTCTTTGCTTGGGACTTTCAGACTTGTATCAATTTTCCTAGTCATCCGATTCCGTCTAATTCGAGACAGACCAAAACCCAAACACAAACGCACAAACAAAAATGTTTGCCGGATTGTATTCGTTGACCAAAATATGGAAAGCGTCGACGTTTAGTGTCGAGACGAAATTTAAACTGTTTGATGCGTGTGTGTTACCCATTCTCCTGTATGGGTGTGAGTCCTGGCACCTGACCAAAGCCTAGCCACAAAAAGTCTCAGTTTTCGAAATAAAGAGCATCAGGAGAATTTTGGGTATAAGATGGTACCACCGCATTACGAACGACGCTAAGAGCCGGCGCACCCAGCGTGAGCCCATCACTTCTACCATTATGGAGAAGACATGGACTTGGTTGGGACATGTGTTAAGGATGCCGAATGACAGTTGGCCGAGGAGAGCGCTGTTCTTCCTCCCATCAGGGTCCCAAAGACGAGGAAGACACTCTCATACTGATTGCGCTCCTTCGAAACAGAGCTGAGGAAATTGGAGATGGTGTGGGAGGAGTTCATAAACATTGCGCAATGGAGAGCTCTTGTTGCCTCCGTATGCTTTAAAGTGGGGCGTAAAGGGAGTTTGGATTTGTATTGGTATTCGTTGAGAACGCCCACAACTAAAAACGGTTCAAATTAAGAAAATATCAAAAAGCTCATATATAGAGATATAAAACATATGGTTGGTATGAACTATGAAGTGGTTATAGTTGCCTAAGTGGTTTAGTCGCTGACTTTCGTAGCGGAGGTCGTAGGTTCGATCCCTGGTGGTGAACATCTTCCTTCTTCACGACTTAATCTTTTCTTTCTGTGATGTGTCAAAGGTGTGCTTGTGTTCTCTTTGAGAAAGCCCAGATTTATTTTTAAAAAATCTATCGTTTGGGAAAGTAGACTATCCCATCTGAGCTATAATATATGACTAGGATAGGGTGTTACTGTTAAGAAGGCCTGCGAAAGACAGGACCGCGTGTTGAGATGTTATCTTATTTTACAGATATAAACTTGCTTTGCATAATAGGATACATACATAATATGTATTATGAACGGTAGCAGCATCTGATTGCCGGTGGAGAGTCAAGAGTATGGGGAAAAATTTCAAGAACACGTCAAAATGTAGGATATCAGTTTGACTAAAATTAAATAAAAATACAAATTCGAGAATTCATTGATACTAGTACCTTTTAATGCGTGAGTCACGTTATAAACATACGGACGATTATACGACGATTATAGGCAGACAGACGATTCCGCGAAATCAAAATGTAGGATTTCAGTTTTGACTAAAATTAAATAAAAATACAAATTCGAGAATTCATTGATACTAGTAGGTACCTTTTAATGCGTGAGTCACGTTATAAACATACGGACGATTATAGGCAGACAGACGATTCCGCGAAATCAAAATGTAGGATATCAGTTTGACTAAAATTAAATAAAAATACAAATTCGAGAATTCATTGATACTAGTAGTGTCCTATTAATGCGTGAGTCACGTTATAAAAGTTTTTTCAAAGGCAATACAGACGATTCCGCGAAATCAAAATGTAGGATTTCAGTTTTGACTAAAATTAAATAAAAATACAAATTCGAGAATTCATTGATACGAGTATTAATGCGTGAGTCACATTATAAGAGTTTTTTCAAAGGCAGTACAGACGATTCCGGGAAAAAAAATAGATTAGATATAGGTATAGATTCAAAATAACAATATTTCCGTCCCATTCTGAATGCACTTACGAATAACGATGTAAAAGATATGCGAATTAAAATTTACATATCGATCAATATTTAAATTTTATAAACGACTAAAATATATCGTTATTTTTTCAATTAAAAAATAATTCGACGAAACGATCTTTTTATCCAAAAGTTTTATTAAGCTAACCGGTTTTAAGACAATTCGTCTTCTTTATCAGGCCAGTTGATGGTGCTTAACTAGTTTCTGTATTTTTTAATCCGAAGGTAATACGAATTGGCTGGAAGTAAATAGGTATTGTCAAAAATATATTTTTTTAATATTCTTTTTCATATTTTTCAGATGATAGATGAAAGAGTTTTGTTTATTTCTATAACAAATTATGATTTGTTTGTACAGTGATTTATTGTTCAAAGATGAACCGCTTTTAGAACAATAATACCGCTTCTATTCAAGTCTTAAACATTTGATCATGGAAACGCTAGTCTTCGAAAACCGGTTTTCATGTTTGACCAATAAATTTTGTTATAGAACTTTTCGTATTCAAGACACTCAATTTTGTTTGAAGTGTGACAAAGATGAAAGTTAATAAGTTTGTGCTCATGAAAAGAATGAATGCAAACAAAATGACAAAGAGAATTTGTAAGGCTGAAAGGAAAGGTGTAAGAATGCGTGGCCGACCGAGAATCGAAGACATCGATCCCGTCCTCAAGAAAGGCCAGGCCAGAAGTAGAGAGAGAGGCGTATGAGAAATGGTATGTCGGTGGAAGAAGCGAGCTTGGATAGAAAGGAGTGGAGGTCCGTTCTCTCTGTCTACCCCTTACGGGACACGGCGTGAGGGGTATAAAAAGTATATCACCAAGCACTTTCAGCGCAAAACATCGGGTTTTCAGTTTTTATTGAGTATGACGCAAAAATATATTGATAAAAGAACAATCACTTACCATTTTTACAAATTTCGTAATAAGCCAACATCCCGTGTTGCTTGGTGTATTGTCCAGGATCTCCTGGTCCGGCTGCTGCAGTCCCTGGCCCCCTCTTGGCTCCTCGGACATTACTGCCTTCCAGCTGATAAGTTTGTCCATAGAAAGGCAGTCCAAGTAACAGCTTGTCAGGATCGGCACCTTTGGAAATCATGTACTTGATGGCGTAGTCCTGAAACAAGGGATTTAATGAAAGATTAACAAAATGATACTTTTCCATCCGTCCAAATGGTGATCATGAATCCATAGGTTTGTTAAAAAAAGTAAATATACCACTCACCATGCTGTATTGAGGATATTTCTCCTGAGGTCTGGAATAAAGCGGACTCCCGTGTTGCGTGGTCGTCTCCCAGCCGCCATGGTAGTCGTAGGTCATAGCGGTCATGAAATCTGCCGCTCTGGACAGGGCCAGCAGGTCATAGGCGACGTCGATTACTTCTTTGTATCCTGACACGGATATACCCAACAGCAAAGAAGGTTCTTGTGATTTGAAAGCTGCAGACAGTTCCTGTTAACAAAAGAGTATGAGAATCAATTATTATTGTTTTATGTAGCGAAATATTATTTGTTGTTATTCCTGATTTTATGCTACGGATATAACATTGTTGAAGAAATATCAGGAGTTTTTATCATTACCAATTTTTATAGCCGAAGATAGGAAGATAGTTGAAAGATAGGTATACAAGAACCCTTTTAATAGATATTAATGTCAGTCCCGTTAAGCATAATAATATATCGTAAGTAAAAGGAAATTCACAATTCAAAGAATACTCGAGTGTTAAAGGTTCTTAGTCAATAGTCAGATAATATTAAATTATTCATAATCAATGCAATTTAGGTATTTATGTATTCATTGAACTATCTCGCTATCTCTTCATCAATAAGATTCTCTTCATCAATGAGATTTAAGTAATATGAACCTCGTATGTGAACTTTGTCAAATAAAATTCATGAAATTACTTACATAAATACATATATTGCACATTTCTAAAAAGTTGGACTTCATAGAATAAGACCCTCCACCACCCGAGTATTACAAGAATTTGGAGATTCCTTTTTACTCGCATTATATAAAGGCTAGACGGGGCTCCGACATCGCCGTAAGGGTCCCACATCGGAGTGAATCCCGTCCGATATTTTAGACCGCCAAAACTTATTCAATGTCCCACAACTATAGGATCTTTTTTTGTTGACTGTTTGTTGAAAAAGTTGGACTGAGCAAGCGCTGTTGACTTTCAATATTTTGAGTATTTCATTCATTTAAAAACCATTGCAGGTCTTGGATTCCTCAAGTAGTCATCGCCATTACATTTTATCAGTTGCCCTGCGACGCCAGTTTGTCACCTCTAGGGATTGCAGACTTCTTTCAATGAAATCGAGCCATCTCCACCTAGGTCCCGTATTTTGGGCATTTAAGTATATAAGTTGAGGCAAAGACAAAATCACCGTTCAAACTAACAAATGGTTGGTAGTCCAGTGGTATCAATCGCCGGCTTTCATGCGCACAGCGTATTGGAGGTCGTAGGTTCGAATCCCGGCCGTGCCGACCATTCCCGCTTTCACGACACAACCCTTTGGTTAGTGTGAAAGATGTCGAAAGTTTATTTGTGTTCACTTCGTGTGAGCTAAGATTCATTAAAAAAAATTACTTACTTGAACCAGCTTAGTAAAATTCGGCTTATCAGAGTCGGGACCTTTGGCGCAGTTGCTCTGCCAGCATTTGGGGTAATTCCAATCCAGATGAAGACCAGCAAAATTGTGTTTTTGGAGGAACGCAACGGTTGCTTTTACGAATTCCGCTCTTTTCACGGGAGATCTGACGAGTCTGCTGTATTTATCGCCAACAGAATCTGTCCAACCTCCGATGCCAAGAATGACTTTTGTGTCTTTTAAGGATGTTACTCTTGCGTATAAATCTGAAAACGAAAGTGTATATTGGTAATGGAATCAAATGATTTTGGCATTATATTATTTATCAACGTATTATATATCTTACTGTTATCAAGGTCTGCCCAGGGATCAAATTCCTTTGGTTTAAGGCTGTCAGGCTCTAAAGAAGCGTAAGCATATATTACGTAAGAACAGAGTCTTGGATCTACGTGTTCTGGAACAAACTTTCCTTCATTCTTCCTGTAAAACGCCCAATTCGTCATATAGCACACGACCAGTTTTTCGCCATCTGTAATCATCAAATTAAAGACTTTTGAATTTATGATTACAATCATGATTTTTTTCAGTAAAATGAAAGAAGAAGAGAGAGGAAGATAGGCGCCCCTAGGACTCAATCTGTCTTCGATACGAAAAATACAAAATTACAATCCACTTTTGAAGATTAGGAAGAAAAATTTAATGGCATAAGTAATTACCTCCTTGTTTTACTTTGAAATAGTCTCTGGTTATATCCTTGTTGAGAAAAAGATCGTTCTCTGCTGGGTTTGGTAAAAAAGCCACCCTAGATTGTCCTGGAAGGCATTTCGATGGACTCATCACGCTGAAAACATGTTGGTTCGGTAAAATGTATTATATGAGTTAAATAAGATTTCTTGCTTAAGGAAAATTTCTAAAACTCACCGACAGATTGCGGTATCTGGATCAAACAATGTTCCCTCCAAACACGGAACCCTGTACCTCACACCGCTTCTGCAGAGGAAGAATGCTGCACAGTTAGCTGGGTCTGATTCAAATCTAGCTGGGACATCTGAATCGTCATTTACGCAAGGCCCCAAGTTTCTCATAACGTCTCTTGAAATTAATGGAAGTTCTGCAATAAAATCGAAACGTTCTCAATAAGACTCAGACTTTTTGTGCATTTAGTTTCTGATAGTTTGATAATTTTGTCATACCTCTTAAAGTGTTTGAAACTGCTGAAAGTAGCGGCCATGTTTGACCGCAAAGACCTCTGAAGTCATCCAAATCAGCCCAAATAGCGCCTCCAGCCAAATTTAAGGATCTTACATAAAGCATCTGAAAAAGGGTAAATAATGTTATTGACAAGGGATTATTCTTGAAAGTGGCAAATTGCTATAGTTATGCTGGCAAACTCACTTTATTTCTTATGGATTCGGCGTCATCATATCCAACCCACTGATCTCCTTTGACCATGTAAGGACTTCCAACAGCATCCCGCTCCTTGCGCCACTCTCCCGATTCTAAAGCTTCACAAATCTATACAGAAAAAAACAAATTACATTGAAGTTCATCAATGATTATGCTGTTATATCTAATTGAAAGGAAATTTATCTTTTTCGAACCTCAAAATATGCCAAAAATCCTTTGGTGTTCGTGTAAGCACCGGCTTCACCAGGACCGCTTGCCCTGCTTCCCGGGGTTGAAATGGATGCATTTTCCAATCTGAATGATCTTCCAAAAGATGGAACAGCAAGAACCAAGCGGGATCTAGGAAGTCCCTTTCTTAACCAGTATCTTACGGAGTAGTCCTGAAATTCAATTTTGATATTGATTTTTTATGTAGTGCCATAAGTTTTAGAAAGATTAAATAAATAAGATTGAAAACGTACCACATTATGGAAATTATCTGTTGGTGAAATATCACTAGGTCTTGGAAGTATTGGTGAATGATGGTCTGCAATCGAGCAGGCTTTTCGGTCTGATTGGAGATCGAAAGCATGCAAGATCACAAAATCAACAACCTTCCCAACTGCCGGAACATCGAAACCATCCTCCACTCGATATCTGTAATTTTGTTTTGGAATAAATAAACAGGACAAAATGGACTGTTTGTTTTTGTATGTAATCTAGTTTTTGACTAACCTTGAAGGTGGGACCGAAACCGTCAAAATAAGTCCTTCGCTTTCAAATGCACTTTTGATTTCCTTCAGTAGAAGAACTAAATTTTCTCTATCATGTTCATCAGCACCAATACCTGGAAGAACATCAAAAACCATTTATGTTCTTCATCGATTTTCAATTGTATATAATTTTTGGATGATATTAGGTTTAGTGTATTACCTGGAAATTCGGAATGTATTTGGATACCATCGAATCCATGATCTTTACAATATCTCACAGCATCCTTAGCGAAGTTTTTACGGGTCTGATCCGATGATGCTACGAATTCAAAACGACGTGAAGCTTCTTCTCCAAAACCACCCACAGATATGACAACCTTTAAATCAGGCTGTTGTCTTTTTAATCCTGTGACTGTCCTATATCCACCTGGAAAAAAGAGAGAAATAAATTCTTAAATTATGCTATTAATTATATTTTAGAATGATTTCTTTGACATTTATTTTTGGCAAAACCCTCAAGGAAAGAATCCAAAATATTTAGAGACAAAAATGATATTGTTGAAGGGAGTACACCCAAATCGTAGACATTGAAGAACAGCTAAAGTAGTCAAGGAGATGATGGAAGATTTGAACTAGGATAAATTATGAATACCTACTATTATAAATATATATGGAGATCTATAGTAAAAATGAGGAAGGAAAGAACATTCTGTGTCAGCTGTTTTAGAATCGATTCGGATGAAAGATTGGTTTTTCCTAACCTTGGTACTTTGACCAACCAACAAAGCCAATAGGCAATAAAGATGAGACAGTAACAAAAATGGATATAGTCATATCCTGGCGCCAAATATATGACAGTAGTCGCCAATGTTTCCTTTGCAATTTTTTTTTTCAAAACTGGCCAAAAAAACAATGGAATAATTAACTTGACTGAAATGTATTAAACACCACGATTGTTTAAGCAAACAGCCCGTAGTGGTTTGTTCCATTTAAAAGTCGAACATCAGTAATGAATTGTTAGAGTCATTAGTTGTTACATATACGTTAAGATCTAATCCTGAAAAATGATCACAAGAATCTAGACATAATTAGAACGTTGTGCACAAAAAATCCAATAGGTAATAAAGATGAGACATTAATAAAAATGGATATATTCATATCCTGGCGCCAAATACATGACAGCAGTCGCAGACTTTAAATTTGGTTGCTCTCTTGTTCTCAATATTTACCAACTTTTATCTCTATATTTCATTTTTTATTAAATTTCTACTTGTTGCATACATGAGATTTTTCGACATTTTGAACATGTTGAGAATTCTCATGATTAGGAGTTTCGGAGACAAATATTACCACCCAATGGCGAATGTTGTTAACGTAAAGTGATCACACTGAGCCAGCCTTCGAAATAACAGTAGAAGACGGTCGTAAGCCCGAAGTGGTTTGTTCCATTTAAAAATCGAACATTAGTAATGAATTGTTATATAGAGTCATTAGTTGTTATTTTTTCTTGTTACTTTGAGTATAGAAACAGTCTTAACACACTCTCAGATCTTGGGTATTAGCTCTGAGAGCTTACAACCTCCAATGGATTTCGCTAAAGGATCCTTTTGAAGTACAGTAGTGTATACCTTTACTCTCAACCAGGGTTAATGGAGGTTTTTAGCCCTCAGCTCAACCATCGAAGATCTGACAGATTTGATTCATTGGATCTTTACTTTCCAATACCTACTAATAAGAAAATTTTGCTTAACAATTGAGTTCTAATGGTTCCGTTACCTTGTACGATATCATATTCATGGTCTTCGGGGATGATATTGAAGCTGTGTGGATCCAGGGTGGCGAACTCATAAATGACGTGCGTGCAAGTCGGTGGTAGCCAGGCTGCTGAGAATCCTAACGGTGCCTTTCTGTATACGGACCACCCCGATATATAACAGACCACGTGGCGCGCAGGCTCAGCTTCGTAGGCTTGACGTCTCTCTTCGTGCATGCTACGTCCTAGAATTAAGAATAAGGCATTTATTTCAAGTTTCACGCTATTTTTTTGAACTTAGGCGATCTGGATTATCGTCAAAGTTGAATGCGTGCTTGAATTTGGACTTGTTCGTCGCTTGTTTTTAGTAACAATGCTAGGATAATTTTTCTTCTGCAGATACATAATCATAAACTTTGCGCAAGATCGAGCGCAATGGAGAGCTCTTGTTGCCTCCCTATGCCCCTAAGTGGGGTCTTAAGGGAGTTTGGATTTGGATTGGAGATACATAATACCTATAAGCTGTATCGCAAATTCTGAGTAACCATAGATATAATATACCAAGTAGTGGTTTGTAGACTAGATAGTTACGACGACAGCTTTTGTACTGTTTCGTTCGGAGGTCGTGGGTTCGATCCCAGGTGCCGACCATCTTCCTCTTTCACGACACAAGCTTTAAGTAGCTTACTGTGAAAGAGTCAAAGAGTGTGTTCACATTGAGTGAGCATAGATTAATTAAAAAAAAACACATTAAGTAGAGCAACGCTCCTAGAGATACGAGTATTTTTGGATGTATTTTTATCCACAATGGAAAAATCAGTAGGGGTTGGGTTCTCTTATGAACCTGGATGTTTGAAGAAAATTAGTTCTCATTTCATCCATACTCAATCAAACAAATGAACAAGTTGATTAAACGACTCCAAGCGTGAAACTTGAATAGAGAAATCGAGATTTCAAGGACCTTTAAAAAAATACCTTGTGGCTTTCTGACGAGATTCATAAAATTCAGGGGTGAAGCAGAAGATCCTATCAGTTGTTGGTGGGCATTGTCTATGCGGAATTGGTCATCAGAGGAACTGGAAATTAAAGTTTTTATAGACATTTAGTCAATGATAAAGGTTTTAGGTAAGAGATTAAATTTTTGGACAATTACCTAATGTTAAATAATAAAATGAGAACAAATAATCGTGTCGGGTTATAAAATGTTTTAATATTATTTTTTAATAATTTAAAAACACAACTTCATCACCATGAAGAGCGAATATAATATCTTCTAGAACAAAACAAAAATACCTTACAATGAAAAACAAATTCAAATTTAGAACAATAAAAAATAGTAATTAAATACTTCAGTGCCACAAATACTATAAAGTTATAGTATTTGTGGCACTGAAGATGGTCGTGTGACCGAAAGGCCTCTGCCAATAAAGAATAAACGTGAAATAAACAGTGTTTTATTTAAAATAATAAAAGTTTTTTATTATAAGTACTAAAAAATATGGAATTTCACAAAGTTACCGCCGAAAACATCAATAATTTTTTAAATACTTTAACATTTATCCCATTGGGTAGGCACCCACCTACTTATGAATTAACCCGTTGACATAACAATGTCAACATAGAAATTCTAAATACAATATAAGTAAACAATCTCACCAAACAGAACAAAAAAAAGGAGAAATACAAGTTAAAAAAAAAATATCAAAAATGTTTTAACAAATCAATAATAGTAATATTTATTTAATTACACTATGAATCTTACATCTCAACAACAAAAAAATCTTATCAATAGAAATAACATATTATTAAATATTTAATGATTCAATGCTGAATTAAATCAATCAAAAGGCAATGGAATCACTTTTGTTATGGATCTTGTATAAATGCCAGTCTTTGCTTTGACAGAAACTGCCCTAACACGACCATCCTTACCAGGAAACAATTCGATAATTCTGCCCAAGAGCCAAGAATGAGAGTGTAATTCCTCCTTTAACAAAACAACCAAATTCAGCATCAAATCAGGCTATTCTTTAAATCATTTATATCTCATTTTTAATGAATTTAGATAGTCAATCTTCCACCTCTTCCAGATTTAATTCCTCATTTTTTAAATCTGTTATTACAATGAAAATTTACAGTCAGGAATATTGGATAAATCACCCTCTGACTTTGTCCTATCAAGAAATGGGCTGGTGTTTAGCAATAATATCTCCGTAACATCGTCTTTTAAACCAACCAAAGGCTCATTTCCGAGGACTCGTTTTAAATGATGTTTGAGAAATTTCACACTCGCTTCTCAAATTCCTCCCCAGTGAGGGCTCAATGGAACTTTAAAATTCCATTCGATTCCCTAACCAGACACAAAATCAAAAATATCCTTAACATCGTTCTTAAACATTAAATAAAGACTATTCAATTCATGGTTCGCGTCATGAAACGTTGCACCATTGTCGCTGAATATTTGCAATGGCCTTCCTCGTCGACCAATAAATCTACGCAAAGCATTTAAAAATTCATTGGTTGTTATATCAGTAACTGATTCTAAATGAATAGCCTTGATGTTCATATATACAAAAAGGCAAACATATGCTTTTACTATGAGAGCCTTCCTCAATCTAGAAACCTTAATGTTTATTGCACCTGTGAAATCGATCCCTGTAATCAAAAATGGTCTACATGGTGTAACTCTGTATTTAGGCAGATCTACCATTAACTGTGCTCCCTCATACCTGCAGGTACAATCTGAGAGACTAAACCCACATTCTCAAGTGACATAGAATCATAATACTAATCACAGACACAGGCTAACCAAATACCTACATACGTAACACGACTTGACTTAACGAAAGTGACAACGGTCGATTATTTTGCGTTTTCTCTCTTTTGCTTTTTTGTTCTATTTTGCTTTTTTAATACTACTTATACTTTATTCTTTTTTTTTTAAAAAAACTTTATTTTTTGTTTTTTGTTTGAGTGAGATTTTGAACATTATTTTACTATCTTTATTAGTATTGTCTCGGAACAGGCTTAGGTCTAATGAGGCAATATATTCCATCATATATATTTAAACGATATTTTATTATGTACTTTTTTTTTGGAAATAAAAAATCCAACTGACTATTGGTCGTCGAGTCTGTAGGCTGCGTACTGCGGAGTGAACTTGTTGGGTGGGTTCTTGTTGTATGGTTTGGCGGCTCCATAGTATTGCAGTTTGGTTCTCATCGGAGGCTTCCTGGTGGATTCGTGCAGCTGGATGACGTAATTGTGAGGAGTGTCTGGATCCTGAAAATACAAAATCATACATCTAGAAACATCGCTGATATCCAACATAATCGCGCGATCATGCGACCAGCGATGGTCGCTCGATCTCGCGATGTATATTCAAACTAAGAACATATATGAACATGTCCTATTCCCTATTCACTCTGCCTTCAAACCTCACTTAGGAGCGTAGGGAGGCAACAAGAACCCTCCATTGCACTCGATCTAGCGCCATTACAGGAGGGACACCAGCTGCCCGAACCCCCACCCCCTAATGGGGTCCAGGCGTCAAGGCTTATTTTTATGCTTTTCTAAGCTGTTGGGGCTTAAGCAAGTGAGATGGTTAATCTCACGGTTCCGATATGATTTTCGATGTCCTGCCTCTTACAAGATGCTAAAAAAACAGCAAAAACAGCAGAGGTGCTATTCTTACCCGGCAACCAAACGCCCTCGTTATCCCAAATATAGCATTCTTTGACAATAAAATAATTGGCACTGGATCTTTTTGTTTAAAAAGAAGCGCGGCTTTGAGGACAATGTCATGGTTTATTATAATTTACCTACAATCTACAATATTTCTATCAAAATATGATAACACATTATTATATCGAACTGAACACAAGTGATTTTGGGTGTAGCCAGAATTTGCATAAATGGGTGAAATTGAAATAAATTTTAAAATGTCATTAACTACAAACACAATCTAAAAATGTTATCATATTGCGGCAGAATTCTAATTTTACTTCGAGTGACCATGTTTTGCTGGCAAAGGGTTTACATATGTGTTCACGAATATTCATCATGCGCTTGGTGGAATTTTCAAATAATTAGGCAAAATGTTTTTTTTTTTTTTATTTGCTTCTATACATTGCGAATAATCCAATTGCTTGTGTTTTTTTTTCAGACCGCATTTCCACATAGTCTTTTTAAGAAAATTCTTGTTTTTACAATGGCGCCAAAATTACTTAATGGCGAAATAACAACATAATGAAAATGGTTTGTTTATCATGAACGTAAAATGGAGTTTTAACATCCCAGTTTTTCAATAACGTTCCTAGAACAGTATAAATGAATTTGAGTAATGTTATATCGCCGTTTTTGTAGATGGGTCATTATTTTCGTAAAGGGAAATCTTGTAAGTCATAAATAATAATGAGTCTCTGGCTAAAAATGATGTAAACCCCATTATATAATATAGTGTTTGATTATAGGCACGTATTATACAGGATTTTTATGCTTATCAAAATAGTCAATAAATGATTTATTTACCACATCGTTAAGAAACATAAAATAAATTTATTTTCTATAAGCAGCTAAGCTACGGACAAGGGCGCCCGCAGAAAGCGGGGAGGGGGCAAAATATTTCTTTACACTTCATGCTAACACGAAATGATTAAAAATAAAAGTAACATTATTTGACTATTTTCAATCCAGGGGGGGTGTCCCACACCGAGCCTATGAAGCTACAGGAAAATAAAAAATATATACAAACGGTTTAATATGAAAAAAAAATTAACTGTATAACAATTATTAAAGTTTATTTTTTTTAATATTCTATAAGGTAAATCTCATTATTTTTATCCAATCAAAAATATATACAAAATAATGTCTAAAATTAATTAAACATCAAAATGCAACCAAATAAGATTTTTTTATATTGGTTTGAAAGTATTTTTAATCACCTCAAGTTTATCTGGCGGTTTTTGGTTACTCGAAGATCCCTCGTCTCTGGACCAGGGATCGATTCCCAGCGACTCCAACTCATCAGTGAGCGTAAAGAGTTCGTCGTCGTATGCTGGAGGTCTCCTTTCTACGGCATCACGAAGAGGGATCCTTCCAGCCCCTGCTTGACTGTAACGAAGATATCTGAAAAAATTGAGAAGTTGTAAATTGTATAAAGGAAAGTTTATTTTTGAAATACTATTTTAGGGCAAAGCGTGGGATCATCAACCGTATAAGAAGTTATGCTTTTGTTTCCCCCCCCCTAAACCCCTTTTTAAGTACGTTCCAACCCTAACCCAACCTATTCAAATCGTATTTAAAATAACCTCGAAAAATCATTAGGAGTGACTAAACTGAAGTTTTATCAAAAATATATATATTTTTTAAATGAATCTGAGCTCACTCGAAGTGAACACAAATACACTTTTTGACATCTTCTCACAGTTACACAATTATTTACAAAAACCCTGAACCGAACCAAAAAGTAGTTTATGCACCCGCGATGAATTGTACCCACGAGGAATTGTACTCACGATGAATTATTGTTCGCGATGCATTTACCGGCTACCCCGTACCATACCATAAACGTGCTAGGAATGTTTCAGGCAAAAATATTATTTTTACTGAAAAGTATGATATTTTGCCCAATACACCGTTCCGTCATCTAATCGCGTGACCGGCGTGGCATGCAAATTGCCGAAAGAATATGCCTGTACCGAGTCATAAGTCAATACAAAGATTTTTTTTGTATAGGCATCATCTCCGTTGCATACGGGTATTATAAGCGTTGCATACGGTTATCATATGCGTTGTATACGGATATGGAAAACCCTCGATCCGTTTCAGTGAGAATAGTAGAGCGTATCGTGTCGCTTTTCGTGTCTGACACGGTCCAAGCACTAATCAAAAATGTAAAAATGTATAGGTGCTCACGTAGGCGGAATGCTCTCTACAGCTGCTCTCAACGGCAGTCTTCTGCTTCCATACTCATCGGAATCGACCTGCCTCAGAGCGCCGCTGACGTCGGATCCTACGACGTCATGAGGTGGTTCCGCCTCGACGGCAGCTCTGCTGAATGGTCCTGGAGGAGGTGGAAACTGTACCACGGATCTCTGCTGCCTCAGTGATTTTCCAGATGTCCATGACAGTAGAAGGAGAAGTGTGAATATCCTTGCTCCCTGGAAATATATAATATTGTTTTAAAGCATATGAAAAGTTCATAGTTCTATCAAAAAACATAGAGCTATACTGCTGTGTTATAAGTAAATGTGTCATTTCTTTATATGAACATGGAGATATTTTCCGAGGTCATATTATGCATCACGCGAGAATGGCTGGACCTACTTCGCTAGTTCTTTTTTTGTTATGCGTGCTATTGTCAAGAGAAGGTTTTGATGAAAAATAAAATTAAGCAAGTTATGTGGAATATTAGAAAAGTTAAGAAAACTTAATGTTTTAAGTACTTTTGATACTTCTCAATTTTTTAAGTACTTTTGATACTTCTCAATTTTTTTAGGGAAATATTTGTTTCAGGCTAAACAAAGGAACCATCTGTTTATTTTTAAGTACAACATGTTAATAATAGTTTCGACAATTCTAAGAAAAAAAAAATCAAGATCGTAAATCAATGGTTTGGCCACAGTTCTGTATTTTAGTGTGAAATTCGGAATTTATTCAAACTCCACAAAAACGTAAATGACTTTGAACCACCCAATATCGCTGATCATATATGGGGGAAATCAATGAGTATTGAGGTCCTCTACATCCCTGCTTCGGATAATCCACTATCGCTGTGGCACCGTGTATTTTTAGAAAAGGGCTTACTTCGCATTACTAAATAGGTACTCTGGCACCTACATACTTCTCTTATAATATCTATATTGATTTTATCGTATTATATTTATAATATTACCTATAATAAAAATATAATATGATAAAAACTTTAGGGGTTAATGTAGAAATTAACATGTTTTTTTGCAGTCGAGAGAGTGCAATGCCATAAATTTAATCGAATCTATGGATTAATGCGCATCGATAAGCATCGAAGATTAAAAAGTTAAAAGCAACGCATAATGCCTACTATACAAGTGGACCGATAAATAACAATTACACGTCAAGTTGCCGACCTTGGTTAAGACACCGCCGTAGCTCTTTGAGGTTTTGGGCTTGATTCCATTGGGGCATTGCCCCGTGGAATTAATTTTTGTAGAAAAAATGTCAGATCAAATGAGATCAGACATGAGGCATACAAGTAACATCATAATATTCATGTTGAATTTGATTACCATATGTTTTCATCTACAGTGACGTCTTGAGTATTTGAGTGTTAAATATGTAACAACTAATGGCTCTAACAATTATTCATTACTGATGTTCGACTTTTAAACGGAACAATCCAATATCTGCTTACGACCGTCTTCTACTGTTATTTCGAAGGCTGGCTCAGTGTGATCACTATACGTTAACAACGCTCGCCATTAGGTGGTAGGTAATGTTTAAGTTTCCGAAACTCCTAATCATGAGAATTCTCGACATGTTCAACATGTCGAAAAATCCCATGTATATACAACAAGTAGGTATTCAATAATTAATGAAATATAGAGATAAAAGTTGGAAATTATTAAGAGCAAGAGAGCAACCAAATTTAAAGTCTGCGACTGCTGTCATGTATTTGGCGCCAGGATATGAATATATTCATTTTTATTAATGTCTCATCTTTATTGCCTATTGGATTTTTTGTGCACAACGTTCTAATTATGTCTAGATTCTTGTGACCATTTTTCAGGATTAGATCTTAACGTATATCTAACAACTAATGACTCTAACAATTCATTACTGATGTTCGACTTTTAAATGGAACAAACCACTACGGGCTGTTTGCTTAAACAATCGTGGTGTTTAATACATTTCAGTCAAGTTAATTATTCCATTTTTTTTTGGCCAATTTTGAAAAAAAAAAAATGGCAAAGGAAACATTGCCCTTAAAAATGCTTAAATTTTCTGATGCTTGTCTATAACCCCTGGGATTTTTCTTTGGAGAGAATGACCAAATTCTGGAGAGAATAACCAAAATAGTATACATACGAGTATTTGAATATTTCAGTACAACAAATTTGCAATTCGAAAATGGAAACAATAAGTCGTTAAAAATATTTATATTAATTACCTAATAGTGTCTTCACCAATCGCCGACTGGTGTCATTTGAACTCAAAATCAGGTTCATACACTTTCTTTGATTTTAATAGATGTTTTTCACCATTACTAATAATTATACGTAAATTTCTCGTTGTTCAAAACAACAGATCTATCAGGCGTGCAGGTAGAGAGGTAGTGCGAAATAATGTGAAATTTAAAATGTTAAGTGGGTAGATCCGATGTAGGTACGCGCATAATGTGTGATCAAGGGTAACTTGTGATCTTTCGCTAAGTCCTGTCCCGGACTGATGGTCTCTTGGCTGACCGCAGATAATGTATTGTTTCAGTCGTACAAAGGATGGCTGAGGAAGCAATTAACGGGTACATCTTTACTCAACAGAGAGGCGGGACGGGTTCTATGAGGGTAATATTTATAGAAAAGTAATTGCAACAGCGTCGCAAGGCGAACGGAGCGGACGGACGCGACTTCTTAAAAATATATTTAGAGCTTATTTCCTTACACAATTTCAAAAAAAATGTGGTTTTGTTAAAAATTGACTCTAAATACTATTTTAGCCAGATGAGTACGTCGATGAGCTAAGGATGTTCTACCTTTTCTTTGCTTGTAATATAATACTATGAAAATGTTCTTATTCTAGGCCTGAAGACCTGTTATCAAGAGGCGGGATTTGCCTCTTGCGAGGTCGACACTCAACTGTCCAGTGTCCATCCATCTCTTTGGTGGACTGCCTGAGAGTCGTCTTCCATGGGGTTTGGCTGTGCATAGAAAATGTTAATTATGAGATTTCTGTTTTTTTCTTGCTCATCTCCTACCTCTTGCGCTTATTTAAGAGGGTCAAAATGAATAGGATCCTGAACGAACGGAAGATGTAGAATCCATAACCGTATAACATACAACGTTGGGAAATGAAAAGCCAACACAGGTTGAGAGAAGAAGTCTTTTTTCTACTTCTTGACTTAGTCAAAGTGTTGAGAGAAAAAGTATTTTTTCTACTTCTTGACTTCAAAGTCAAAGTGTTCGAAGACAATCTTAAAGAAAGAAATCGGACACTATTCAGATTGGAATCTCACAGGACACCATTCAATATTTGCGTGGGTTGAATATCAAGATTGTGTTCTTACATAAATAAGAATAATTAATCTCAATAATAAACACAAACTACTCTCAGCTGGGTCTATCTGTGGTAGCCATCTTCCTTTCGCCGCCCTGTCGTGGTGAAATAATGATTTATTTTGGATCATACTGTGAAAAGACTATTGACAAATAAAGTGAAACAAAACAATGAACTTGTTGCAGGCGTATTATTTTTTCCTTAGGCAATAAATGCAGTGACCACATGTTGTGTGGAATATTTATAAGAATACTAGCTTTCCCGACAGACGTTGTCATGTGTTCCTAAATATGAATATAGAATTCGAATTTGTATGGTGATAAATTAATTATCATTTGACCAATGTGATTCCCAACGATGCGTCTGTTTTAAACCATGTATATTCCATCCGCATTCTGTCAATCGCACCAATTGACAATTTCTGTCAAAATTTCAAAATTTGAATAAAAACTATAAGGTAAAAAGTACTAATAAGGTTGTCTACGTAGAGTTTTCTTTGATTTTCTAATTTTCCACGCATTTTTCTTAATTTTTTTCCTCTAAAAGGACATTATTCTTATAAAAGCCTACACGACAAAAAAAGAATTAGCGAAATCGGTCCAGTCGTTTAGGCGTGATACGACGACATCGGGAAATAGCTCTCTATTTTTATATATAAGATTATGTGTGCTCGAAAAGACAGCAGTAGGTACTATTGTGATTTTGGATCCGGTCTATGAAATCGAGAGGTATACACGAAACGATCTAGATATAGATCTAGTTCGCGATATTATTCAAATCATAGTGCTTTTAGAGGAGTTTAGTCTTGATATTTAATCCCGGTCTCAATGTCGACCGTGTATACTTTTAATACCTACTAAAATTACCTGTATAAATCCTTATCTATACCATTTTTTTCGTAAAGCTATATCGTACTCAAAATAGACCGACGTGAGACTATTTTTATGCAAAACAACCCAAATCTAAATAATTTGATAATGACATTGTTATTAACATTGAAATTGGATCGGTATTGAGATGCAAATGCAGAGTAACCCCCAGACACCATTTGATTTTGACAAAATATTTTTTTGAGAATCACTTTCTTACTAAAACGAGATGGTTGTTAGTCCAGAGGTAAGTATCGGTCGCCGGCTTTCGTATACATATAGCGTACTGGAGGTCCATTTCCACTTTCACAACACAATCCTTTGCTTAGTTTGAAAGATGTCAAAAGTGTATTCATTCATTAAAAAAATCTATATCGGTTGCTAATTTCTTCAAGGCTCTGAAGATAAGATAGTACGTACTTAAAAAAAACTACATTATTGAAAAACTACGTTTACAAAACAACTTCTCAAAGAATCATAAAGCCAACTGATAAAAAACGCGCCCTTTTGTGATTGTTATTTCGTCTTTATTTTATGACATGCTTTAAGATTGGCCAGAAGTGCTTCTCAAAAAATTGTTTAGTTAACACCATTTAATGGTGTCTGATATTTGAATAAGATCGCAATTAAGATCGTTTCTTGAATAACCCCAATAAATTATCAACTAAAATGACACAGTAAAGCTAAAGTTGTTGAACCTTAGAGACTTTCACATATTGAGTAAAATTCTACCGAAACAATTTTTGACAGGACCCGAAGCAAAACATTGAAAATTAATGTTTGTGGAAGAGTGAAGAAGTATCTTGTCGACAAAGAATTCTACTCTGTTGACGACATGTTAAATGGAGCAATATGCAACATTGATATCTAATATAGTTTTCTTGGCAACAAATTGTATGTAGGTAAATGGCTAATTGTATAATGTTTTTGTGATTCTTATTTTTTTATATGCTTGACGAAATGCCATTCTGGACCCTTTACATCTAGAATGGCATTGAATATAAAACTATTATTATTTTATCATTAAAAATAAAATAAATAAAATAAAGGCTTTTAAAAACATGGTCACCATACTCGGAATACACGATGTACATAATATAAACATGGTCTTTTAAGTCATATTATCTTGGTTATCAAATTTTTGCATTAATGTTATTTGTCAGTGACTCATTGACGAAATCTAATTTTTAATTTTTTTTTTTACGTTAGCCTCGGTGGTCTTGTTCAGGTCTCGGGTCAAATTCCCGATCCGATAAAAGTTAATGTAGTGTTGCCGATACGGTGAATCTAGAAGAAATGGATGGACATTTTAATCCTGTTTAGGTATGAATGGCACTACACGTTATTCTACCATAGGTACCTATTGATTTGAATAGAGTAGATGATTAAAAATAAATTTGGATAGTCAGATCGACGATGACTTCACGCGAGAGAGGGGATAAAACTAGCCAAGCCATAATTTTAGTATAACATTCTGTCCTATTTAGAGTCTGTGGTGGAGGCAAATCTATAATATGAAAGAAAGTCAGGTTAGTGCGAACAGTTATAAGTCGAGATCGGCTGAACAGATTTTAATGATGCTTGATGTATTGGATTCTTCTCCGCTCCGGATAACATAAAAGGATAGAAATTAATATATAATATAATATTAAAGTAAGTATGGATCTGATTTATTGACAACAATGCCATCTGTGAAAAATTCTATAACACATGTTTTATTTACTTTTTACATGTACATTATTACCAATCTTTTGAAGCTCAATAACAACCATTGAGCTTGAAAACATTGGTACGCAGATTTTTTATACAATTTCCTTCAAGTTTTCAGAAATAATTTTTTAACTTTCAAACATATTTTAGACGTATTTTTGTATAAATTACAAACTTAAAATCTATAATCACAAGAAAACGTTTGTTTGGATAGCTAGTTTTTTATATATTTTTTATATATGTATTGTACTCAAACCGCCTCAACACAGGCATACGCCTAGTGAGGCTATCAAATATGTTTTATATCATCATGTAATGTTGTATTGAATTTTGTATAAATATGTAAAAAAAAAAAAAAACTTATTAGGGCTAGTTTCCGACCTTCAGGTTTTCTGCCCGGCGAGAAGGTTCATTTGACGTCTAAGACCCTCTTTCAGTGCTGTTGCGGAGGAGGTGGAATGGATGAAGGAGCTGGAGCTAAGACTGTAGATGAAGATAGAGCACAGCTTTCTGCCGATGAAGTTTTTCCGGATACTACACGAAAATTAAAGTGGTTGTGACTTTTTCTTAGCAGATGACTTAAAAAAATGTAGGTATTCTTAATTTCGATATTTTTTGACAGCCGTTCTCTTTAAACTTTGGCATCTTGAAAACTAAAGTACGTAAATATAAATCCAGGCAAACTCATAAGAAGCTATCAAACATCTGTCAAAATGCTCAACAAAGGGATGGTCGCCATTTTTAATAGTCGTACCTAGTCGTTAACAGTATTACCCTATTGGAACATATTATTTAATTGAGAAAACACAATTCATAAAAAGATTTTCAGTACAATCAACAACACACCGCAGGTACAGCAGGCTTAAAAATGGCGGAGGTCACGTGGTCTTTGTGTCTTCATACTTATATCGTCATATCCGTAAAATAACGAAGTACCTATCTGTATTTAAGTAATTATTCATTGAAACATAATTTTTTAATTATGTACTATTTTTCAACTTTAGATACTATTTTCAAAATGAATAATTATTGTATAAAATAGTAAATTATTATCAATGTATAAAAGTACTTGATATCATATAAATATAGCTTGGTTTTACTCACAAAAAATAAAGACTAAAAGACTAGATAAGTCGTTATTCTACGAATATGACGATATCTTGGTTCCCTTCTGAAAACGGTAGATTACACAATGAATGTTCTTCATTTTGTCTTTGAATCATTTTGTTGTGTTAAATAAAACTACAAACCGTGTCTGAAACGTGGCTGAGGGTAATATTATTGTAATGTGTCAACTTATAGGTAGGCAATAAATGTCAATAAAGGATATTTTTTACGTGTATAGGGATATCATATCATTGTACCTATAGTCTCTGCTGAAAATGTTAACCACTTCTGCATGGATGTGTATTGTATTCATATAGGTACATTAATAAGAATCGTCACGAGTCATCAGAATCAGGGGCTGTTAACAATGCTGACGAAAAAATAATAATAAATTATGAACAATTAAGAAGAATCTTTGTGTGCGTGTGTGTACTCGATAGATTCAAAGAGCATTGAACGTATTTAAATGAAACTTTGGTGATCTGTTCTACCAATGTCCGGGAAGGTAGATTCACCTAAATAGATTTTTTTAAGGAAACGATACCTTAAGTACTTTAGTAAACGTAACCTAATTGAGTTTACTTCAAAAAAAAACTTTTACGTGATCAGCTGGGTACACACGTAACGATAAATCTTTAAAATCTGACCGATAATCGCTCATTTTCAAAATCTTAGCGAAGAAAAAATTTGAAAATGAGCGATTATCGGTCAAATCTGAAAAATAAATCGTTACGTGTGTACCCAGCTAATCACATGCCGTCGATAACAGCAATTGGGACAATTTTGAATTAAGACCTACAAGCACAAGAAACAATCTTATTGTATGTAAGAATATAATCTCATTTCTGATTCAAGCGACATAATATTGTCAATGTTTCTTTTGATTCATTCAAGAAGTTGACGTATGAATGGGACAGACTGGTACCTACTCACTAAGCCCATTAAAATGTCCCGCATTTCGATATTAAAATGCTTTAAGAGGTTGACATTTATACCCGGTTCCTCAATTAGTTCTTACTTAAATAAACACTTAGGTGCTTTTTGTACATACGTATAGGATATTACAGTTTATATCCTTTTCAGATATTTCTGCCCTTCGACGAATAAAGTATATAATAATACATAACGATAAAATATAAATTATAATACAAATCACATGAAAAATACAATTTTCAAAATCACTAGAATCCTTATATTTCTTGTTTAATGTGGGTAATATTAACATATTTTTATTTCCTTTTTAATTTTTTTTCATTTATTTATTACTAGACTTCCCGACAGACGTTTTCCTGTAGTCCATACTATGTATTTTGATTTCAAGTTTGTAATTTATACAAAAATACGTTAAAAATATGTTTGAAAGTTAAAAAAAAATATTTCTGAAAGCTTGAAGGAAATTTTATCAAAAATCTGCGTACCAATATTTTGAAGCTCAATGGTTGTCAAGTGAATAAAAATTGTGTGGTTATGGAATTTTTCACAGATATGTTTTTGTCAGTAGTAAATTAGTTCCATACTAACTGTAAAAAACGCCTTTTGATGTTCGTATATTAATTATTATTATCTCACACCAGTGCAGCAGCGGTTCGCTCTATATATTGTTATGTAGGTACCTAATATAATAAAAGAGTCCTTGATTTTTTTGTGTACATTGTTAGACACACAGTCTACAGGTAACAATAGATATTTTTTGTATGTGTGAACTGACCGAATGCAGAGAAAGTGTGTTATATTTATAAACTCCGGAAGACGCGAGTGAACTATCAACCCGTGTATTTATACCATTCGGGATAAACGCGGAAGCGTTAATCGAATTCATATACCCTGATTTTTGATATCAAATATTATAGACAACGCGGTGTGCGCATCTCACGATTTTTTATTGACCTTTGATATCGAATTTTATAGGCACTGCAGTGCGAGCATCTATTTCTTGGAAAGTTGACCCATGAATCCTTGATTAAAAATTTAATTATATTGTTTTATTTTGTTTTTGACACATCAAAATGATGTATTATCGCAGTATTTTGAAGATCACTATATAGCTGATCAATTTAGATATAAAAATGGATGTTTTTGATAGCTTAAACACCTTGTATCTACGTTACTAGTTTAAATATCACGTTAGATCGATTATCTGATTGTAAAATAATAAAATTCATGCTTTCGTGGCAAATTACGATCTATTTAGTCATTATTAATAGTTTAAAACATAAATACACGTATTTTAGGAAGTAAATTGAATTTACCTATTAGAATTAAATACTGCGTAGTTTGTGGAATAAAATTAATGCGCAATTAATTAAAAACTGCGTAGTTTCTTGGATCTGAGACAGTGATTGCCAACTGGTGAAATATGTTCAAAATATTGTATTATTATTTTTATTGTAATTTGTAAATAATGTACTTTAATAGTTATAAACTAGGTTAAACTATCACTGAAACTCTGTTTTTCCTAAATAAATAATAAAATGTATTAAATAATCCAAAATGACCAGAATAGAGAAACTATTGTAAGATCATGTATGTAAAACTTGATTTAATTGATAAACAAATTGTATAGCTTTGTTTGATTGTTCAGTAAGAACATATTATATGCAAATTTACATCGAAATAATCAATTTCGAGATGCCACTTTTTTAGTAAAAATTTTGTGTTGGCACTCAAGGTTATTGAGTGGTCGATTCCTGGACGGAATCAATAAAATTGTGTTGCAGACGTCCGATCCGTTTCCTATTGTGGTCGATTTTTGTACCTATTATATAAATATTGCACGTTAAACTTTTGGTGTTCTTAATCAATTATCACGAATACCTGCAACATCTCATCGATAAATGCTTAATGTTCATATGCCCTAGTTATAGATACTTGATTGTTATATACTGATGACATTGTATCTTGTATAGTTTGTAAGATATTTAACTAAATGTCCAAATTTCATAGTGAAAATTTTTGGTGAATTTTTAGAAAATGGAGGCCTGTGATTGGTCAAAATAAACAATGATTTTGATTGGTTTTCTGTTTTTGAGATTTAGTATAAATAAAGGCGCAGTTGTAAGGCAGATGATCAGTTCGAATTGTGAATTACTCGTCGGAACACTTTGGAACTCGTGATCTCGCCGGACATCTGCCTTCAGGAATACACCGCTAGTTTCATTTCTACCCTCTCATTTCCCTGGTGATCTGGAGCCTCTCTATTGGACCAGCTGCTGCCCTGAGTCAATCATCCATATTGGTCGTAGCCTTGTCGGTTACACTAACTTTAATATTATATTTTATATTATGTGCTATACATTTTTTTTTATTATTCTGTTATCCGGAGCGGAGAGGAATCCAATAAACCAAAAATGATAAAAACCTGTTCAGCCGATCTCGAGTTAGAAGTGTTTGCACTAACCCGACTTTATTTTATATTATAGATTCTTCATACATTATTTTAAACAATGTTGTATAAAAATCTCTTATGCTACACTTACACGCTTGCCATGGCTTGCCAAGCCACCACAAGCTCCAAGCCTTCACAAACGCTTGAACGCCATTTACACGTTGGCGAGCGCGTCGGTATTTTCATACATTTGCCGCAAATACCTTTGATTTGTGTAAAAACCGACACTTGTTGCAAGCGTCGGCAAGCTCACACAAGGCAAGGCAACTGGCAAACACCCCGTTTACACGTTGGTGTTGGTGGTGGTTTGCCAAACCATGGCAAGCGTGTAAATGCAGCATTACAGCTATATTTACAATATTGTATGTATAATTTATTTTAAAGAAACAAAATATTTAGTTTTTTCCACAATTTTATTCAGCTAACCGGTTTTCGAAGACCGTACGTCTTCTTCGTCAGGCTAGTAGATGTTAACTAAATTACAAAAAGTGATCCAACAGAAAATAGAAGCTATATAAATCAAAATTAGAGAGACAAAACAATATTATTCTTATACACTAGAAAGAGACAGAAACAATGCGAGTGGTCAAACAAAGGCAAGTAAAGATGTTATTAAGTGCTCCAAAACAAATTTTTAAACGGAGAGAGTTAATAATAACAAAAGACATTGTCGTTAATACATAGTACCTAATCCATACCTCGAAAACTGATTCTATATTATTATTATATTTAAAAGAGAAAGTTTTTGTTTATATTTTTTTTCCGAACATAGATACATAGCTGTATGACAAAGAATGTAATAAGAAAGAGGAGACAGGGGTGGAGAACTGATACAAAAAAAAAAAAATAAAAATAATAATAATAATAATGTTGAATAATCTAGCATAGACCTCCAAATAAAAAAATATATATTATAACAAAACTATAAAATTATTTTATCTGTACAGAGACTTAATATGTAATGTATTATACATGACATGGAGCAAAAAAAAAAAAAAAAAATAATAATAATAATATTAATATTATTAGTATTATATAGGTAGGCATATTATGTAAATTATAGAAATATTTTATCGTGTACAAAACAATAGGCAATTTATTATACAGGGTTTAAAACTACTATCCAAAAGCAACCTATTATACAAGACCATTTATCGTACAAAAAAAATAATAATAATAAGTATATAGGCCATAGGTATATTATGTAAATTAATGGAGATATTTTATCGTGTACAAAACAAAGGCAATTTAATATACTGGACATAAATTTAATGTACAAGGCTTAAAGTAATAATAATAATAGTAATAGATATATAGGGCATAGGTATATTGTGTAAATTAATGGAGATATTTTATCGTGTACAAAACAAAGGCAATTAGATATACAGGACTTAAAACTACTGTCGCGAACACTTGTTTTGAGTATGAATACCTACGTATCCTAAATGAATTATCACAAACACAAACACTGATTTAGGTAGGTATGAATATCCGTATCCTAAATGAATTTTCACAAACACAAACACTGATTTAGGTAGGTATGAATATCCGTATCCTAAATGAACTAACACAAACACTTGTCGAAGATAATATTATGTAGGTATATCCCATATCTTGTCGACGCTGCCGACTGGGCTGATGTGGTGTAGTGGAGGCCAAATGTTCACCATCCCTGGAGTGTATCTGAAACAATAATACAGCGGTGCGGTATCAAAGGCCATAAGGGAGAGAACACGAAAAAGTGATAATGTTAGGATCAATTATTATTATCAAAGAATAATCAGAATTTTGGTATTGGCTTTAATAGGGGCGATGAGTTTTGTAAATCTAATTGATCATTGAGTATGATTTTGTTCCTATCCAGTTTTAATTTATTGATTTCTATAGTCTCTAATCTATCTAATACTCTACCTTTATCGCACTTATGTAAGATTTTGACGTCTGTGTCCCAATTGCAAACATGATTATGGTTATTCAAGTGTTCTGAGAAAGAAGATTTATCATTCTTTAATCTATAACTAGCTTCGTGTTCTTTTATTCTGCTTTTAAAATTCCTGCCCGTTTGTCCAATATATGACGCATTACAATTACTGCATGATAACATATACACTCCACTATTGTCAAACTTGTCTACTCTATCTTTATTATTTACTAGATGTGTCCTTAATGAGTTTTTGTTATAAAAAGCTATTCGTTTCTTATTTCCTTTAACAATTTTTGACACCTTCTGTGAAATTCTCGGTATATAATGTAATTTAGCCCATTTTTCACTGTCTGATTTTTGTATTATATTAAGCCCCGGTGCTATCAATTTTACTGATCTTTTCCTTATTTTACGTTCTAATAATTTAATTATACCATTAACAGGGTAACCATTGTTTTTTGCTAATACTTTAATTGTGTTGATTTCTTTGTTATAATTCTCTTTAGATAAAGGTAACTCTAGTAATCTGTGTAATAATGAATGAAATACTGACATTTTATGTGAAATGTGATGGTTTGAACTGGCGTGAATTATATTGTCGCTGTATGTTGGTTTTCTAAAGACATCAAATTCTATTTTATTGTTATGTATGTTTAATCTTAAATCTAGAAAACTAATGCTGTTTCCTCCCACTTCCATCGTGAATTTAATCGAGTCGTTAATCGTATTGAGGTTCGTCAGGAATAAATCAAGTTGACGTTTTGTGCCAGTCCACAGACCTAGTATATCGTCAACATATCTGTAGTAAAAAACAAGATTCTTAAACATGGGTAGTATCGATATTTTTTCTTCTAAATAGTTCATGAAAAAGTCTGCTAAAAGTGGAGAGATTGGTGAACCCATTCCTAACCCGTCCAATTGTCTATACCACACTTTGTTGAATTGGAAACAACAAAAATTGAAACGGGCAGGAAACAAAAAAAATTGAAACGGGCAGGAATTTTAAAAGCAGAATAAAAGAACACGAAGCTAGTTATAGATTAAAGAATGATAAATCTTCTTTCTCAGAACACTTGAATAACCATAATCATGTTTGCAATTGGGACACAGACGTCAAAATCTTACATAAGTGCGATAAAGGTAGAGTATTAGATAGATTAGAGACTATAGAAATCAATAAATTAAAACTGGATAGGAACAAAATCATACTCAATGATCAATTAGATTTACAAAACTCATCGCCCCTATTAAAGCCAATACCAAAATTCTGATTATTCTTTGATAATAATAATTGATCCTAACATTATCACTTTTTCGTGTTCTCTCCCTTATGGCCTTTGATACCGCACCGCTGTATTATTGTTTCAGATACACTCCAGGGATGGTGAACATTTGGCCTCCACTACACCACATCAGCCCAGTCGGCAGCGTCGACAAGATATGGGATATACCTACATAATATTATCTTCGACAAGTGTTTGTGTTAGTTCATTTAGGATACGGATATTCATACCTACCTAAATCAGTGTTTGTGTTTGTGAAAATTCATTTAGGATACGGATATTCATACCTACCTAAATCAGTGTTTGTGTTTGTGATAATTCATTTAGGATACGTAGGTATTCATACTCAAAACAAGTGTTCGCGACAGTAGTTTTAAGTCCTGTATATCTAATTGCCTTTGTTTTGTACACGATAAAATATCTCCATTAATTTACACAATATACCTATGCCCTATATATCTATTACTATTATTATTATTACTTTAAGCCTTGTACATTAAATTTATGTCCAGTATATTAAATTGCCTTTGTTTTGTACACGATAAAATATCTCCATTAATTTACATAATATACCTATGGCCTATATACTTATTATTATTATTTTTTTTGTACGATAAATGGTCTTGTATAATAGGTTGCTTTTGGATAGTAGTTTTAAACCCTGTATAATAAATTGCCTATTGTTTTGTACACGATAAAATATTTCTATAATTTACATAATATGCCTACCTATATAATACTAATAATATTAATATTATTATTATTATTTTTTTTTTTTTTTTTTGCTCCATGTCATGTATAATACATTACATATTAAGTCTCTGTACAGATAAAATAATTTTATAGTTTTGTTATAATATATATTTTTTTATTTGGAGGTCTATGCTAGATTATTCAACATTATTATTATTATTATTTTTATTTTTTTTTTTTTGTATCAGTTCTCCACCCCTGTCTCCTCTTTCTTATTACATTCTTTGTCATACAGCTATGTATCTATGTTCGGAAAAAAAATATAAACAAAAACTTTCTCTTTTAAATATAATAATAATATAGAATCAGTTTTCGAGGTATGGATTAGGTACTATGTATTAACGACAATGTCTTTTGTTATTATTAACTCTCTCCGTTTAAAAATTTGTTTTGGAGCACTTAATAACATCTTTACTTGCCTTTGTTTGACCACTCGCATTGTTTCTGTCTCTTTCTAGTGTATAAGAATAATATTGTTTTGTCTCTCTAATTTTGATTTATATAGCTTCTATTTTCTGTTGGATCACTTTTTGTAATTTAGTTAACATCTACTAGCCTGACGAAGAAGACGTACGGTCTTCGAAAACCGGTTAGCTGAATAAAATTGTGGAAAAAACTAAATATTTTGTTTCTTTAAAATAAGTTCGAAGTATGTTCCACCAAGTAGCCACGGTCGAAAAGATAAATTATCGTATGTATAATTGTATAGTCCATCCAATTGTTTCATTATGTTTCCATATAGGTATAAGTATAACTTAAATATTACATACTTATACCCGTCTTGCTTTACGTTTTTGATTCCGAATGTCAGGCTTGATCGGTAGGTAATTAAACAGGTTCTAGTCTAGCTTCCCATTGCTTTGCAGACCTCTATAACTGACATAAGCACAGAAAAAGAAGAATGAAACTTTCACAATTCATAAAAGAGAGAAGAATGACACTTTTAATGTTTATTAAAATTTTGTATGAAGATCCTAAAAAATAGAGTTTTTTTAAATAGCTCTAAATATAGTAAAGTTAATGCAGCAAATTGTATTGAAGAACCTTCTCCGGCATTTTGCACGGCTCTGTGCAGATTCATATCTGACATAGCATTTGTATTTTGAGCGTGATGCTATGACATACGGTAAAAAGCAAATAAAAAAACTTTTCTGAATTATTATGTAGATAGAGAAGGAGGGGCTAATGCGAGTTTTATTTAATTTCCCAATTTACCACGCAACTTTCTTAATTTTTTCTTTCATAAGAACCTTCTACTGATAAAAGCCAATACGACAAAAAAAGAATTAGTGAAATCGGTTCAGCCGTTTAGGCGTGATGCGATGACATACGGTAAAAAGCAAATAAAAAAACATTTCTGAATTATTATGTAGATTAAGTGATCCGGGGTCGTTTCCTGTTGTGGCCCAATTTTTCGTTTGAAATTTCTACTATAAGAATTGCTGATGATGCTGAGTTTCTTTGATAAATGGAAGAAACGTCTACAAGCCATACTAAATCTTGGACCAAAAACCTCAGACGGTCTATGCTCTAACACTGAAAATAGAAAAAAAAAAGAAAAAATTGGAACAGCATGGGTGCAAGAATCCTAATGCAAGACAATAACCAACGACCAAAGTTGAGTATATCATAAGAATAAAAAAAAACTAGTTTTTTAATTGAAACAAAAAATACATTTCTTTAATAGTTCAATTTGAAATATAAACGACGCAAAATACCTACATAAATAAAAAGACTTCTCTCGTGTAGAATTATAATTGTTTAAAAAACGTATTGTAATAAATTGAATAAAATAAATCAAGATTTTTTTGTATCTTGTGCAAAATTATTTAAAATATTTTACAGTTATTGAAATCTGTTACGCCTGGAACACATGTACGATGATATCTGTGTAAGGAGTAATTTAATAGAATACGAACGAACGAAATATGAATCATGTGTAAATACATGTAGAGCACGCAAAATTAGACCTATGTGCAACTTTTAATAATATTGATTATATACTGGCACACACAATATATAACGGAAGCCAGATAGAACTGTCGGAAAACTTAGGACCGGGACACCAACTACCTTACCCTACTTGGAAAACACTCAACAGATTACGCGTGGGTGTCACTAGATGCAAGAAAAACATGCACAGGTGGGGTTTTAGTGTGGAAAAGGATGTCTCCTGTAGATTCGGCAAGACTCAGGAGTGACCAACAAATCCTCACATGTCGAGATATGTCTGTGAGGTGTGATATGCAGGATACCTAATCATAAGTAATGACAATGCTGTTGCAGCTGCCGAATATTGGGGTGGAGTGGTCTAGTGATCGAGTGGATGGGTGATCGGACTCGAAGAATATTGAGTGTGTTATGGCACACTAAAACCAACCCCTGCACCGTGGCTATGTGTGCTTTCTAATATAGCACCCCCACACCATAGACGAGAGGAAACTTTTCTTCGAGAAATAAAAAGTAATTGGTAGTCTAGCGGCTACGACGCCGGTTTTCGTGCCGTTTCGTGTCGGATGTCGTGGGTTCGATCACAGGTGCCGATATCTTTCTCTTACACGACACAAGCTTTAAGTACTACTGTGAACGAGTCGAAGAGTGTATTTTTGTTTACTTTGAGTGAGCACAGATTCATTGGAAAAAAAAGAAATGTTCAATCCAATCATAAATTTACCAATCAATCTTGATGATAATAATCCGCCTCCAAGAAGTCTGAAACCGAATGAGATGTGATGTAGACTGTTCTGCTTCAAACTTACATAATATGTAAATGGGGATGGATGGACTCAAAAGTATACACATGTGGAATGACAAACAGATGGTCATCGATGAGCTTCAAGACTTGCACGCACTGATTTCGGTCTCTGAAGGACAGATTGTGAGCGACCATAAAGAAGAGTTTAATTTACACATGAGTCACATTTTGTGTGCAACGAATAAATCTAAATAAATATAATAAATCACAAGTAGTGATTATATTCACTTGACTATTTTTTTTCACAACGGGACGTCCGGACAAAATGAATTTGGACGCTATTATAAATTGCCTGAGTTTTAATTTGAGATTTTATTAATTTTCTCCCATTGAAATGTATTAACATAATATGAGTCTGTGTGATATAATATTACTGCTTGATGCGTATTTATATTACTGTCGAGATTTTGGACATCTGAACAGAACATTTGTAGGGATCCTCAACACATGTCCCAGCCATCTCCTTTCCGTAATGGTGGAAGTGATGGGCCCGCGCTGGGTGCGCCAGCGTCGTATAGGATCGTTCGTGATGCGGTGGTACCATCTTATACCCAAGATTCTCCCGAGGTACTTCATTTCAAATGCAGATACTTACTACAAGGTTAATGAATAATTTATTTTCATATTTATAACAAAAATATCAATATTTAAGCATTATCTTCCAGTCAACCGGTTTCGTCTAATCTGAGACATGATTTCAACCTAGAGTAAAATATCGGATAATCGGGAAGAGAACCTGGAACCGGAATATATCAGAAATCGACATTGAGGCTACTGAAAAATATTTAAATATTTAAAAAGAAACGAGAAATCAATTTTTATTTTACGATCTATAGATTTTATGCATAAAAATTCTTATAAATAAATGTATTTATTTATTTCTTCCGTTATATAATTTTTAGCTCTGAGTGAGGTCACCGAACTTATTCGCATCTTTAATGTATTTATTTCTTGTCAAGTAGGTATATACCTAATGAATCTGTATTTTTTTTTTATTTCATTCGTATATTTTTTTATATAAATACGGCACCCAAGCTAAACCTTGCTTTTGAATAAGGTTGAGGCATTTTTGTTTTAATTTAACAGATTCTAAAATATATGTATACTTGAAGATAGCTTAGTAAGTACTAAGTTGATTAAATTTTGAAAAAAAGAGCACTAGCAATCAATTTCTGCTTCCTAATTGACGAGAAAATTGGTTGGAACTAAACTAAAGAAAAAGTGGTGCCAAAGCTTTATTTGCATGAGTGTGAGTCTTAAGACTCACACTCATGCAAATAAAGCCTTTAGATACTTTTGTCAATCTGTGAGCAGGAGGACGAATCTAGGAATATGAATAGGCCTATGGGTGAATGAATAAAATATTGTCTTAAATGGGCTTAACCTCTTGTTATATGACATCACCACCCATTTGTTAATTAATCGTTAATCAAAGGACAGAGTCGTGCTTTCGCAATTTAAAATGAAACATTGCCTACATGCCCATCAGCAAAAAAATACCTTTCTTGGTACCTACCTTCATACCCGCGCGAATCGCAAGATCGAGACATGTCTGCGGAATATATTAATACATTGTTAAAATATCAACAAAAATAGGCTGCTTGTATGTCATCCTAAAATAATTAATGAGTGGTGTACCGCATTATAGGGTGACCAAGGATTCGAGGAAAGAATGAAACACAATTACAGAGTTTTACGCCTAATGAATTATACGAATCTCATCAAATCAAATATCGTAAAAATTGCAATAATTTTTCTTAATTAGGTATAACTTAATTTGAAAAAGATGAAATGTGTGTAATTGTAAGAAAGATTTAGTGAATGAAAGAGAATTTCTGGGGTTATAATAATAATAATAAATAAAAAATCAAAAAGAAAATTTCAAAAACCTCAAAAAAAAAACGTTGAGGTATTTTTTTTTCAGTTTTTCGACGAGAATTACTCAAAAAAGGATTATACACTCGGCGAGTCATGGACAAAACTTTCCCAAATTAATTATCTTTCCAGACAGATATCATAGCGTACAGGTAAGTACATACAGATATAGGCAAGTGAATGCTGGGCCTTACACACCCACTCGACGGCCCTGCCAACAGAAGCTATAACGCTGACGAAATACATCAGTATTTCCCGATCGTTGATATCGTCACCGAGCAACAACAACGAGCAAGAATCAACTCCAAGAACCAATATAATATGGGCGATGACATATAACGCGCGACAGAATTCTTGTTTTTGCTTGTTATTGTTTGCTTAGTGTCGACATCAAAAATCAAGAAATAATAATGATATATTTCTAGCTGTGGCTCTATGCGGTGTTAACGTGCCCTTATACTAAATTTCAACTAAATAAAATCTTTAATCATATTATTTACCCAATTATGAATGAATTTTTTTTTTAAATATAGCTATGATAAGTATTACTGCCCCAAAACGACGTTGTCTACTGGGCCAGTAAATTCCAATATTGTAATGTAAATGTACTTATTTTTTGTACTTGTACTATGGAAATAATAAATAAATAAATGTCAGTAGGTATTAAGTTAGGTTTGTAAACTAGTCAATTTGTACTCATTAATATAACAGAGTTAATATAAAAAGTTTTATTACGTCTCGCTTACGTAGTTTCATAATGGATTTCAGCCGATATAAACATTACAAATCACTTTCTACGAACAAAAGTAATTGAAACAAAAAATAAAGTTAAAAAAATATTTTCATAATAATGTGCAATCGATGGTCACCCTATGTTGTATAAGTCAACAATTTTTTCACGACCTCCGGCAATGTCGTGAACTTAAACTTGTTCGTTAATATTTGGACTGCGTTACCTAATCATTATTACGTTTCGTATTGATTTTTATTCAACGAATCCGAACGAACATAAAACGTGTTTTCTTCACAAAAAACACATCCTTCGGATCGGTTTGAGTAACGGTACTCGTCATTATTCTCGTGTGTTCTTGACACGACAGCGTCCTCTGGAATGCGCCATCAACAGCAGCAACGGCTGAAGACGTAACAAAAAAATATTTAAAAAAAAACACGTTTTGCGATAATGTTATCTACATAATAATTCAGAAATGTTTGTTTTATATTTGCCTTTGACAATACTTTTACCTTATATGTGAACATCACGCTCAAAATACAAATGCTACGTCAGATATTAATATGCCCAGAGCCGTACAAAATGCTGGAGAAGGTTCTTAAATACAATTTGGTGCATTAACTTTAATATATTTAGAGCTATTTAAAAAACTCTATTTTTTAGGATCTTCATACAAATTTCTCAAAAAGACAGTAAGTCATCTTTTGGAAACAAAATTACTCATGTAAACGTTTAATGGAATCTTGGTATTACGGTATGAAAATGTAATAAAATAATTGTAGATTGATTTGTTATACATATAAATGTTATTCAAATCTTATTATTCTCAATAAATAAAGATTTAATGAAAAAATTTGCAAAATGATTCCTCCATTTTGAAGTTTGACTTATAGCACAAATCACCCTCTATGGGTGGAAAGCCTAATTAATTATCACACATTAGGGAATGTAGCTAAGATTCAAACCACAGAGCTCTCTCTCTCTCTCTCTCTCTCTCTATGAAAACTTGCAAATTATGTCGGTAGGTTCGTATATTATGAGGTCGGTAAAACAAATATTGTAAAAGTGTCATTCTTCTTTTTCTGTGCTTATGTCAGTTATAGAGGTCTGTTAAGCAATGGGAAGCTAGACTAGAACCTGTTTAATTACCTACCGATCAAGCCTGACAATCGGAATCAAAAACGTAAAGCAAGACGGGTATAAGCTAGTATTATTATATTGCCTTTATAGCGCGGGATCCAAAATATCAATGTTTGTTGTCGATATGTATTGAATTTTGGCAATAAACAGGTTGTCTACCTTTTCGAATAATAAGTCAAGTGAAGTTTTTCGAAGAACTGTCAACGTTATCACATACGCGTATTTGCCCTTTAGAGGAATCTCTATATATATTAATACACTAGCTGACCCGCCCGTCAAACTTCGACCTAGCCCAAAATAAAAATTAGAAAAATGGACTAATTACATGAATTAAATAATATAGTCTCCTAATTCAAGAAAAGGTTTATTTCGAACTAAACTGAATTATGTACCTACTTCAGGTATCGTTTCCTTTAAAAAATCTTAAAAATTATAGTTTCACGTGTATAGGAATCGTGTGAGAAAAGCAATATACAATCATGTGAGAAAAAGTCCAAAAACGATTATTTTGAGAGAATGGGTCCTAAACTTTTTCGTGAATAACCCTGCTGTTTACAACATAAAACCTTTATTTAATGTAGCTAATAATTTATTATACTTGGTGTGGGAGGAAGTCATAAGCATTGCGCAAGATCGAGCGCAATGGAGAGCTCTTGTTGCCTCCCTATGCTCCTAAGTGGAGTTGAAAGGGATATTTGATTGAATAATTTATTTCATTATGTAATAATTATTGTTGATTCGTATGCGGGATGATGAGTCATAAGTTTTTAATAAAAAGTATACTCCATAGTTGCGTAACTTTTAAAAAATTCAAGAGGTGGCGATGTAGTAGAAAATAAGTCACATGTGAAACACGTTACGTTATTGTACCTATATGTTATTGAGAGAATAAACTCCATTGGAATCAAATTTTACGGAATCATTTTGCTAAGATAAAAATGAAGCCCTATTTTTCGTGGTCATCTTATCACGTGTAAACAACTAGACCGATTTCGCTAATTCTTTTTTGTCGTGTTTTATTGTCAGAAGAGGGTTCTTATGAAAGAAAAAAATAGGAAATTGCGCGAATCATTAGTGACAGAATGCGAATGGAAAATATAAGATTTATATTTACTAGAGGTCGACGAGAGCTCGAAATTCGACCATAACTTATTTAAATTATAAATTTGAACATTATTAAGGTTCCATTGTCAAAGATTGAGCGAGCGCTATTTCATAATTTTCACATTGAGAAGGGTACGTCAAATTTGAAATGTTGATAGGTAGGTATGCAGAAAGTTTTTTTCTATTATTAATAAAGATTTCATTATACATATATTATCAACACCACCTATATAAGAAGGCCTTAGTGCTGGCGGCCATTTTTGGCCTCTGTGTGAGTATCAAATATCTAACAAATACAAACACCAACTCATGATTTTCATGTTTCGTGAACTGTCAAATAATACAATCATCGTTTAGAGAGGGGTAATTCCTTAAAAGAGTTGTCGACGAAACTTTATAGTGATCAATTTATGTGCTGTTTGTTATATCGAATCCAAATCACATCGAAAACTGTAACAACACTTAGCATAATTGCCTGTAATCTTAATACGGTAGGTGCATGGCTGTAAAATATATGTAGGTAGATAGTGGATAGTGGAATTTGGTTTAAAATAAACTTACCATCATGGTGCGGTCCATGAAGTGGCTGTTATCGTAGCTTCAATTCATCGGGAAATATTTGATTCTTCCGATCTGCAATAGAATGACAAAAACAATTTGATGAATCTATGTTGTTGTATGAAAATGGATTTCGTCCGGAACTCGATATTTTTGATGAAGCACCCTAACCACACGTAAAAAATTTCATATTATTATATTATATCAAAAACATAATATAAAAAGAAACTAGGTACTATGGGAAATATCATTCATACTTTTTGATAAGTCGACGCCTTCTTCTGCAAACGATAACAATATATCGAAGAAATAATAGTACGACTTTATCAGAGAGGTTGCTACATAGGCCCTTATTCTTGTAGCGGTCTTAACACACTCTTATCTTGATTTTACAATCATAAACAACATCATTTCTTCAAAGAGCAAATTTTGATTCTTTTTTCAGAGACATTAACTTATATGACTCATCACAGCAGAAATTCAAGAGATCTATACTGCGGCATATGCAACAAGCTTAAACTGCAACAAATCTTACAAACATATTTGGTTTTTTGTAAAAATAATATGTACCTACTATCCTTCTTCGTCTCCCTCTAAACCTTAACCCTCTCCTCTTGTTCCCTTTCCCTGTATCTGAGGCGCGTACTTGTATGTATTGTTGGTAATTTTCATAATACACATACACGTTAAAAAAAAAAGTTTACCTCACAGTTTTATATGTTTGATTTAAATGTATATACTTCACTGGTGTATGTTTTGTAAATATTATGTACTGTGTTATTTTTGTTATCAATTTCACTGTTTGTATATAACTGTTAAAATTAAATTAAAAAATAAAATGGCGGATTGGTATTCACAAAACAAGATACCTATCTAGTAGATATCTTAAAAATTTGTTATGTTTGAAATATCAGTATGAAAATGATCCAGTTCAAGATAGGATTTAAGATTAGATTCCGATAGTTTTGTGAATACGACTGCTTGCGATCGTGTCTTAATCTTATCGTTAAGTGATTTTTAAAAGCGATTGATTACGAGAATAGCCCTACATTAACGTAACTTTAACAAGTTAACTTGTCAACGTAGTTAAGTAAAAATGAGAACCTTTAAGATACGATATAACTAACTGACTTTTATGGCAATCAAACTATGAACTTTTCTATTCTATAAAATGTACCCTCTACTACCTTAACTGTTATTTGATCAATGTTTTGCCTATTTTGTATAGCTTAAAAGACTGAGAAGTTTTTAAAATTATCTGCAGAATAAGTTCCATAACTTTTTTTTTTTTCAAAAAAGCGCTTCTAAGTTAAAAACACTTTCACAAGTTTCGGACACCATATTAAATCCATCAGAAATGACCTGAGTTTAATAACCTCTTTTAATATTCCGTACATTTCCTGTAGCCCTGTATGTGTCTTTGTTTGGTTTAAATAATTAATTATAATAATAATAGTTTATTCATCAAAAGCAAGACAACATCGACATCAAAATGGGTACAAGTTCGGTGATTATACAAATATGTAAAAATTCAATTAAGCATCCCCACTAGGCAATAGCCTGTATCGGGGAGTGCTATCAATTTTAATAAATCTTCAAAAAGACAAAAAAAAACAAATAAAATCATTCACATCATATATAGTTGAGTTGTGGCGGCAGTTTCAAAACAATTAACTTGAAGCAATTATCAATCTAAGTCAAAACAATGTCAATTGTTTATATTATGTTCCAGTGGAGTGAACAGCAGTAGCCCTAGTATAAGTTTTCGATGATCGAATATCGAAACGATCATCGACAGAGTTTCGAAAATTTCCCATACAAAAATGATCGAATGATTCGATCGTTTGATTTAAGAACACTATTTGCACGCTAATAAGCGCTTATTTGCGCGCAATTAGCTTTCGATAAAACTCGTACTAGCCCCACTGTTCATTTTTTTCGCACTCTACATTGACGAAAAATTCAAATTATCTACGGGGGCTGTTGTTCAATTCAAAGGTATGTTTTTATTATTTCGAAGGTATAATTTTATACCTTAACTAGCTAGTTACCCGTGGCTTCGCTCACGTGTTACTGTATTTGCTTTCTCTTCCTAAACAATGCAGAATTAATTATATTCGCATCAAAATTAATAATAATAAGAAACATCATCAACATTTCTTTTTTTAAATATATATTCTAAAATTTCCATTAAATTACTATATTTTTATTTATATTTGTCGTTATTAATCTGTATTTAAAAAATATGTGCTTCTTATACAAATAGAATCAGCCCGCGAACTTAAAAATTTCGCTAACTTGCTGACATTGTTCTATGAGAATCCCAAAAAATAACTCGAATAACTTTTATTCCATCAAATGACGTTATTTGAAATCAATTTTTATATTGCTGGATATGAATAGAAAAATATTCAGGTCTCGAAAAGCAATGAAATTAGTGATCTTTAAAACACTTATTTCTATCTGCTTTGGGCATTTTTCAAGCTACAGACGTTTTTTTAACATTTCAATTTATATCTTTCACGTTGATTTGTTGTTGTTTGTCTGGTCGTAGGTTCGAAATTTAGTTCATAAATATCTTATCCTGAGCAAACACGACATAAAAAGAATAAAGGATATCGGTCCAGCCGTTCAGGTCGAAATAAATAACGTTAAACGTGAAAACTGTTAACGTTCCGAACGTTAACGTTTACCAAATTGAAAATGGTTTCCAAACAAAAAAAATGCGTTTCGTCTTCAATATAATAGCAGCGTCGTAATACTTCCAAAGATTTTGAGGTAACGTTTAACGTTAATTTTGAATAGCTGACAGAATTATTTTTTTGACTCGGAATTTGGAACAACATTGTTTAACGCACGTTGAACAACAGTTTTTACGTTATCTCTATGGAAATAACAACAAATTGTTAACGTTGGAGCTGTCGTTAATATTTCGACTTGGCCTCCAGGCGTGATGCGATGACCACGTAAAGTAGGTCTCCATTTTTATAATAACGTAATATTCTCCCTTTTAAGCCCCCCCGCTCACCGCAAACCAGCCCGGAGGAAACTAAACTGCAGCAAACCCGATCCGCACAAAGCCAAAACCTAGCCCGATTGCCAAAAAGCCAGCCGCACACAGATCAAGCCCGTGGCGGTTCCCCCCAAACCACCCCATAATACGGGAGGCCTTGGACCCACTCAGGAGAATAGGTTAGGCATAAAGAACTCTCCATTGCGCTCGAAGTCGTCCGAGGCTCATTGTGCTTTTTCTAACCGGTTGAGGTTTAAGGAAGTGAGGTGGTCAACCTCAGTATTCTAATGGTATAAGTAATTGGCGTTCGACTATAAACGAATTTTCGACAATGTAGAGTAGGAAGAAAATTAACTGTCCACTGTTTATATTTTTTATTAGATGAAACGGATATCGGCAACTATCCGATATCCGGTCTATCCGGCGGCGTAAATAATATCCTGCCGGATACCGGATAGTAAAAAGAGGCATGTTTGGATAACTCATTGATTTGTTTATTAAAGTATCACTTAAGAAATACACCTTATAATCACAAAATAAATTCTACAACTTAGAAAATTGATTATCAAGCATAAGGTAAATTATGGAGAGTAATTCTATATAATATTTCGTTATATAGACTACTAGCTAGTTACCCGTGGCTTCGCTCACGTGTTACTGTATTTGCTTTCTCTTCCTAAACAATGCAGAATTAATTATATTCGCATCAAAATTAATAATAATAAGAAACATCATCAACATTTCTTTTTTTAAATATATATTCTAAAATTTCCATTAAATTACTATATTTTTATTTATATTTGTCGTTATTAATCTGTATTTAAAAAATATGTGCTTCTTATACAAATAGAATCAGCCCGCGAACTTAAAAATTTCGCTAACTTGCTGACATTGTTCTATGAGAATCCCAAAAAATAACTCGAATAACTTTTATTCCATCAAATGACGTTATTTGAAATCAATTTTTATATTGCTGGATATGAATAGAAAAATATTCAGGTCTCGAAAAGCAATGAAATTAGTGATCTTTAAAACACTTATTTCTATCTGCTTTGGGCATTTTTCAAGCTACAGACGTTTTTTTAACATTTCAATTTATATCTTTCACGTTGATTTGTTGTTGTTTGTCTGGTCGTAGGTTCGAAATTTAGTTCATAAATATCTTATCCTGAGCAAACACGACATAAAAAGAATAAAGGATATCGGTCCAGCCGTTCAGGTCGAAATAAATAACGTTAAACGTGAAAACTGTTAACGTTCCGAACGTTAACGTTTACCAAATTGAAAATGGTTTCCAAACAAAAAAAATGCGTTTCGTCTTCAATATAATAGCAGCGTCGTAATACTTCCAAAGATTTTGAGGTAACGTTTAACGTTAATTTTGAATAGCTGACAGAATTATTTTTTTGACTCGGAATTTGGAACAACATTGTTTAACGCACGTTGAACAACAGTTTTTACGTTATCTCTATGGAAATAACAACAAATTGTTAACGTTGGAGCTGTCGTTAATATTTCGACTTGGCCTCCAGGCGTGATGCGATGACCACGTAAAGTAGGTCTCCATTTTTATAATAACGTAATATTCTCCCTTTTAAGCCCCCCCGCTCACCGCAAACCAGCCCGGAGGAAACTAAACTGCAGCAAACCCGATCCGCACAAAGCCAAAACCTAGCCCGATTGCCAAAAAGCCAGCCGCACACAGATCAAGCCCGTGGCGGTTCCCCCCAAACCACCCCATAATACGGGAGGCCTTGGACCCACTCAGGAGAATAGGTTAGGCATAAAGAACTCTCCATTGCGCTCGAAGTCGTCCGAGGCTCATTGTGCTTTTTCTAACCGGTTGAGGTTTAAGGAAGTGAGGTGGTCAACCTCAGTATTCTAATGGTATAAGTAATTGGCGTTCGACTATAAACGAATTTTCGACAATGTAGAGTAGGAAGAAAATTAACTGTCCACTGTTTATATTTTTTATTAGATGAAACGGATATCGGCAACTATCCGATATCCGGTCTATCCGGCGGCGTAAATAATATCCTGCCGGATACCGGATAGTAAAAAGAGGCATGTTTGCATAACTCATTGATTTGTTTATTAAAGTATCACTTAAGAAATACACCTTATAATCACAAAATAAATTCTACAACTTAGAAAATTGATTATCAAGCATAAGGTAAATTATGGAGAGTAATTCTATATAATATTTCGTTATATAGACTATTGGACTATATAGAGGAAAACAGCAGCTTTGCTGGTCTTCGTAAGTAAGGGAAGTTTAATAAAACAACGTTTCGTCATATATCATCCTGGCTGAAGATGCAGATAGTTTCCGCGATTTTTGGAACAATAACGTTCCGGCAACGGAGTCAGTCCAATTGGTATATACCGCCTACGTAAGCGTAATTCATGCGTTGTACCCACGGTAATTTACGCACTGGCCGGGCTCTAGTAAGGACTTTTTTAGCATTCTGCGAATTTTATAAATTTTTGAAAATAAAAACACCGATATTTTAAGGGGAGCGCTTTTCTTTCTACCGCAAGGGTTCCGAAGACAAAGAAGATCTTCTCATACCGAGAGGGTCTTCCTCGTGTTCTGCTCCTTCGAAGCAGACCTGAGGGATCTGGAAATGGTGTGTGAGGAGGTCATAATATCCGGCTAACTGCTATCCCTTTCGTCTCTATTTTTTATACGTTCCAGTGGACAGTTAATTTTTTCGCACTATACAGTGACGAAATGATGTGGTCATTGACTTGCCAGTGTTTTCAAAACAATTATTTACGATCTGTCCTAAAATGATGTGAGGTTTTGTAGATAATTTTAAAATTTAATATTTTGCACATTGACTACATTTGATATAAAATAATTTACCTATTGACTTCATAATACTATTTACCTTTTTTCAACATATTATATCAACTTGCTATTCATGGTTTACGCAATAAATTCAAAGCAAGATTACTCACATAGTTTTTTTTTTTTGTTGCTAGTGTTTTTATGAAATGGCTTCAAATATTTTGACAGATCAAGACATAAAGAATTGCAATACAATCCAGATTCTTTTCGTGAACTTACCGTAAATTATTTTAGTAGAGATAATAAATTACTAAAATAGGTAGGTACCTACATAATGATTTTAATGTCGATCGTAAAAAAAACAATTCAGAATCGCTGTACAGGATGCATGGTACGAAAAATATATTGAAGTAGGTAGGTACGTAAAGTGTTTCTCTGAATTCACGGAAAGTGTATTATCTCTTATATAAAAATGGAACGCTTATTTGCGCGGTCATCGTATGGGTAAGAACACGTTGAAAGCCGATTACGATCCGCGCCGACCAGCTCAAAGATTGTTGTCTATGGGTAAGAACACGTAGAAAGCCGATTCCGACCCGCGTCGACCTGCGCGAATAATGTTTCTATGCATTTGAATGGGGATACGCACAGCAAAAGCAGGAACCCGCTTTCCGGCATTCCCATTTAAATGCATTGAAACCATAGACAACAATCTATGAGCCGGTCGGCGCGGGTCGGAATCGGCTTTCTACGTGTTCTCACCCTATGGTTTCCATGCATTTAAATGGGCGTGTCGGAAAGCGGGTTCCTGCTTTTTCTGTGGGTTTCCCTGTTCAAATGCATAGTAACATTCTTTGCGCCGGTTGGCGCTAGTCAGAATCGGCATTCTACGTGTTTCTTACCCTATGAGAACAGCTGAACTTATATCGCCCATTTTTTGTCGTGTTTGCTTTTGTCTGAAGGGTCTTATGAAAGAAAAAAGTTGCACGGAATAAAAATAAAACTTCCACTATACATTTTTTCTAATTTTGAAATTAAATCAGGCGTTTAACAGGAATTAGTTGTTTGATAAATGATACGATTCACGGAATGCTGATAGAAAATAATATAATGATATGTTTTATAACAGATGCATCGGTTACAGTACCTAGTTAAAAAGGTATTAATGAATGTATCATTATACTAATTCATATTCAATAATATAAGGACCACGTCGTCGTCTGTGTTAAATAACTTTAAACTGAAATCAACTTAAATTTATACATAAAATCTCGAACATATTGTTTATATTCCAAGACGGGACGAAGTTTGACGGGTCGGCTAGTTCAAAACTATATTAATATTATAGATTACGCAATAGTTTCGACACGTGTATTGGAGAAAGTAGGTTGGGCTGGGTAGGTACCTACCTACGTATATATTCATTGGGTAGGAACACGTAGAAAGCGGATTCCGATACGCGCCGACCGGCTCATAGATTGTTGCCGATGGTTTCAATGCATTTAAATGAGCATGCCGGAAAGCGGATTCCTGCTTTTCTGTGGGTATCCCCATTCAAATGCATAGTAACATTCTTTGCGCTGGTCGGCGCGGGTCAGTATCGGCTTTCTACGTGTTCTTAGCCATACACCGCGGCACCACACCGGCCCGGCTCGCCGAATGAGATCCAACTGTCGATGGCCTGAGTCGGTATGTTTATTGTATGAAACGATGTCGTCAATAAATTAAATTTTTACAAAAATTATTAAGAAAAGTTTGAGATGTACTGCTATGATGTATGTATTTTTTATAGAAAAATAAATTATCTAGTTGTAGCGTTTCGGCGTTTTTCGATATTTTTATAAAATTCTGAAATATAGGCACTGAAACTCGTAAATTTGTCATAAAAAAATATTTTTCTTTATATTAAGTTTGAGAAATCCTGGAACTTCTTCATTAAATTATATTTTAGATATTGTATTTTTCTATATACATACACAATTTTAGGGTTCTAGATTTTATGGTTTTCGAGATATATGGAAAAATTAAATAAAAATTCAAAGGTTGATAACCCCTGACTGAAAAAAAAAATTCAAAATTCTGAGTATACAAATTTTGTATGCTTAAAGTATTCAATATTTTCTGAAATTTTAGGATCTGTCCATCAATCGAATCAAAAGTTATAAAGAGGGGACGGATACACACACATACACGTTGGAAAAGTGCCCCTCACCCCCTCCCCTCTAATTAATGATATCTTTTGAAAACGAAATAGTATAATTTGACTCTTTCTAAAGAAATCATTTTTTTGAAATTTCGATAAAACCAGTTTTAAACTTTTTAGGAGGCACTTAAAAATCATCCCTTTTTATATGTGCCCTTTTTCGTCCCTTTTAGTTAAATTTTGGAAAAATTGCCGAATATGCTAACACTCATTTCTATAGAAGAATTCATATGCCAAATCTCAAGTTCGTAGCATGTCTAGTTTCCGAGATATTCGCATACTTTGAAAAACATTCAACCCTATTTTTCACCCCCTTAGGGGTGGAATTTCCAAAAATCCTTTCTTAGTGGAAGGTTTTGTATTGAGACCTACCTGATTTCCAAATTTCACTTCTCTACGATTAGCCGTTTGGGCTGTGCGTTGATGAGTCAGTCAGTCAATCAGTCAGTCAATCAGTCAGTCAGTCAGTCAGGCACTTTCCTTTATTATTATAGATTGGACTATATAGAGGAAAACAGCAGCTTTGCTGGTCTTCGTAAGTAAGGGAAGTTTAATAAAACAACGTTTCGTCATATATCATCCTGGCTGAAGATGCAGATAGTTTCCGCGATTTTTGGAACAATAACGTTCCGGCAACGGAGTCAGTCCAATTGGTATATACCGCCTACGTAAGCGTAATTCATGCGTTGTACCCACGGTAATTTACGCACTGGCCGGGCTCTAGTAAGGACTTTTTTAGCATTCTGCGAATTTTATAAATTTTTGAAAATAAAAACACCGATATTTTAAGGGGAGCGCTTTTCTTTCTACCGCAAGGGTTCCGAAGACAAAGAAGATCTTCTCATACCGAGAGGGTCTTCCTCGTGTTCTGCTCCTTCGAAGCAGACCTGAGGGATCTGGAAATGGTGTGTGAGGAGGTCATAATATCCGGCTAACTGCTATCCCTTTCGTCTCTATTTTTTATACGTTCCAGTGGACAGTTAATTTTTTCGCACTATACAGTGACGAAATGATGTGGTCATTGACTTGCCAGTGTTTTCAAAACAATTATTTACGATCTGTCCTAAAATGATGTGAGGTTTTGTAGATAATTTTAAAATTTAATATTTTGCACATTGACTACATTTGATATAAAATAATTTACCTATTGACTTCATAATACTATTTACCTTTTTTCAACATATTATATCAACTTGCTATTCATGGTTTACGCAATAAATTCAAAGCAAGATTACTCACATAGTTTTTTTTTTTTGTTGCTAGTGTTTTTATGAAATGGCTTCAAATATTTTGACAGATCAAGACATAAAGAATTGCAATACAATCCAGATTCTTTTCGTGAACTTACCGTAAATTATTTTAGTAGAGATAATAAATTACTAAAATAGGTAGGTACCTACATAATGATTTTAATGTCGATCGTAAAAAAAACAATTCAGAATCGCTGTACAGGATGCATGGTACGAAAAATATATTGAAGTAGGTAGGTACGTAAAGTGTTTCTCTGAATTCACGGAAAGTGTATTATCTCTTATATAAAAATGGAACGCTTATTTGCGCGGTCATCGTATGGGTAAGAACACGTTGAAAGCCGATTACGATCCGCGCCGACCAGCTCAAAGATTGTTGTCTATGGGTAAGAACACGTAGAAAGCCGATTCCGACCCGCGTCGACCTGCGCGAATAATGTTTCTATGCATTTGAATGGGGATACGCACAGCAAAAGCAGGAACCCGCTTTCCGGCATTCCCATTTAAATGCATTGAAACCATAGACAACAATCTATGAGCCGGTCGGCGCGGGTCGGAATCGGCTTTCTACGTGTTCTCACCCTATGGTTTCCATGCATTTAAATGGGCGTGTCGGAAAGCGGGTTCCTGCTTTTTCTGTGGGTTTCCCTGTTCAAATGCATAGTAACATTCTTTGCGCCGGTTGGCGCTAGTCAGAATCGGCATTCTACGTGTTTCTTACCCTATGAGAACAGCTGAACTTATATCGCCCATTTTTTTGTCGTGTTTGCTTTTGTCTGAAGGGTCTTATGAAAGAAAAAAGTTGCACGGAATAAAAATAAAACTTCCACTATACATTTTTTCTAATTTTGAAATTAAATCAGGCGTTTAACAGGAATTAGTTGTTTGATAAATGATACGATTCACGGAATGCTGATAGAAAATAATATAATGATATGTTTTATAACAGATGCATCGGTTACAGTACCTAGTTAAAAAGGTATTAATGAATGTATCATTATACTAATTCATATTCAATAATATAAGGACCACGTCGTCGTCTGTGTTAAATAACTTTAAACTGAAATCAACTTAAATTTATACATAAAATCTCGAACATATTGTTTATATTCCAAGACGGGACGAAGTTTGACGGGTCGGCTAGTTCAAAACTATATTAATATTATAGATTACGCAATAGTTTCGACACGTGTATTGGAGAAAGTAGGTTGGGCTGGGTAGGTACCTACCTACGTATATATTCATTGGGTAGGAACACGTAGAAAGCGGATTCCGATACGCGCCGACCGGCTCATAGATTGTTGCCGATGGTTTCAATGCATTTAAATGAGCATGCCGGAAAGCGGATTCCTGCTTTTCTGTGGGTATCCCCATTCAAATGCATAGTAACATTCTTTGCGCTGGTCGGCGCGGGTCAGTATCGGCTTTCTACGTGTTCTTAGCCATACACCGCGGCACCACACCGGCCCGGCTCGCCGAATGAGATCCAACTGTCGATGGCCTGAGTCGGTATGTTTATTGTATGAAACGATGTCGTCAATAAATTAAATTTTTACAAAAATTATTAAGAAAAGTTTGAGATGTACTGCTATGATGTATGTATTTTTTATAGAAAAATAAATTATCTAGTTGTAGCGTTTCGGCGTTTTTCGATATTTTTATAAAATTCTGAAATATAGGCACTGAAACTCGTAAATTTGTCATAAAAAAATATTTTTCTTTATATTAAGTTTGAGAAATCCTGGAACTTCTTCATTAAATTATATTTTAGATATTGTATTTTTCTATATACATACACAATTTTAGGGTTCTAGATTTTATGGTTTTCGAGATATATGGAAAAATTAAATAAAAATTCAAAGGTTGATAACCCCTGACTGAAAAAAAAAATTCAAAATTCTGAGTATACAAAGTTTGTATGCTTAAAGTATTCAATATTTTCTGAAATTTTAGGATCTGTCCATCAATCGAATCAAAAGTTATAAAGAGGGGACGGATACACACACATACACGTTGGAAAAGTGCCCCTCACCCCCTCCCCTCTAATTAATGATATCTTTTGAAAACGAAATAGTATAATTTGACTCTTTCTAAAGAAATCATTTTTTTGAAATTTCGATAAAACCAGTTTTAAACTTTTTAGGAGGCACTTAAAAATCATCCCTTTTTATATGTGCCCTTTTTCGTCCCTTTTAGTTAAATTTTGGAAAAATTGCCGAATATGCTAACACTCATTTCTATAGAAGAATTCATATGCCAAATCTCAAGTTCGTAGCATGTCTAGTTTCCGAGATATTCGCATACTTTGAAAAACATTCAACCCTATTTTTCACCCCCTTAGGGGTGGAATTTCCAAAAATCCTTTCTTAGTGGAAGGTTTTGTATTGAGACCTACCTGATTTCCAAATTTCACTTCTCTACGATTAGCCGTTTGGGCTGTGCGTTGATGAGTCAGTCAGTCAATCAGTCAGTCAATCAGTCAGTCAGTCAGTCAGGCACTTTCCTTTATTATTATAGATGATAATTTGTTATTTTAGTTTTTATCTATTTTTTAAGTTGATTTTTATTTTATTGTATTATTTATGTTGCCATCACTCATCGTAAAGACGAAAGCTGTTATGGTGACTGGTGTTTATTTTACTGATAATAAAAAAAAAAGTTAACAACCTAGTAATAAAAAAATGACGATAGTTTACCTATATAATAAATCAATATAGAAGAAAATTTACGCATTGTAAGAATTAGATCATCAAAACACATGATTCGATGACGCATCATAGGATTGGGGAAAATGATCTACAATAGTGTAAACATTGTAATAAAAAACATAAAGATAGCTGGAGGCCTGAAACTCTGATTCATTGAGAGATTTTAGAGTTCTTCATAACATACCTGTATACACGGTGACCCAAAAAAAAAAACGTTGATAAAATTAAGAATTAACATTTTTGAAAATGGAACAGGGTATGAGTTCATTTGCTTTTCTGTTATATTATTACATATTTTGGTAACGATAAACAACTTGGTTGAATTTTCTATTATACATAGATGTTTGTTTATATATTCGTAAAGTAAAGCTAAAATTGAAAAAAGGAAAACCTACAATCGAAGAAACCGCGGCGTTTCTTTGGCGATCACGACGCTGGCTTTCGTACTGTTTTGTATCGGAGGTCACGGGTTCGATCCCAGGTGATTACCATCTTTCTCTTCCACGATATAAGCTTTAAGTAGCTTACTGCGAAAAAGTCCATGAATGTATTTGTGTTCACTTTCAACGAGCACAGATTCATTAAAAAAAAATAACTAACCGAATTTTATAGTCATGGTTATTATTATGGTTTTTAATGTTGTAAAATACCTGTAATTACTCAAAAATATCCTAAAAGTCTTTATTAACGTATGTTTTGGCCACCTTGTGACTTAAAAAAACAGAAAATTAAGGAATATGGTTAAGCATATGTAGTCAAATCACCTAATCCAAAATAATTAAATTGTATCATTCGTGGTTATATTTTTTCAAGGCTGAATAATTTCATAACATACCTAATATTTTTTGGCTTGTAAACATGTTGTCTTTTATAGACCCCTGCGTTACATCATTGCCTCGAGAAGGATCCTCTAATTAAATCTAAATAAACCCAACAAAACAATTCTTCAATCTACAAGAATCTACAAATTTAACGCGCATAAAATGTTTTTATTTTTTCTTGATAACCGGCTTGCCGTTCGATTTCGGACGATTTGAGATCCAATTTTACAGAATTAAAGTATGTAGAAAATGCACAATGTAATCCTGATACCATCCATGATGTAGGTATGGGAGTGAAACATGGACATGGACATGGTATACAAGGCCATAAATGACATGGCACCCCGTACACTCTCTGAACTCTGCATCACCAAGGAGCCAGCAACAAGACCCTTACGTTCAGCCATGATATCTACCAACATACTAAAGGAGATCAACAGGAGCAACAAGTCGAACTTCCACGACAGGGCTTTCAGCGTAGCAGGACCTGTCACCTGGAACCGACTTCCTGAAGAACTTAGAAAGGACCAGCCCATCAGCACATTCAGGAACAAACTGAAGACACTGCTCTTCCCACAGAGCTTCCCGTGCGCCCTTGAGATGGAAATCCATTAAACGGCGCCAAACAAATTATCCAGCATCATCATCATCATGGACGAAAAATCTGGAAGTTGGAATAAATGCTGTGGAAATGAAATCACTGCGTAGGATATGCGGAAAGAGACTGATTGATAAGGTGAGGAATGAGAATATGTATTAGAAAGGAATGTGGAATGGATGTTAGCGTAGTGACTATAGAATGAAAGTGTATAAATTAAGGTGGTGTGGGCATGTAGAGAGAATGAATGAAGATATAATCACTAAAAGGATATATAAATCTGAAAGAATGGGTGCACGCAGAAGAGGCCGACCTCGAATGACATGATCCGACCATATCGGTGCCGTCTTAGAGGAGGGCCAAGTTAGGAGCAAAAGGAATAGTAGAGCATGTATGCGGAATGTTGTGTGTTTAGAAGAAGCAAAAGAGGTTTGTTTGGATAGGAAAGAATGGAAGTCCGTACTCTCTGCCTACCCCCTTCGGGAAACGGCGTGATGGGTAAAAAAAAACTAGAAACTTAATTAAAACACAATCATAAGAAGTAAAAGAAATTAGATTAAAACAAAATTTTTCGGAACAAATGCAATAAGTAATCTATTTATTTTATGAGTTCAGGCTGAGTAGGTAAGCTACATTGATAGAGTAATTAATCAAATCGTCATTATTAAAATACAATGGAACCGCACTTCTGATTGGGCAACCCAGAAATACGTGGTCCAGTGATTCCACATCAGTACCACACTCACACCAAGGGGTGGAAACCAGGCCCATCTTAAAAATGATGGGAGTCTAGCCTGTGATGGTTCAATCTTATTCGTGACTAGAGGTCCGCCCCAGCTTCGCACGGGTAGATAGATACTTAAAAATAATTTAGTTTTCATACAGACCCCTAACTTTTTCAAAATATTTTATAGCATATTATGTTAATCTGGAATAATTGCATTGCAATGTATCGTGTCACCTCACTTTACCACCGTGACTACTTTGCGCGGTATTTCTACTAAACTTGACATGGCTCCCCTCAGTCCCCTCCCCGCTCCCGTACGCACTCTACATCGGATAAGTTGAGATGATAGAGACTATGCTTTTTTCCAATACTCCAATACATTTTTAAACTCGTGATAACTTTTGAATAGAATGTCCGAATTGAATAATTCAAAAAGTTATACAAACATATTGAAGCAGACTTGAATACGAACTAATTTATTTTAATAAGGAGTAATATCAAGATACCAATAAAGAGCTTTTTCTAGAGGTGACATTTTATTGAATTGAAAAAACACTTATTGTGGCATAACTATAATAGTTAGACATATGTTGTCGCGATACTTTTTGTAGATAATGATGTCTTCTACAAAATTGTGCTACATTATTTTATTCTATCATCGTTAGTTTTCACAGCGTTCGCGATAAAAATAATATTTTAGGGAAATTTTTTACACCTTGGGTTACATTATTGGAGTTTTCGTTGTTTACCCATTTTTTTTGGAAATTCAATATAGCCTATGTTCACCGGAGATAGTGTTGCTTCCTAAAAGTGAAAGAGTTTTTCAAATCGGTTCAGTAGTTTTGGAGCCTATTCGATGCAAACAAACAAATAAACAAACAAACAAAAAATCAAACCTTTCCTCTTTATATATATTTTCCTCTTTATATATATACGTATAGATAAGGATTTATATAATCAAGAGTATTCGATAGTGTTGTTGATGCGAGACATTTAGTTAGATTCTTTCTGGTAAGAAGGTACTGCCGAATTTTGAAGTGGTTGGTGGAAAGTATATTCAGCCTGGCGGTACCGTAACCAACTTTCGTACTGGAAGATGTGGATTCGATCCCAGGTGCCGATTATCTTCCTCATCCACAACACAAGATAATAAGGTTTCTGTAAAATGGTAGCGTATATTTTGTGTTCGCTTTGAGTGAGCACAGATTTATTGAAAAGTTTTCATTTGTATAATATATAAAGTTCGTACTCGTGTCTTTCATTCTTCTTCTTCTTTAAGTGCCACTCTTATCGGAGGTTGGCGACCATACTGTGAATAAGTATCACGGTCTTGGGCAACTCTACAGTCTCCGGCACACCAAACCACTGTCTCAGATAATTTAACCACGAGACTCTTTTACGCCCCATATCTCGCTTGCCGTCTATCTTTTCTTCCACAGTATTGTAGGAGAGCATATTTAACATTGCAAAAGATATGGTCAAAGTATGCGACTTTTCGTGTTTTGACGGTGGTCAAACGCTCTCTGTCATTATTCATCCCTCTCAGGACCTCTGCATTGGTTACGCGATCCCTCCACGAGATGCGGAGCGTTCTTCGGTAGAGCTAGAGTTTAATGCCTCATCAGTCTTATTAATGCATGGTTGAAACTATGAGAGTCCAACCCGCCACTCCATACAGCAGCACTGGCAGAACATAAGCTTTAACGGTTCTCTACTTTGTGTATAAGCTTACAGTTCACAATTACACAAGAGCTTCCGCATTTAGTAGAAGGTTGATCTCGCCATTTCATTCCGTGTTTTGATCTCCGCGTCTGAATCCCACTCATTGTTAATCCTCCATTCTGCATCCATCTTGTTGAGATGAATGACTTTCATTATTGATTATTACATTCATATTACATAACGTTCAGAAAAAAGGTAAAAAAAAAAGGAGCCATCAATAATAGCATAGATAAAAAAAAATACTTGATAAATTTCCGAATTACGTCAATGTCTGTCCCTCAATTAGCATCATTCGAAATCAATTATTTCTTTCAGTTGGTTATACAACTTCCCTTGTGAATAAGAAAATATTACCCAATACTTGGAAAAAAAAACTGTTACATTCACATTGACAGATTCGTTTTATTTATTTTATACTTACTTTTTTTTGCTATCGTCTTGTCATCATCTGTAATCGACTTACGTAATAATATTAAATTTACATAATCAAAAGAAAAGCTTCAGCCAATCGATCTAATAATCATATTTTTGTACTGAAGTAATTGCTTAGATGTCTGTTTTGGAGTACGAAGTTCGCATTTAACTCCCCTCTCGACTAAACGATACGCATTTTGAAAGTAGGTATGTCTATGGTAAGAATAAGATTTTAAGTACCTACCTATATTCAAATGACGTTCACTAATAATTTTAATCGGAAATTTTCCATGCATTTTTCTTAATTTTTTTCGTCTAAAAAGACATTCTCCTGATAAAAGCCTACACGAAAAAAAAAGAATTAGCGAAATCGGTTCAGCCGTTTAGGCGTGATGCGATAACATCGGGAAATAGCTCTCCATTTTTATATATAAGATTATTTCATACATGCACAACCAAGCCAATCCAAATACAGGAAATATTTTTAATACTGAATGTCGATATTTTTGTTTCTATGAAATCCGTAATTCCTACATACAACTGTCACTACAGGAAGGGGAATATCAAATTATTCGTAGTTCCCAACGCAACATGGTAAAGTAAAATGGGACCCTCTTGTAGAACTGACTTTTCAGTCTAATCTAGATACTAATCAAACAACAATAATTATTATTTATCTATTACATAGAAATTTCGAGCACTGGTTGACCACTAGTAAGTGTTAATTATTACCGTTGCCCTAACCACATGATAATTTGTCGAAATTGTGGGTTTTTTTCTTCCTCCTATAGGTACTTATTTTTCAAGAAACTCAATAGCTAACCGCTTATAACATATGCTCCAGATCATTGTCGGTGATTACTGATTTACAAACTATAAAGCTCTCCATTCACAGCCACTCCACCTTATCAATCAGTCTCTTTCCGCATATCCTACGCAGTGATATCATTTCTACAGCATTTATACCAACTTCCAGATTTTTCGTCCTTGTACAACTTTCACTCCCATACATCATGGATGGTATTAGGATTGCATTGTGCATCAACGGTTTGGATTTAAGAGATACTTTCTTATTTCTCATGAGTTCTAAGTTCACCGCCAACCCTTCTACCAGCCAGTTTCCTTCTTTCAATCTCCTTTTCACACCTTCCATCTCTGCTAAATTAATAGACTTCCTAAATATACATACCTACTCATTCACTTGTTCTTAAGTGTGTGCGTGATATAAAAAAATCGAATCTACGTTCAAAATTATATATTTTTCATTACAAATATTTTAATCGTGTTTCAATAATATGATAGGTACATGTTTGAAAATTTCTTAATGAATTTCAGTTCAAGACAATTACCTAATACTTTCTTCATTTAATAAGGCCATAACATCCAGTTGGATGAGCCGCCAAAAAAAAAAACAATTACCTAACACTTAAGGATAAAAATGTTATGAAATGTTGTAGTATTTCGAAGCCGGAAACGATGAATCATTACCGCACTATTGTTTAAGTTAATTGTCGGTAATTTGAGGTCAAAAAACTGACACAAACCACAGAGTTTTATCCTTTTTAAAACGATTTATGTATACCTACCGATTCTCATTTGCGACACGTTTTTCATTTGAAATTTCTACGCGGAGAAGACATCTAAAAAAGATTAGATAATATCGGTTTTCTTTAAAAAATTATTGTCACAGAGAATAAGTTGTGTCACCTTCATATGCTAGCTAGAACGTTTGTTTAGTAAAGGGTCAATTCGTTTAGTACGAATGTCAAGGTTGGCTTACTGCAAAAAAATATATCGGTCTGTAATCATATTCTGATCTATACTGATGTTTCATTGTCACAAGAGTAAATCAATTCTACTGACATCTCATTTATTCAGAATAAAAGGCGGAAGGCGGTTTGGGGACCTCCATTAATCACATGATACCCTCCCCCCTAAAATCACGTGTACTTTTTTAGTTCAAAAAATGAAAAAAAAAATATGATTTTAATTTTCGACAATTTTAAAATTTTGTGAAATTGCAACTGTGTTTCTTTAAATTCATCAGAAAAAATAAATGCAATAAATGCACGTGATTTTCTCACTAGAGCCCCCCTCCCCCTACGTGATCTTTCGTGATCTTTTTAGGGGCATAGGGAGGCAACAAGAGCTGGTCTTGATTTCGCTTTCATGACCTCCTCCCAAACTATATCCTGTAATATTGTCTTTTATGATAGAGAGGCACATATTTGTACGCAGGTAAGTAAATAAACTAGACAAATTCCTTTGACACCTACATCTTCTTAAATATAAAAATGGAGACCGATTTTGCGTGGTTATCGCATCACGCTTAAACAGCTGGACCGATTTCGCTAATACTTTTTTTGTCGTGTTGGCTTTTATTAGGAGAAGGTTCTTATGAAAAAAAAAAATTAAAAAAGTTGCGTAGAAAATTATAAAATTAAAATGAAAGAACTTTTTACCATATAATTTTCCAATTTTGAAATTTTGACAGAAACTGTCAATTGTTAGAAAGTTGGTGCGATTGACAGAATGCGGATGGAATACACATGGTTTAAAACAGACGCATCGGTCGGAATTACATTGGTCAAATGATAATAATTAATAATTCATCACCATACAAATTCAATATTCATAGATAGGAACACAGGACAACGTCGGGAAAACTAGTATGTACATAAAAATATGATAATCTCAATAAAAATAAAATAAATTTTACAATCATAATTTTGTATAAAAATCAAAATACAACAATGAGTATTTTGACATTAACGTAAGAATATATTTTACGAGTTCAATGACTCTGGCTGACATAAGAAGCTACCAGACAGAAGATAAAATACGGTATTACGGGAATTTAAATAAAAAAAAACAAGTCCATCCAGGCTTTGAGAGTTGTTGTTGTTGACATCCCATTCTATCCATGCGTACCATAAAATCTTTCGATATTTTTGATATGGAAAGTTTGTTTTTTTTTACAGTTAAAATCTTGGGGGCGTGATGAGAGGTGCTGGTCAGCCGACTCCAGACATTGACTTGATCATAATGGTCAATGAATTTGTATATTTGAGCTCCCTAATTAGTGCGTCTGACCAAGAGGTGGTACGATGCATCCAGATGGCGAAAACTGCAATGACGCGCTTAGAAAAGATATGGAAAAGTCGGGACATTGCATGGGCAACCACGATGAGGATGATCAATTTACTGCCTCTGAAACCTGGACTCTGAGCGCCCAAGAAATACGGAGGATTGATGCGTTTGAGATGGGGTGCTGGAGACGTCTGCTACATGTTCACTGATCTGAACAAGGACTAATGATTCTATACGCAGCAGACTCTGCGTCCTCTCTCATTTATCCACAGAATGCGAGTGGCGCATCCTTCAGTTTTTTCGGCAGATCACACGAAGAGAGCTGGATTCGGTCAACGGGAACCACACTACATGGGTCCATGTTAATGACTTAAAACCGGGAGGGATCGCAGGAGTTGGTGAGAATACATGGCGGACGGCAGTCATGATGGAGGGACCGACCGAAGAAGATAATTAAAATTGATTCTGTATGAATTGAAAGAGTAAATTGGTCGAAACCTGTAATCAAAGATTGATATTGATCGATCTTGTTGAGCATGTCAATGAAACGTCACATGACTTTCAATTATTGTTCCAAGCGTTTAACTATAATAGAGTTCGTCGACTTTCATTGGCCTTCATTTCCGGTGAGGACACTATGGAATCCCCAATACTGTCATGGCTTTCTTTATATGGATTGGACGCTTTATTGACCCGAATCTTTTTCAAAGAAAGTGAAGTGTGACGTTTTTACTTTTATTTCTATTGTGTATATTCGAGGAAGAAAATACGAAAACTATCGATACGTAATGTAATATTTAAAAAATATATTTTTGAATACGTTTACTCTCGTATGTATACACGAGCATAAGATTTTTATGCGAAAAACCGGAGGTTGGACTTGATTGAAAAGAGGTGTCACTAACTAACGATCCGAAAAATGAGCCTAAACTGAGATTGCTTGTAACAAAATAGGCTTTCATATAAGATACGTACTGCTTATAATTTTAGTACTAAAGATTATCAAGAGAGGGCAATAGTAGTTCTGGGATAAATGGTTCACTTAATAAATTGAAATGACGCATTCGCCCCGGTGACGGCGTAGGCCCGGTTGACCCTACTTATTTTTGTGTCTTCGTTTGAGTACAACATGTTTACTGATTATTATTGTGTTCATTACTGTATTATCGTCCTCTGACTCTATTTTACTTTCTTTATTTCATAATGAATGTATGTCAATATTCTACAACTACCAACTCATCACAACGCAATGATCACCATTATTCACAACTTTTATTCAATAAGACATCAGCACGGTTACTCTTGAAACTCGATTCCAATCCTAAAATCGTAAAATCCCAAAATGGTACTCTTGAAATGCGACACTAGCGCACGATTGGATTCAAATCGAGTGGTGATTTGAAGAACATGTGAAATCGTGTAAAATTTGAAAATTGGTACTCTTGACGTCGTTTTGACAACGGGATTGTGTTGGAATCGTCTAACTGTCATTATTTACAAGATCGCAAGAAAGTAACTTTTTTGAAATCGAGAAGACGTATTTTAATTATATTACTTTGAAAAATGGCTCGTCTTGCATTATTTTTTAACATTTTGGAAAACGCGCGTCAAGTCGATATGCGTCAACGAAATAACTTGCGTAAAATAGCAAGATATTCGCAAAATGCGTTTAGCATGAGTAGTGGGGAATTTATGTATAGCAAATTACAGCGAATATCAAAAGAGATGTTTGAAGAGTTGTGCGGGATTTTGGAACCTCATATGACAAAACCTTAAAGACGATGTGATATCACTGTGTGCAAAACATGCAACTCGACGTCATTACTATTGGAAGACATGAAAATGATAATAATATAACCATACCCACAGAACCAACAGTTCTTTCGGCAGCTCATGACTGAAGCCAGACATGAAATAGTTCATTAGCTGTGGAATTCACATCATAGGTGAATATGAATAATTTAAGAGAGCTTAAGAAATAACCAATTTATTATAAAAAGCTTCTTTATTCTGAATTCTGTTACACGTTTCATGTATGTATATGTAAATTGTCAAGGTTTGTAAAAATAACAAAATTGTAATATAATGTCATACATAATAATTTTATTGACTATTATTTTATACTTGATAATTAAATTATAAAAAATACAATATACAAAATAAAAAAAAAACTATTAAAACTATTTTCTGTTGGATATTGCCTTTGCAATTTCCCTCGAGGCTGCTGCCGCTTCAGCAGAGCCTGAACGAATGGCAGCAATAGTTGCGATTAAAATTCGGCACACTGCCCCATTTTTTCTGCAGCTTCTTTAAACGGAATTATTGCTGTTAAGCGTTCTGCTTCCACCCATTTTTCTTCCATTAATGTGAGACGCTCTCGTTCTTTCAACAAATTTAAAAAATAATATATACCTAAGATTTATTTTGATAAATCAGCAAATAAAATAATGCTAGCATTTTAATAATTATAATAAAATATAAGTAAACAAACAACGCACACTCTAATACAGAAACGTCAAAATGTTTATTTGAAATATAAACGAGTGTTTCCATTTAAAGAAAAGAAATCCTTAAATATTTAAGCAACGTCAAATTATATTTGTTAAGTAGGACAGTTATTAGTAAATCAATTTCGACTTATTTTATGTTTAAAAAAAGTATACCACTCACGGATGTCAGGTTTACTTCCTTACATTTTCTTTGAGAATAACGCGACATAACAGCAATTATCAATTCCTAATTTACATCGAAAATATTTTCATATTGCAATAACAAACTTGAAACGAAAACGTTTTCACGGCTTGGAACGCCAATCTTAAATCCGATTCCAATCGCACGGAATTTGGTTCAAGAGTACGGTTTTGAAACTGGAATCGAGATTGTGATTGAAATTGGAATTGGGTTCGAATCGAGTGTCGAGAGTAAGCCTGCAGATAAACGCAGAAATTTCTTCTGTGTATGCTCAATGTGTCTTCTTAATAATCAGGTACAGCATTTATTTATTTGATACAAACAAACTGAAAACAGCCATGTCAGATATAAGACCCCACTTAGGGGCATAGGGAGGCAACAAGAGCTCTCCACATTATTTTATCAATGCAAATGACTTGAATATTTACAACAAACGTTAGAGTTCCCCAAGCAATAAATATTATTTTAATGCCTATTGCAATAATTTCTATCGATTGATTTTGTTCCATATATATAAATGCGTCTGTGTAATTACCATTGAAGAAGGATGCCATTTTTCTCAAGACTACACGCGAACAAGAGGCAATATTTTTTAATTCGTAGAAACTTTAACACGATAATGATTTAAATGCTAGTTATTTAGATCCATCTGCGTCAATACTACATTGAAAACAAGTATAAAACGGTCTTTAATTGTCATAATAGGACAACATTTAACTGATATTCAGGACTATTATATTGAATAAGGATGTGTAAATGATATAAATTAGCGTAAGAAAAAAAAACTAATTGAAAATTATAATATTATGGGAAACAAAGGCCTAAAAAGGATGTATTCAGGTGCGGCCTTTACCCCGAACGAATCGAGTGATCGCCTCGGGCTCTTCACTATTGAAATGTATTATTTTAAATCCATATTATTAGGGACTGATGACCGAGAACGTGTTGTAGAAGTGTGAGGCCCTGTCCTAGCCTGTCGATTGCGATGATCGCATGAACGCGGACGCCCTGATCACACATATAACATTGTTCGACCGTGTCCTAACTGGGCAGACGGACAGACGTAAATTACATCGTCCGATCGGTGCCTTGTTTGCAATGATCGCGCGTCGCACCCACTTGCCAAATGTTCTTACTTACGAGCATTCATATTTATTTGTTTGCGTTCTCAAGGAAAGTGGACACGCGATCATGCGATGGCAGTTAGTGTATTGTTATTGTTATTTTAATAAAAACTTCTTTGTACATGTTATGATTATTTATTAATAAACGAGTTACATCTCAACACATACACTGTTTCTCTTAATATTACTAGTCTTGTCTGGTGCCGTCATGGTGTACCAGCTAATTCCTGCCTGGGCGGCCCTCTGTGTTGCCACCCTATGACCGTCCATTAAGGGTACCATATATTACAGTTAGGACACACAATTTTTCATCATAAGATCACAAATTTGTTTATGCGTTCATGCGATCATCGCAATCGTACGATCATGCGACCAGCTAGACAGCTAAAACTGATGTGTGACGTTAAAATTGCATCTTCCAAATGATTATGGATTTAGGGAAATATAATATTACTAGCTTTTCCGACAGACGTTGTCCTGTGGTCCTAACTATGTATATTTAATTCGAGTTTGTATAGGTAATGATAAATTAATAACATTTTAAACAATGTAATTCCGACCGATGCTTCTTTTTAAAAACATATATGTTCCATCCGCATTCTGTCAATCACACTAATTATTATAGTTCTCGCTTTATGCGATGACCACAGATAATAAAGCTCCATTTTAGAGATTATTGTTCACATTTCTCATATGGCTGATGGAAAAATTTTGCGTATAAGAAGTACCTAAATCGATTGTTTCGTCAAATTCATTCGAATCGTGCATGATCAAAATCCCTAATGACAGAAAACGAATATAAGCGTTTTTCTACAGTCTGAGTTAAGAAATCACAGAAAAGCAGTTGAGGATCCTTTTAGATTCTAATCTTCTAATAATTCTTTTATCTTTGAGGATTTCTAAGATATAATAGGTGTGATGAAAGGAGAAATAGAGTCAGGGGTAAAAATAAATAAACTTACAAAATGAGAAAGTATATCTCAGCAAATGATACGAAGAGTTCAATAATATTGCGCAGACTGATCGTATAACAATTACATATGTCAAGTTTAGTTAGAATTCTTTGAATTGTTTGACAATTATTATTAGCTTAAAAATATGAAAACTGCAGAAATTCTAAATAAGGTTGTGCTATGCTCTCAACACATTTTGATTGATATGATAGGACCATAGATATTGAACAATTTCAAATAGAGTAGGTAAAACAGACAGACTCAGAAATAAATGGTAAGTTGGTAAATCATAATAAATGGTAATCATGGCTAAGAAATGTGAGACAATGGTATCCAAATATACGAAGTACTGTTCCTGCCAGCACGGAGAAGAGGAAATAGCCACGAAGGGTTGAAAGTTATCAGAATCTGTAGAGTTTTTTTAAAATCTAGAATATACTAGGTATTTTGTTAAATAACCATGAAATTGCCAAAAAAATATAATGAGGGAAAATAGCGAAAATGTTTTTGCAGCTGCGATTTCCAAAGTCGGGATTCGGTACAAAGATACTTTAAACCTAATCGATGGAATCTTACTATAGTTTGAAAATCTGCCGATCTACATATTGACGATCAAAGTACTTATTTTAAAAAAATATCCAACACACAATATCCTTCCTCAAATATTTGACCTTTACCGTTGTCCCTAGCCTTCATTAGGTGTTCTGTCTTTATCAATTAGTATTCTCGTCGCATTCTCGCCGCTAAGTACTGGGTGTCTTCGGCCACACAAGCATCTGCATCTTGTAACTATTGTTTACACCAGCTATGAACATTAACGACTTCTTGTATTATTATTACAATTTCCCATGTAGAGTGCCAATATTTTTATATCTATGGATTACTTACAACAAAATAAACAATGAATGAGCATGACTAAGTGATTTAGTGCTCTATTCCTCAAGCGGATCAAAAGTTTGAAGAAGTCTCTCTAATCTTGAAGATGGGAGGATTTTTTAGTATTCCATGCTCTTTATAGCTACCGTATGGAGAAATAAACACACATATTGAAAGAGAACTAGTAAGAATACATAAAATCTTCATCAGACCAATCCTGAAATATGGATTAGAATCAGGTCGGATGCACCCAAGAAGAAGAGTCTCCTGAACACTTGTGTGTTACAGTGGATCTACAAAGCCTTTCTGGAGAAATCGCGTAAAATAGTAGATATTGAAAAACTGATAAACAGATAGTAGCGAATTGTACACAACAGGGTGACGATCCACCAGGTGGAGATATAGCTGAACATCTGCATCTCACTAAAAGGAAGATGCGAGAGAAAAGAGGAATGAGCTCATTAGAAGAGAAAGAATCTTTTCATAGTACAAATAGAAGACTAAAACTTTCAGTTTTATGATCATCTTGGGACACTTTTAAGAATTATTGGCAACTGTGTAATGTCGATGATTAAAAGGAGGAGATGAAACTACCTATAGTTCGCAGTCCATCTCGTTTCATTTTCTGAGGCATTAAACCTCATTATCAAAGGATATTTTTTTTCTCTTGCATTTGAACTAAGTAAGTATGTTAGTCCAACGGTATAGGAACTTGAAGACTATCTCAAAAGAAATGGAAATCAAGATCGATGTCCGAAGTATATTTCCCTGCCATTTAAAAAAATTACATTAATTTCTAAGCTACATAATATTTTCGTTTCTCAATAAAAATAGTAAAAAATGACATGGTTGAGAATGTTGAGATGTGTTTACAGAAAACAGTCTTCGTCCTAAAATTGGCAATAAATATCGGACCCAAACAATTAGTAGGGAGGGAGATATGGAAAAGGGCAAGGAGATTAAAAATAATGTTGTTTCAAAGAGACTTGTCCGAGAAGTTCGTGTATCGCCGGGTAGAGAGGTTTGACCTTGAACAACGTTGACCGATCAGATATTTCAATCAGAAACGCGTGATTATTAGGCACTTCGTGATTCTGTATTTTAATAATTAGCCACCCTGACATTTTCAAGCCGTTGTTGATCAGATTCCCAAGTGGTTTTAAGTATGCTCCACTCTGTTTCTCGACTGATTGGTTGGTTTAGGTTGTTGATGTTGATAGGGTTGATGGATTGGTCATCGAAGGTTTTTAAAGACAAGTCATTTCTTGATAACTTCCTTTTCCTACCTTGAATACATCTTGCACATCCAGTAAGGTGCAGTAAAATAATAACATTTAAATGAAGTGGTCGGTGGTCTAGCGGTTACGACGCCGGCTTTCGCAATGTTTCGTGGGGAGGTCGTTGGTTCGATCCCAGGTGCCGACCATCTTCCTCTTTCACGACACAAACTTTAAGTAGCTTACTGTGAAAGAGTCAATGAGTGTATTTGTGTTCACTTTAAGCGAGCACAGATTCATTTTTAATAAAAAAAAGAAATAGGAAAGAGATTAAGTTGGGATGTGATTATAAAAAATTTCAATAATTTGACAAATGTTTAAAACTCATTCATTTGTTTTGAAAACCTCCTTAGTAAAATATAATAGGCAAATAAATTTCTTTGATCATTGAGAGAATCAATGGCGTGATATTTAAAAATCATATAAAAAATTCAATTATATGTGGACCTAAAACTACTCCTTGTGGGACACCGCTTAGAAATAATGAATCAAAATTTATCGTTTGTGCCAACCATATTGACTCTAAATAAAAAAGCTTAGTCTTGTGGAAAACCGTTTTGGATCTGGGATCTGGATAAAAAACTTAAAAGCTTGTGGTGCACTGTTTAGAAACTATGGATTAAAATCTACTCCTTTTGGGACAGCTTTTTGAGCTGTGAACACCGTATTTTGGTTTCATTATGCAGCAGAATAAGTTCCTTGTTTTTTATGAATTTCCTATAATGGATTCATAGTAGTAAAACAAATCCTGAATCACTACTTCGTCCTTCATGCCGATGAAATCAAAACCATAGTCGTACGCACGAATCAATCATACTAATAAGCGACGTGCGACAGGATCGCCATATAAACACCTTACGTCTTTGATAAAGGGGTCACGGATAATAATTATAAGTCGGTTTTTATTATTTGGCCGCCGTTGATCGATTGATTGTTTGATGGATGTCCTCAATAAATAATTATAATTGATTAATGAAAGTCACACGAGGATCACGCAGTGCCATGCGCGCACGCGTCGTCTAATAAAAGTGTGCCTGCTGCGTGAAGGCCCGAATATTGAACCGTGAAAATATTACATCGGTAAAGATTGCCGTAGATCCTTTTTGCTCACACCAGTACCCCTAGTATAAGTTTTCGATGATCGAATATCGAAACGATCATCGAAAGAGTTTCGAAATTTTTCCATACAAAAATGATCGAACGATTCGATCGTTTGATTTTAGAGCACTATTTGCACGTTTATAAGCGCTTATTAACGTGCAATAAGCTTTCGATAAAACTCGTACTAGCCCCACAGGTATTCCATTTGGTGATGCGTGTTCTTTATTTTCAAGTTTTTCCATTTCGATTCTTATTTTTGTAACATTCTCTAGTCTATTTATATGGGTCTATAAGTTACCATTTATGCCTTTGTCACGAGCTTGGGTGAAGAATATAAAGCTTTTAAAAACACGAAGATTCTATTCCTAGGCAAATTCTAGCAATAAATTATTTAACCTTCTTTTTGTTCATCAAGTTGTATATCTACTCCCAAATTTCATCTATGTTCAACTATTTTTTCTAAACACGTTCATAAGTTCATATATCCCATAGAATTACGACATTTTTAAAGCTAAAATAAACGATCTATGAATTTCGCCTATTTGATACTTATCGTCTTCCTATTTTAAAGAAACGGTTTTTGCAGTACATGATGGCAAAACACTGAGATATGGGTTGCATGTCGCCTTAAATTTATCACAACAAAAAATATCGAATCATCAGTCTGATTCTATAAAACTAAATTTAAAAAATCCAGCCTTGGCAAAACATGGGTACTTGATGTCGCTTATTCCACTGCAGCAAACAAAATGGTAGTATTTAGTGCCGCTGATTTTTTGCTGCAATAAAACTAAAAGCATTCGATATCACTTATTCGTCTGAAGCAAACAAAAAAAGAAGTAAATATACGATGCCACTGATTTTGTTGCTCCAAACAAAAGTAAGGTATTTGATGTCGCTTTTTCTGCTGATGTAAACCAAACAGAAGTATTGGATGTCGCTGATTCTGCTAAAGCAAACCAAACAGAAATATTGGATGTCACTGATTCTGCTAAAGCAAACGAAATAGAAGAGTATTCAATACCGCTGATTCTGCTGAAGCAAACAATACATAAGTATTTAATGCCGCTGATTCTCATGAAACAAACAAAACAAAAGTATTTGATGACAATATGATGTAGAGGCATAATTTCCGTGGTAGATCTAAAAATAGCCGTTAAAGAAATGGGCTATGTTCCAACGATCTGTCAGCGAGATCAGTAGCTACTTAACATTTTTTCACAATAATAAATTATTGTTATGGTGTTCCTTGGACAATACACCCATCACCGAGACAAAAAACGTTGATTTTACCTACAGCAAACTGGAATACGCGTGGTACAGAGTTGAATAGAGCCCTATTATTCTAGTATGTAGTAGTCGCGAAGCATAATAATAATATGTACCTAGGTGGTAGATAATAATAAGAAGCAAAACATTGACATTGTTGATATAAAGACGTGACTCTTTTACTAAATGTCACTTACACTTCCATTATTATGTCCAATACCGATGACAATTTACGCACTATCAGAGGTGGCAAAACGATGAATAACTTGCTTTCCTTTGAAGACTTTGAGGATGGGGATAAATAATGCCTTAGCGAATTTGGAAAATTCAGGATGACAACCATCTGCTCTTGTGCCTATTGCTGGGAGAGGGTTGTACATCGAATCATTCGATCATTTTTGTATGGAAATTTTTCAATGATCGTTTCGATATTTGATCATCGAAAACTTATACTAGTGATACTGATGTTTGCAAATACATGTTGCGGCTTATTGGAGTGGCAAAACTATTGAACACAGCGTTCTATGTTTGTATAGATTCTTGTGTCCTTTTTTAAAAACTAGATCTTAACGAGTCACAAGAATTTAGATGAACTTACAACCTTATGTACCAATCAAGCCAATAGGCAGTAAAAATGAGACATCAACACAAATGGATAATATAGTCATTATCCTGGCGCCAACTATTTGACAGCAGTAGCTACCTATATAAAGTTGGTTGCTCTAGTTGTTGTTCTCGAAATATCCAATAGATGGTTCAGACATCTACGTGTAATCTACAGTTATTATGAAGGAATTAGCCACAGTGCTTTTGAAAATACCTATAAATAAAAAGACGAGTCTTTATATTACTACACATTCATTTATAACTGGACTATTTTCGGTTAAGTAACTACATGAAAATATTCAAATAAAACTTATGTATTTGAAAATCAATTTACCGAATGGCGATTGATCGAGTCACATTTGGCAGAAATTACAATTGTTCGAATTATTACTTCGTCGTTTTTATTTGTCCAGTCTTTACTCCACACTCTACCTCTGCAAAGAGCTACATACAATGACATATTACCAGTATTTGCGTACTTTTTCTATTGATTACCATTTTTTTTTTAATTTGTTGAAATATCATAAAAAATAAATATGTTTGCGTTTCGATAGTTCACAATATCTGCTCACAATCCTTCATAAAAACACGATATATGGCCCAATTCCTTTATAGCTATTTGCTATAGTGAAGCTAATTACAATGGAAGCTTGCGCATTTTCATCGAAAGATTATTATAATATCTACCAGTCGTTAATGCTGTTGTATTAGCGAGGAGAATTTTTTAATTATGGGAAAATCGATTAAAGATTGTGGCGTTGATAAAAAGACGAGTCCTGTGTCCTCGATTCGATGTCCGCTGCCGACTCATTCATCAATAGTCTTTTTTTTATTCTTTCGGTTCCTGTGTGATGTTTAATCATTGTCATAGCGTATCAAATCTGTAATGCGACCCCCAAGAAGCACTATATATGATATAAAAAACTTTTACAAACAAATATCAGTATACCTTCAGAACGAGTATCTTGGTTATTATGCTGTACTAGCTTTCCCGACAGGCGTTGTCTTATCTTTACAATGAATATTAAATTCGACTTTGTATACCTTAATGATAAATTGATTACCTATTAATCAATATAATTTCGACCGATGTTAATGTTTTAAACGATCTTTAGGATGCGCATTCCGGCATTCGCATCAACTATCAATGAACTGACAAAATCAAAGCTTATCAAACGTCAATAAAAATTCAAAAATAGATAGTTTAATATAAACTATAAATACAAAAGTACAAGATATGTCAACTACGCTATGTTTTCTAAAAAATTTTGATATTCCCCAATTTTATTTCATAAAAAAAACTTTTTTAACAATAGCAAACACAACAAAAAAAGTATTAGCGAATTTGGTCCAGCCTTTCACGCATGATGCGATGACCAAGGGAAGTTGTTTCTCGTTTATCATGGTGTAAAGTTGCTGAATTTTTGCTATGTTTCTTATTTTCATTAAAAGGATTTTTAGCTGTTTATTCTTCTTCTTCTTTTAGTGCCACTCCTATCGGAGGTTGGCGACCATCTGTGAATAAGTCTCACAAGATATGGCCAAAGTATGCGGCTTTTCGTCTTTTGACAGTGGTTTATTGATTGAATAAATTTTCTGTATGGTAGAGAGGAAAGAGGCATTTGGATGGATCATGTGGAGAGTATTGGAGACGATGTAATCCCCAAAATCATCTCCAAAGAAATTACCGAAAAGTATTCCACCGAAACGTTGAGAGAAAGCTATGGTCATCGAGGTACTATGAGGAAGAAACCATCTAGAAAAAAACAGGCAATCGCCTTTAACAAGAAGACGAATATTATTATGGATGTACTGTTTCTCTACACCTTTCATTTTTATAGTTAATTTTTACATTCTCATAATGCCAAGTTCGACTAATTAGCGAAATTTGTTGACGTAAAGTGATCACACTAAGTCAGCTTTTCAAAACAGCAGTAGAAAATGGTTGTAAGCCCACAGTTGTTCAAATTTGAATTTAAAATTGGGTTGGTACCTTTTTTTAAGGATATCAAATTTTATCCATCAATTTCAATTTATTTTTTAATCGATTTTATCGTATACTACTTTCTTCAATGACTACGTCAAATAGCTAGTTCTATAACGTGCGAAATGGTTTGTCGTTGAAAGAAGCAAAAGAAATACATCAAAGTAATATCGAAACAATCATCGAAAGAGTTTCGAAAAAAATCTTTGCCTACCCATTAAGGAACAAAACTATGGTTAAAATAAAAACAGATCAAAGAATATAAATCAATTTAAATTGTCAAATTTTTATTTTGTTCAAATTTACAAGATTTCATTGACGAAAATGTCATAGTTGGTAGCATTGTTTTATTGATAGCATTTTTGTAGCTACTCTAGCGCCGACGAAAATTATCTTTCAACTCGTTTCTTTTGTTTTTATTGTATGCCACATTATAATATCATATGTTTGTATTCTTTTGTTTGTAATGCCACATTGACATTAAGATGAAACAAAACCAACATCGCGCTGCAGACAATGAAAAAATAAGTAAGTAATAATAAAAAACCCATTTGAAAAGGAAACCAAGTCAAGCGTGGATTGCATTCACGGAATACAGTTATTTGAAAAAAAATTGTAACGGTTTTTGAGGTGTGTTTTGTCTGTGTGTAAATTCCGTATGAGATAAACAACTGTCTTACTTTTCGAACAGTAAAGACATTACTTGTAATATACAGAGTGTCATGAGAATTTACATCTTTATGAATCCTTTGACAGTCTTTCATGACACTAAAAATGTTATGACATGAAAAAATACGTTTATAAGTACCTACCTATTATGACAGTGCTCCTGCCCTACCTTATGCACACAATAACCGGTAAATATATTTGCCCAATCTCTTTTGTCTATCTTAATTAATTCACACAAACTTTAACTCATAAAACATGACCTTTATTAGAATAACTCAGAAATCTTGTAGTGGTGTTTGAAAATTCACACATACCTATACCCAATAAATTAACTGTCAATTTGGCGTAGAAAAAACTTTAGATAATGTCCACCCTGGCAACGAGAGAATGAATGGCAGAGAAAACGAATTTTCCGACAACACAAAAGTGTTACACCAAAACTTTGAAACGTCATTGTTGAATTGTTGTCGTTGTTCCAATTGTTCCAACTCAAACTGAACCATTAAAAATCAATGTAATAATTGTGTACTTGCACATTATGTATAAAAATGTAATGCAAACACTAAGTTTTTTCTTTTTATGCAGTCTTTTCCAGTGTACGGTCTGCGCAAGTCACCGATCACAACAAGAGGCCACGGGTTCAATTTCTAGTCGAGGTTGAAGTTTCAAGACTTGAATTTATGCAGTTACCGGAATCAGATAAATGGGACTTACAATTATTGACGGGAAGAAATCCTTTTAGGAGTCAGAACATATTAAACCAAAATCATATTTTTATTGCTTACAAGCTTTCCTACCTTTACCATTCGTACCTACATGTTGAATTTCAATTGGAATAATGTTAAACTATTTACCCATTTAATCAATTTTATATGTAGTTCCGATGGATCTGTTTAAAAAGATGTTTACAGGGCATATTCTGACTTTCTTTTTTTTTTTTTCAAATCACAAGAACCTTCCTGCAATTAATTGGTTGAGTCGTTTACGCGTGATGCAATGACCAAAGAAAATGGGACTCCATTTTTAAATAATAGAGATATAATTCATTATCTATTATAGCACCCGTTATACGGAAGAAATGATCATCTTCAAAAATGCATTAAGTATAATAGTTGTTAAAATAATAATTAAAATATTACCTATGTTAAAGTTCATTCTTCTATTAGATAATTACATTTTAGTTACTCGTAATAATTACAATATAAGCTCATGTCAGCTGTGATTTCCAGAGCAATGCATCATTTTTGTTTGACAGCTCAATAAGCTTGTACAATGTACATATGTGACTTCGAAGTTCATTCATATTATTTAATGCGTATATTCTTTAGTGTATCTCCAAAGTAATGTAAAGTTAGTATCAAAATTTACATATTTATATTTTGTTCATCTTTAGTTTTACATCGTACGTATCTTGAATTACGTTTGTTTGATCATTGCAAGTGCGTTTGAAATGCAGAGTCACAAAATGCAGAATTTCAGAAAAAAAAAATCTTAAATGTACCTACCCCTATTTCGAATTCCCGTAACAAAATAATAAAAACTTTCATACAAGATATATACTGGCTTTCCCGGCAGACGTTGTCGTGTAGTTCTTACTAAGAATATTGATTTAGAATTTGTAATTTATACTAAAATACGTTTAAGATACTTTTGAATGTTAAAAAAAATATTACTGAAATGTCGAAATAAATTCTGACTTAAATCTGTCTACCAATATTTCGAAACTCAATGGTTTCTCAGCAAATAAAACTCAAGTAAATAAAAATTGTGTTGTTATGGGATTTTTCACAGATAGCACAGGTTGTCCAGGTTGTCAGTAAATCCGTTCCATATTAACTTTAATATTATATTTTGTATTATTTCTTATCCATTTTTCAACTTTTTATTACCTAGTTATTCTGTTATCCGGATTGGAGAAGAATCCAATAAATCACACATCGGAAAAATCTGTTGAGCCAATCTCGAGTTATAAGTGTTTGCACTAACCCGACTATCTTTTATATTAGAGATAAGTAAGTGTTACAAAGCTAAATGTCAATTAGTTGAGATCGTTTGAGCATATGGAAAGATAGATGCAAACATAATTACAAAGTTTTATAAGGCTTAAAGAAAGGTATAAGAAGGCGTGATCGACCGCGAATGACGTGGATTGAACACATCAATTCTGTCCTCAAGGAAGGCCAGGTCAGAATTAGGAGAAATGGGAGAGGTTGTATGAGAAACGGCGTGTCACCATTTCATTTTAATAAAATATATTTTTTAACGATCTAGATTTGAATGCTTTCGAAATGGCAAATATCTATCTATCGCGATCTCAGTTTTTGCTTTTTGATTAAGTATATATGTACTTCAAAAATCTACAAATATATTATTAAGTTCAGTTAAGTTCAACAATAATTATTTTATGATTGGCGATTCAAAACAGATGTGATTTTTTTTATCAAAACTATCAATTTAAGATGGAGATTTGATCTTGAATCGATGAACACTATTCAAATTGATATGTTACATCATTAATTTCTCTCAAAGGCAGACATAGCGGAGGCTAAGCTTTATGAGACATGGACCAGGGGTTTACACCACACGTGCATAAACCATAGTGATGGATATCAAACCACTTTGCATAGCGACCCGAACTGCGCGAATCAATAGTGATCCGAATCAGTTATTCGGCTCACTTTGGTCAGTTTTGTGATACTACTATCCACTCAGGAGCATGGGGAGCCAACAAGTGCTCTCCATTGCGCTCGATCTTGCGCAAAGTTTATGACCTCCTCCCACACCATTTCTGAATTCCTCCTCTCTGATTCGAAGGAGCGGAACACAGTGTGAGATGGTCTTCCTTATCTTCGGGACCCTGATGGAAGGAAGAACAGCGGCCAACTGTCATTCGGCATCCTTAACACATGCCCCATCAAAGTCCATCTCCTCTCCACAATGGTAGAGGTGACGGACCTTCGCTGGGTGCGCCAGCGTCGTACTTACCTTATATCCAAAATTCTCCTAAGATATTTCATTTCAAATGTGGAGACTTGTTGTGCATGGGCTTTGGTCTGGTGCCAGGACTCACATACATGCAGGAGAATGGGCAACACACCTAAATAACTAACTACACAGAATCAACGTTGATCTATAAGAAACAAAAGTGCCAAGGAAACGTGAATAGAGTATGGAAGGTACAGTTTGATGATATTAATCACATTAATAACAGGCAGTTTGATTAGAAACAGGGCACTTTATATCTATGATTGAACCTCAAGAGTCGGTACAAACCTGCTCTTTGATTCATAAACCTGTTCCATTTTGGTAAATAATTGATGGCGATGTACAGAGCCTGATGGAGAATTTGCGCTAGGAGGTGTGACTATTACTTAAATAAAAACATCTCCTGTTACGTAACGTTAGCATACCATCATCAAAGCTATACTTTGGCTATGCTAGCCTATTCTTTTTTTCGATGTTCCGTTGTTCCGTATCAGACAAGCCTGACATCGGAGACACATATGTATAATAGACGACTGTTATTTATTTATTTTATCTATGTCAATACTAAAAAAACAATGATTCATATTCTCTAATATTGAAATCAATTTAAACTGCCCGCGAGGCACAGATTGGTCATCTCTGAAGTTTATTGACATCGGTTTTAATAAAGGTAATTATTTATCGAAACTACATATTATTTTAACAACTAATGTTTGTGGTGTCTTCGTTCTGATTCAATGCAAAAATATGATTTTTTAAACCTATTAATATGTTTGTAATAATTCCATTAAAATTTAATTACATTGTATTGTACAGACCTTTTTAAATTTTAATATCGTTTCAGATTTTCCCTATCTCAATTTTAACCTAATAATTCAATTCCTTTCACTTATTCATTTCAATAATTATCGAAAGTTATAGAATAGCTCAAACTATACAATAACTATAAATTCTGATAAAATTGTTAGTCATTTAAAGTAGAAAATTTGCAAAGATGTTCTTCGATCGAGTTCAATGTTCGCAATTTTACCTAACGGCCGGCGCGCGGAAATTTTGACTTTATTTTATCAAAAAAAAAAAAAAAGTAAGTATGGAGTATGCCTATAGAGCAATGTTCCGCAAGGCGTGTGCCGCGGCACACTGGTGTACCGTGGTCATCAGTTGGTGTGCCGCGAAAAAATAAGACCGTTTAAGAAGTGTTTTTAGAGGCTCATGGTTCAGATTTGGCTTCTGTGTGAAGAAAAGAATGGGTAGTAAAACTTGTATAAATAAATTAACAGTAGGCAGATAGCTGCCAGACATATTCGATTATTTACACGAGCTCAACAGAAAATGCAAGACAGGGATTCTAATATTTTAACGTCTCTAGACAAAATTGAAAGCTTTCGCGCTAAGTTGGTGTAGATCAGGCACGCTGTCAATGGTAGGGAGTATGTAGGTTCCTTATGAAATGTTTCCACGCGTCATGCCCTTCGATTCAGAAAAAAGGTGCCGGTATTGATAATGAAACTCTTGGAGCTACCGTACCCATGAACATCACACTTAGGTTACAATGAGACGAAGGTATGATTGGCACTTTAGAAAATTATCAGACTTTAGTAAAGAAAATTCTGTAATAATATTTTACTAAATTACTAAATAATAATTTCACACGATATGTAAGTCATTGTTGATATTTGTATATAATCGCGTGGGCGGTTTGCACATTCATATTGACGCGTGGCATATTCCTATAGCGGCACAATAATTTATGTACTAACAAGTCGTAGGAAGCTGGTGTTAAATATATTTGTGGTGAGCTTGTGTTCATTGTCGTTGGATTGTCAATGAGATATTGGATTACCGGCGAAACATTATATATCGTGTAAGGGGATTAAAACATCGATAAAATAGGATTCGATCCCATATTGAAAAGATGTTTATTGTTTGTTTTTCTTCATGATGATAATAATAAAATGAACTATGGGGACGAAGCAAGAACGGACACAGGGTGAACTAAACAGCCACTCAGAATATCGGAAATCCGGCTTATCAGCCCTATACTGAGGAAAGAGGAACTATATGAGGATGAGGAATTCTGCAGAGCCTATAAGGTAGAGGACAATCTAGTGCAGAGATTGCATGCGAATCTGGAGGGTTCAAATTGGCAAAACGGTCCCTGAAAAATTCCCAAACATAGTGATGGGTGAGACAGAAAAGATGGCGGGATAGCTGGACATCGACATCTCAAGAAAGAGACGAAGAAGATTTAAGACCTATATAAAGAGGGGAAAAAAGAAGATTTAGAGAGAGTTCAATGGGATTAGCACCACCAAAGTGGGGCGCTTGAGGTGGTCTGATCTGAAAAGTGTTTGCAAATCTATGAACTGTACCACAAGATCGAAAAGAACAGAAAAGCTATGAAGTCGATGGATGGACACTATTGGACAGTGACAAATGGCAGTTGCCTCCACAACTGGGCTGAAGGGATAATGGTAAAGACTTCAGCCACAGATTTCGACGATGATGATGTTAATATCTGAATGTGAGAAAGCTTCTTAGGCTGGTTGTGGACATGTAGAGAAGTGGAGACTGGAGAGGTCCTGCTTTGGTAGTTAACTGCATAAACTATGATGGAAACATAAGCACGTCGATCAAATTATCCAAATATTTAGACACATGTTCTAACCCTGCCGTTTCAGTTGGTGACTTTAAAATATCTTTTCTCTTACTCTTACGTAAAAAATGCTGGGGATTTGTTCCGGGCAATATAGACAAACTTTTTACGAGATAGCCATCAACGTCGAGTAAATAATAATATAAGAATAAAAAATCGAATTAACCGTCAATATCGGGTTTAGCTGACACGGTGTTAATGCTTATGTAGTAATTAAGTAATTAAGGAAATATTGTAAGATATATTAAAAAAAAGAACTCTTAAAATTTAAGGTTTTCGTTACAAAGTAAGCTGAAATATGAACAGATAACATAATATTAAGAGGTTCAAATAAATTAAACATTTTTACTGACCAATATCACATCTTTAAAAAAGCAACATAATATAATTTTATTTTGACATGTCGATTTGAACTTTTCTTTACATCTGAAAAGCAGCAATAAAAATAATGAATTAATGGCTTCGAAGATAAAAGCTCGCGGGGTGGACGGTGAAACGAGTTCCCCGCTGGACGTGTTTTGTGCTGCGTGAATTCAACTACTATTGGAAATTGATTTTTTCTACACTCGATAAGCTTTTTTTTACAATGCCCATGCCGTTGCCTGGGGGAATACCCTAACTGACAGAGCGGGTAACCAAATGCTGTCATTTGTAGATAAGCATGACCTATGCATCCTGAATGACGGTTCACCAACCAGACTGTCTTCCCCTAATCAGAATCCAAGTGCAGTGGACTTAACAATTTGTACTGGCAATCTGGCTTGTTCATCAAGCTGGAGTATCCTAGACGACCCGTTTTCTAGCGACCACTACCCAATTTTTGTTACTCTATCCGTAGCTCCATCCAGAAAGTTTTCTTACAGCAGACAATTATACAGTACAAAAAGGGCAAACTGGGCTAGATTTGCCGAAATTGTAAAGGAATCCATGTCTAAAATCGGAGATACGTCCAAGTCTCCTGTCCAAAAGCATTATGATGACCTGACACAGATTATTTACGAGGCGGCTAATAACAGCATTCCCTCTAGAAATAAATCCAGCAAAAACACGAAAAATGCCCCTTGGTGGGATCAGGAGTGCTGTGATCTTATCACTGAAAGAAAACAAGCTATGCGAAACTTTAGGAAAAAATTTGATTCAGACTCCTTTATACAGGCAAAGGCCATACAAGCCAAGGTAAAAAAAAAACTACGAGCTAAAAAGCGACAGAGTTGGCAAACCTTTTGCTCTTCTCTGTCCCCGAATTCTCCCCCTTCACATGTTTGGAATATGATCAGACGCTTCAAGGGTTCCTTCCAGACCTCCAGAGCTTCTGCTCCTCTTTCTGACTGGCTTTCAGAGTTTTTAAATAATCTAGCTCCTCCTACTGCCCCTAACTTGGACCAACTAGTTCCCCCTTGTATAAATAACAGAAATCTCCCTCAAAATAACAATAGATTGTTAGAAAAAGTAAATATGTATGAACTAAAGCTCTGCCTACTATCGGTGAGGCATTCATCTCCTGGTGAAGACAAAATTCCGTACGCTTTCTTTCAGAAAGCTCCTGACATCTTTATCGAATCTTTTCTCGACCTTCTCAATAAAATACTATCTTCGGGAAACATTCCCAACTCTTGGAAACACCAGTTAATTATTCCCATCTTAAAGCCTGGAAAAAATCCTAAACTCGCTTCCTCCTACCGGCCCATAGCCTTGTCCGCATGCGCCATGAAAATTCTGGAACACATTTTGAAAAACAGACTGGTTTGGTATATAGAACACAACTCTATACTACCTTCTACACAGTTTGGTTTTAGAAAGTCACTGTCTTGTGTAGATAATTTGAGTGTATTGATCACGGATATCCAGATTGCTTTTACTAAGAAAAATCCGATGTCGGTCGTATTCCTTGATATAACATCTGCTTTCGACAATGTCTCTATCCCTCTTCTTTTCAAAAAACTTGTAAGTCTCGGTATCCCTCACCAAATTGCCACATTGATCTTTCGCATGTTTACGGAGAGAAGCATTTCAGTGAGCGGAGACGTCCCTGGAGACCACAGGGTGGTCTGGAAGGGCCTTCCTCAGGGGTCAGTTTTAAGCCCTATCTTGTTTAACGTCTATTGTTCAGACATCCCCAAGATACCTGATGACTGTCAATTGATTCAATACGCGGATGATATTGCAATATATACTACTAATAAAAATAATGTATGTGCTGAAAGAGCTTTGACAGGAGCCTTAAATATTGTCAATTCATGGATGGAACGGAATAACTTATTCCTATCCCCTCAAAAGTCGAGAGTTGTATCATTCTCCAGAAAGCACGTGAATCCATCTATTTCTGTAGAGCTTAACGGAAGTATAATCCCTCAGTGCGAAGAGGTTAAATTTTTGGGTATGTCCTAAGATAGGAAATTGACCTGGAGCCCTCACGTAACTCATACACTGGCCAAATGCGAAAAAGGTTTAAATATACTTAGAGCGATCTCTGGCACCTCTTGGGGCTCCCACCCTTCCTCTATGAAGAACATATACAATGCATTAATTCGCAGCCACTTAGATTACGGTAGCTTTTTATTGACTCCAATATCCAAAGCCTTGGTGAACAAGCTGGATGCGGTACAAACAAAATCTTTAAGGCTCTTGGTTGGCGCAATGCCCTCCACTCCAAACAACTCTCTCCAGGTGGAATGTGTTGATATGCCACTAAAGATTAGAAGACAATATCTTTCTGATTCCTTCTTTATTAAAAAACGGACTTTCACTGATCATCCATTGCTGAAAAATTTACCCATACTACGTAACCTATATCACGTTAACGGTTACTGGAAAAATAAATCGAGTCCTTATTTATGCAACAGTTACAGTAATTACATGACTCAGTTTGGCGTTAAACGTTACCCCTTTCCATCCGCTGTTTATGACCTTCCTTTGGAAGTCTTGCAATTCTCCCCAACCGTCTTTGAAAATATCGGTATCGGTAAAACTCCTAAAATATCCTCCAATCAAATATATCAGACGTTCTTTTCAAAAGCTGATTCTTCTTGGCCAAACCACATCCAAATTTTTACTGATGGCTCCAAATTTTCTACTAGTGATCATTCTGGATCGGCGGTTCTCATCCCCAAACTCAAAATAAAATCAATGCTAAAACTTCCTCCGGAAGCCTCCGTTTTCACGGCAGAGTGTGCTGCTCTGCACCAGGCTCTCACTCTGTGTGATCACCATGAATTGGAAAGGGCAATCATCTTCACGGATTCCTTATCTCTAGTAAATGTACTTGCGTCCGGCTCAGATACTGATAACTGTATCATCTTAGACATTAGGAGAAACCTATATAGTCATAAAGTAAAAGGGAGAGATATTGTCATAGCTTGGATCCCGGCTCATTGTGGTATAACACCCAATGAGGACGTAGACGCATTGGCAAAAGAGGCCACCAGCAATGGATTGGTCCCTCGAAACTTTGAACTCCCCCTGAGTGATATAAAACGTTCTGCCTTTCTCGGAGCAATGTCGGCCTGGACCGATCATTGGGATGAGGTAGGTAGAGCTAAGGGATCGATTTATCGGGACATTAAGGAGTCTATCTCCAGAAAGCCATGGTACCAAGACTTCAAATTCTCCAGATCAGAAATAGTCACACTGACTCGCATGAGATTCAATCACCATAGACTGGATAGTCATCTATTTAAAATAAATTTAGCCTCGTCTCCACTCTGTGAGTGCGAACTCGATATGGAGACATTAGACCACGTCTTCCTCGGTTGCCCAATAAGAGATTCATATGAACTTTATTACGAAATCAATGAAATTCAGTTCCCCATTAATATGTCTTGTCTGTTACACTCTGAAAAGCTTTCTGTCTACAAAAAATTTTTAAAATCAGTAAAACAGAATTATTTAATTATATAAACAGTATGTGTGTGTGCGTGTATGTATATATTTTTATATAAATGCGAGAATGTATGTACGTAAGGGCGTGATTGTAAGTAATATGTAAGGCCGAGTGTGAATGTAAAAATAGTAAGTCTTTATATAAAATAAAAGAAAAATAATAAATTAAAGCATAATATTTTTGTTTTGCAAATCATCAAATATTTGAAACTGGCACAAATCGTCCCTCTAGGGATGGGATGCCATAAACATAATAATAATAATAAAAGCTCGCGCGTTGAGTAGGTACCTACTTTACCAACAATCATACAACATAAAAAAACATAAGAACTTTAACGAATTTAATCGAAATAATCCTTTTTAAATGTCATAATATTGAAGTCAGTCTTTTCCATTTACATGGGTGGTTTTGTATCAATTATTCTTAAATTTCATACTTACATAAATTTGGTAATTTTTTCTTTTTTTACCCATCCTCCATGTCGCGTAAGGGGTAAGCAGAGAGAACGAACCTCCTCTCCTTTCTAATACAAGCACACTTTTTCGCTTCTTCCACCGACATACTATTTTTCATACAACCTCTCCTATTTCTCTTATTTCTCACCTGGCCTCCCTTGAGGACGGAATCGATGTGTTAGATCCACGTCATTCTCGGTCAGCCATGCCTTCTTACACCTTTCCTTTCAGCCTAAAAAAAATTCTTTGTCATTCTGATTGCATTCAATCTTAACATGTGCCCAAACCATCTCAACTTTTTAACTTTCATATTTGTCACAACACTAACTTCCATACCACATTCCTTCCTAATATTCTCATTCCTTTCTATATCCCACAAAGTCTTTCCACATATTCTTCGTAGAGCTCCCACCTCTACATCATTTATACTACATAGGTACACTTTATAAACTTACTTTTTTCTCAACTAACCAACATATTATTATTATAGAAAGGGTAAAAGGGTCGAAATATGCTTGGTATACAAAAGTAGCACACTAGACTACAAAAGGTTTTTAAGAGGCTCTGTAGCCTTTTAACCTTTGAAATCCCTCTGTGTTGCTTGGATACGTAGTAGAGATGTGAGTGACGTGGGGGTATGGAAAGAAATAAGTACCTTCTCAATAACGTTCTTAATTTACACATCTTTTTTATTCGGACATTTCTTACTTAATCTATCAATAAATATAATGCAAGTAATGCCTCGTATAGACCAAATAGAGATACGCACCCTGATTTTGACTCATAGATCACAATAAGGCTGGCATTGTTCTGTCTCCCCCGCAAAACAAACCGGATCCCTCTTAATCCCGATAATGTCTCGAGATCTCGTATGAGGAAACGTAAAGGTCCAATCCCACGTGAGCTATTTTTGACAATATATTCTTGCAAGTGTTTGTGGAAAATGTTTAAAATATTATATGACGAATAGTATCATGTAGGAGTATTTTACCAACCCTATGTTGGACTGTCCTTTTCATATGCTTGACCGTCAGATATTAAGAGCAATATCGTGTATCTCTAAAATAAAACCTGTCCACGAAACAAGTACACTATTATTGTGTAGAAACCCCAAGTTGGGCATTCTATAATTATTTGTGTTGTTTGTCAAGTTACCATTTGAGCCTTAGTTGGGCTGTTTCTAACCTAAGATATTTAATTGCTATGTGATGCAAGTTGGACTATCCCTAATTTGCGCTTGTCCCTGAGATATTAAATATAAGATTGTGCACGGACCCTTAAGTGGATTGTTCGTCACATTTTAAGTACGACCCTAAGTTGAAGCATTTCAAAATAGGCTTGTTTCTATTTCTTCAAACGGTGTCAAGTTTTCCAAAAATCTAAAAATGTGCTTACTCTTGACATCGTAGGTACAGTATCTTGTGAGATAACACAAGTTGGACTGTCCGTTACATGTTATAAAATAATGTGCCATGTAGGTATACCGGCTTTAAGAGTTTGTTGCATTATTTTATGTACGGACTCTTAATTGGGCTTTTCCATCGTACGATGTGCTTGTCACTGAAACATTAAATACAGTATGTCTCCATTAGACAGTATCTAATATATACCGACTCTAAGTTGGACTGTCCCAAAGAAAAGCTTGTTCTTGACTTCATTAGTACAGTATCATGTGAACTGACCCTTAGTTAGACTGTCCCTATGTTTGTCCCTGACATATAAAGTATAGTGTCATGTAAACCGAGCCTAAGTTTGTTGTATTCTTGAATTTATACATTCCAATGAAGAATGCTAACGGCGCATAACATTAGGTATGTTTTGTGACTATGTATCTCAAGTTCACTACCGTACAATATGGACCACAATTACAAGTTTTAAGATAGTATGTATAAAACATTTGTAATATATTTGTCAGGATTGTTGGCATGTTTATTGTGTTATTATCTAGTGAACATGAGGTTCTAAATAGGTTTGGCTTGTAATGATATGGAGAAAATAGTCTGCTAAATTGTGCTGTCGTTTTACCTAGATTTTATATTCATTTTAAGTTAAGGACATGCGGTAAAATGAAACAGATTTTTTTTTAATAGTGTTAAAAAACGTTTCGTTTCATTATTTCTATAGCTCTTTAAGAGTCTGGTCAACATAACATATTTTGACAATGGTTTTAAACAAAACATCCTAAATTTCTTAATTATATACAGTATAGGCTTTCGAACTCTGAAACCAACGTTATAACTAATAGCCAAAAGGTAAAAAAGTGAACGTTTTGGATAAAAATTGGAGTGATATTTTTGACGATTGATCTGGTTCTATCAACCTCGATAACCTAGCGGTACAGGCTACCCTTCAAATCAAGAGGTCCCGAATTCGATTTCCGGACAAGCCAGAGTTTTTAAAAGTGTTTTTTCATTTGAAATTTCTACTCGAGGTTGGCCTGTCTCAGATTGGACGAGATCGGTTGACTGTAAAAAAATTGTCTCAGGCAATGAGTTCCGCCGGCTATAATGACACCTTTGTATGGAGAAGTGCATTTATTTGTTTTATTTTACATGTTATATATGATTACGCCAATTACATGTTATATATGAAAACACGTACAAGTCATTAGAACAAAGAATAATAAAACAAAAAATATCAATATATCTATATATTAATGTTTTACATAAACATTTAAAAAAAATCAGAACCAAAAACCTATTTTTTAGCATTTCCACATAAAAAAGTTTAAGGGGGTGCTACATATTTTGTTTTAAGCGGTGTTATAAAGTACCTACTTATTTTCCGATAAAAATTATCTTTTTATATTAATATCTTGATGTAAAAATTTATATTAATGAATACGGGGATGTCAGCAAAAATAGCACCTCTTCTTCTTTGCCTTGTTGATAGTTTTTCGAGCATCCTGTAAGATATGAGGCAGGAAGTCGAAAAATCGATTTTGTTGCCTCCATATTCCCCTAAGTGGATCTCAAAAGAGGATGTTATGTTAGGAAATCAAGATCAATGCTTAAATGCTTAAAATCAAGATTAAATGGATAGATTTAAAAAATCGTCCAAAAATATAAGTTATGTGTAGAGACTGGAAAATTTCGCGATCGCAATAAAACGATTTTTTATCGCGAATTTCGAAGTTTTTGCGCAAATAGCGCGAATAATGTGATTTTTGGAGGAAAAATGCAAATTTCATACCTATTTTACAGAAAGAATATGATTTTATAAAAATAATATTTATTTATATAACGTATGGCCAGTTCATCACAAAAGATTATAATACAATCGATAAGAAAAGTATATTTTTGTATGTAGTTAAAAGCAATAAAAAGGATTGCATGAGCGCAGGAGATATTTTCGTGCTCAAATTTGGCTCAAATGCCCTAATTTGTGACAACAAATCGAAGGAATCTTTCAACAAAACAATATTTTTTTAGTATTATTTCTGAACGTAGTTTCAATTCTGTCTGTAGGATTGAATATTGATTTTATTTTTTTTTTAATTTGAATTTTTTTTTGCATAATATTACTTTTAATCAGATTTTTTCATTCATATGGCAATGTATGTTTATAAAAATTGTTAATTATACTATAAATTTTAAAAATTGTTATTATTCTTTGTTTTGCCATAACATCTACCTTCATTTTGAACAAATCAACGTTGAAAAATAACGCGAATTTTCGGGTTTTAGAGCAAAAATAACACCGAATTTCTCCAAAAATAACACCGAAATTCACAAAAAATAACACCACTATTTTCCAGTCTCTAGTTATGTGTATTCTAAATCTTTTAATTTATTATTTAAGTAGGTGTAAAAAAATGAAGATATGTGCAGAGCGATTATTCGGCTTTATCGGGATCTATGTAGAATATCAAGTTCTGGATTAATACCATTATGTATTATGCGCGGATCCACGGCAGATCATCTAATTTACATATTAAACTTAATAAATTGGAGGTATACATCATAATATTATGGGATATGTATGATGGGCTGTGTGTGCCTACACACTTGTAGGTATAACGTTTGCTTTACTTTGTAGGTACCTACTACTTTACAGGTGAACATAAATATTAAAGATTCATCTCAAAGTAGCGAATATTCAACTTTGAGTCGCGACACACAGGGTGAAAATATAGAATATTGTATTTTGTAGTAGGTACCCCATATTTTGTTGTAATACAAATTTCGTGATTTTATGGCTTGAGTATCATAAGTAAGTGTTTATTAAAATGTCGACTCAGAAATTCACGTTTTTTTTTCTTTCTTTCTAAGTTGTATTAAATACATTTTTTTTATATTTGAGCAATTTTATAAAACCGAGTCTTAAAATTTAATATATTTGTGTTATATGTTAAAAATATAGTCATTTATACGCTTACGTAGTATTTATACATACAGCACCTAGTAATATTGCTTATTTTTTTCAATTATTTTAGCTTTCGGCATAAATTTCAAGACTTTGGTTATATTATCTTCACTAGTCTTTCGGTAGAATGATGGAAACTTGTTGAAACTCGTCATTATTTATTTATTTATTTAATCTACGCAACGAAAGTTACATTTACATTTCAAAGTACAATTTATAAGACATTTCAAGCAAATGAAAGAGCTATCAAACAAAGAAAAAAAAACTACATACATAATAAATAAACCAGAATTAATCAATTCACACTATGCCAGATGAGCAATCACCTCTGGAGCAATCATTTTGTAGGTAAGTATATCCTTTTTGAAATATTCATCAAAATAATGATAAACCAATCGCTTCAAATATTGACAATGTAAAAAGTGCATAAAAAAACAAAGCAAAATATTAAAATAAAACATAATTAGACTTATATATTGTAAGAGAAATGCTGACACTGAAGATTGTAGAAAAAAACGAATAATAAAATAGGTACTATAAAGGCATACGATAGTTTTCTTTCGCTGTTTCTTCGCGAAACGATCAAATTTCACGGTAATTGCCCGTAAGTGTTAAAAATTAATCACAAAAGTGTACCATTACTCGTAATTAACAATTGCTAGCAATAACAAGTTTGTTTTACGTGTATTCCTTATTTTAAATTCTAGACCCGTTAAAGGGCGAAGGCAAAATATAGAGAAAAAAACGATGTGATGTGATGGTACGAGATCGAGCGCAATGGAGAGCTCTTGTTGCCTCCGTATGTCTCAATGGGATTTCAAAAGGAGAATGTATGTATGTATATGTATGAATTGTAGGTATAAGAACAGATCACATATCAATGTTGGCATCATCTTTCACATCACAAAAATATGTTGTCTTAATTAAAAGTTGTAGAAAAACTAACGGAATACTAAATATGTATATAATATATATGTAGGTAAGTATAGTTTATAAAAAACTAGCTTTCCCGAAGTTTTCATGTAGTCCTAACTATGAATATTGATTTCGAATTTGTAATTTACCTATACAAAAATACGTTAAAAATATGTAAATAAATATGTAAAAAAAAATAAAATTAAAAATATTTATGAAAAGCTCGAAAAAAATCCATCAAAAATCTGCGTACCAATATTTTTTATGTTAATGGTTAAGTAAGCAATAATTTTGTTGTTATAGGATTTTTATAGATAGCGTTGGCGGTCGCAGGAATTCCGTTCCATACTAACTTTAATATCATATTTTATATTATTTCTTATGTATTTTTCAACTTTTTAATAGTTATTCTGTTATCCGGAGCGGAGAAGAATCCAAAAAATCAAACATGGGAAGAATCTGTTCAGCCGATCTCGAGTTATAAGTATTCGCACTAACCCGACTTTCCTTTATATTATAGGATAGTCTCAAAGTTTTACATTCACTGTTCCAATGGCAAGGACCCCATACATAGACCCCGGTTTCCCAATAAATATTTAGGACCAACAAAGTTTGCAATACATTACCACCGCTGTGGGAGACTATACCCGAAGATTCCGTCCGAAACTACATTATTCATGTAAAACAAAAAGTGTCAGTAATTGATATAATTATCGCAGTTTATGGGAGCGTAATTCACAGTATGATTACAGGTTGTAGAAGCTTATATACGCAAATGAAACAGAGATCTCACTTGATCCAGGCTATAAATCGATCCCAAAAATAATCTTAATATATAAAAGAATGTCGCTTTAGTTCGAACACTTATAACTCGAGATCGGCTGAACATATTATATTTTTTATCATTTTTGCGATTCTTCTCCGCTCCGGATAACAGAAGATAAAACATCGAAAAATGAATATAAAAATAATATAAAATATAATATTATTAAAGTTAGTATGGAAATTTCGATACAACAACACCATCTGTGAAAAATTCTATATAGAGCAAATTTCTATTTACCCGACAATTATTATTGACATTGAAAATATCGGCACGCAGATTTTTGATGGCTTTTTTTCAAGCTTTTTTCTAATTAAATTAACATTGAGGTTCATTTTTTATAAATTAAAACGCGAAAAGTGAAAATCTAATTCTAATTTTGAAATCGAATTGTCGTTTGACACAAACTGTCTGTTTGATAGTTGGTGCGATTGACAGAATTCAAATGGAAAATATTATGTGGTTTCAAACAGATGCATCAGTCGGAATGACATTTGTCAAAAGTAAATTTTATCATTCTTTAAAATTCGTGGTTTGAGCATGTAGAGAGAATGACTAAAAGGATATATAAATCTGAAAGAATGGGTGCACGCAGACGAGGCCGACCTCGAATGACATGGTCCTACCAATCGGTGCCGTCTTACAGGAGGGCCAAGTCAGGAGCAAAAGGAATAGAAGAGCATGTATGCGGAATGTTAGGCGTTTGGAAGAAGCGAAAGAACTTATTTTAAAGAAACAAAATATTTAGTTTTTTCCACAATTTTATTCAGCTAACCGGTTTTCGAAGACCGAACGTCTTCTTCGCCAGGCTAGTAGATGTTAACTAAATTACAAAAAGTGATCGAAGTATGTTCCACCAAGTAGCCACGGTCGAAAAGATAAATTATCTAGAAGCGAAAGAGGTTTGTTTGGATAGGAAAGAATGAAAGTCCGTACTCTCTGCCTATGAGTGCCTACCCTAATGGTTGTTCTTTATGACATTAGGTGCCTGGGCCATGTTAAGAACGAACCTTTCAATACTGCAAGAATTAATCGTCCGTATGTTACGTTCGAGTGTATACTGTATATTCAATTGTCACGTAGATCGCAGGGGAGAGGAAAGCTGATATTGAAATAAGCCCCAGGCTGTGAGTTTATAATGTTTTAATTTTCGAAAATTTTGGACTTAGCACACCTCACCTTTGACGTACACAATTTTGGAACGTTCTTATTTTAGTTCCAACCAAAGGCAGAATAGGGGGAAATATGTTTTATTTGATCAGTTTAATTAATTACAACGCAAAAGGAAGTTTGCTCACAAGGATCTATAAACGAATATGGACTATAATATTTTCAACTATTGATTCTTGCTAAAAAATACGTTCGTGCACTTATATTGAGGCGGCTGGCTGCAAAAAATATGGCTGTAGGACGTGATGAGAATTAGAAATGAAACATTTTATTGACGACGTTCGTATGAATCGAATTATAGTTTATCACCTTGTCCTTCAAACGGCGTTCACTTGCATTGATGGCTGATAAATAGGTGAACACTTTCCTACCTTATAAAGATATTCGCAGAAGCATGTGCTATCCATATTAGAAGAAGAAGAAGAAGATTTAACGTACTTTGTATTCAAAGTGTCGAAAAATGTTGACTATATAATATAATATTTTTTTATGAAATGAATCTCAAATGTAGGTAGGTACCTACCTACAATTTGACATCATTCGCAGTAAGTAATCAAAACTTTTTTTAAAATTTCTAACCATTTTAGATATAACAATCATCTAATTGTAATTCGCTGTTTACCCCACATCATATGCCATTGATTTCGTACCTATTAAAAAAGTTGCGATAAATTTTTGTAAATGTTTACGGAAAAAACAATAATTAATTATCTTTATAGAAAAAGTGACATACATCTCAAAAATTAAATATTTACGAATTAAATGATTAATTTACTTACACAAAAAATTATAAGGTTTACTTATGCTAAGAAGTAATTGAAAAATAAATATTTATAAGTAGGTACCTAGTATTATTTTTTCTCATCCCTACGCTTTTGTCAAGGGCTTGAATCCGTCAAAGCATAAAAAATCGTAAAAAAAACAATGAAAAAATTTATACATGTAATAAGCAAAAACAACGTAACTCAAAATATTTGAGTGTGAAAGGGTATAAAAAGCTCAGTTTCAAATAATAAAAAACAGCGGAGAAAAATATTAATTTAATTATGAATATTTTGCTTAATTATTTTTCTAATGGAAGTTGCTAAAACGTTATGATGTTGATTTTTTAAGGCAAGCAAAATTCTTAAACAAAATAAGTACATAGCTGTTAAGTTTCAGTAAATAAAAACGATCGTTATCTACCAACGAACCAATCAGAAACAAAATATCAATCAAAATCCAATACAAAGCAAATAAGAACTTACCATAAATTCAACGGGCACAACTTTCAGTAAATATGTATAAAACAAGCACTATTTTTTTTTAAAGTTAAAATAAAAACACTTTTTTAGAAATTTGAAACACTAACAGCACTTTTAAGATCGATTTGAGAAGCAAATTATTGAGATCGATTCAAGAATAAAATTAAAAACAAAAAATTGGGATAGAATAAAAAAAAAGTATCAGGCTACCATGAAACGCGAGGAGCAGACCGTGGTAATGTTTGTATACAATGAATCTTATTGTGTTGTTTATAATATATCGAGCCCCGCACTAAATGAAGAACGCATTTGTGATTGTCGCGCGCGGAATGTTAAAACCACTTTATATATGCGAACCATCACATATGCTGTCCCCCCCCACTCCCAGAACCATTTTTTGTGGTCTTTTGCGTACAGTTATTTTTTAGTATTATTAGAGTTCATGTCCCAGTCATGAAATGGATAATGAAACCCTTTTTGATCCTCCAAATCCTGTTATTCCCGCTTTATACAATGGATATAATCAATAGATGAGGTAGTTATGGTGAATAAGGTGGCATTGATGATAGATTTTGGTAGCATTGGTGGAAGATTTGGTGGAATCGGTGAATGAGTTGGCATTATCGAACACCGACTATCACCGAATAAAATCAGGGCTGTCGGGCATCGACTATTAAGGGTTTCTAAGTGATTTCATTGCACTAGTGTTCGATTATTTAATAAGCTCCCTCCTGGAAGAGGGAGAGTTTGAAAGAGGGGTGAAGGCGTATCTTGTTGACAAATAGTTTTACTCCGTTGACGATATGCTTAATAATAAAGCAGAATGCATCATTCAGCATTGATGAGAATTATTTCTTGCATTCTCCAATTTTATTCATATTAATAGATTGTCCAGTTGTCGCTACAATCGGTTCCACTTTTTGTAATTATTGTTTCTGTTTCATTGATGTTTTTGCTGTTTTATAAACTGACGATGCTCTAATTTCAGACTCTTTACGTCTGAATTAGAGCAAATCCTTAATCTTTAATTTTTTAACGTTTGTACCTAAGCCTTGTGTAAAGATTGTACTATGTTTTATATTTTGATATTTTTCTTGTTGATTGTCATTACTCATTATGCACTTTATCATGACGTGCCCAAGTCCCCTTAATGGGTCTATGGCGCAAGCGAATATAAATAAATTAAAAAATTGAAAAAATGGATTGATAACGACTAACTGTAGAATCTACCAAGCTGCTAAGGTCCACTATTCACGATCACTCCATCCTTCCAAATTAAGCGATGTCACTCCAAAAAATGAGCGTGATTGAGGAAAACCAAATTGATGATATGGAGTGATAGTGTGAGTCAGATATCCATCAGTCCAAGATTCAATCGCATCAAGCCCTTCGTCCATCACTTTTAACGGATCGTCTATGGCAAAGCTCGAGTGGACGTGGTCCAAGTAGTCAAGTCACTTGATCATCAGTGTTAAAAACATGGTCCAAATTTATCTCTTTTTGTCATCATCCTTCTACCAGAGTACACGTGTTGCTGTTTTAAATGTGATAATAGTAAAAAACTTGTGAATTTCGTTATAATGATTAAAAAATAAAAAGTTACACAAGGATTGTCGAAATCCATTTGGAGTGAGTGAGAACTGCAGCCTAAGATCTCAGCAGATATAAGACTGCAAAGAATGAGATGGGCTGAGCACGTACAGAGGATGCCAAAATCTCGGGTTCCAAATAAAATATTTACGGCACAACCAGAGGCAAGAAGAAGGGTGGAAAGATCAAGACTTAGGTGGGAGGATGAGGTTGGTAAGGGTGCGGAGGAGCTGCCTCAGGTAGCCAGCTGAAAGACAACATTAGATGTTATAATTTGTTGGAGACGAAAGTTGAAGGAGGTCAATGTACGATTTAAGCTGTAATGCCATTGAAGAAGAAAAAAAACTAGGCAGTATCCCTCCCCATATACTGGACTTTGTCGCCCGTATCCGCCCGTTTCTAACAACAGAACCAATGCATAGATGTGTGACCCACGGAGATCGCTCGGGTAGTCGTCGTTAGTCGATCAATCGCTCAAGTCGTTCCAGCCTATTCCTATTCTAATTTAGAGAATTGATGGATGACAAAGCATTAACGAAATTTAGTGATATCATATCATACATTGAAAAATTTACTGTCTTCGGTAGAAAAGCGGTGCTACAGGCGCGTGATGACTAGTCAGAGCATATCACCAACGACGAGGTGCTGAGCAGGGTTGGAGAGAAAAATGACTCTTACAAAAAATTAAACATGGATTGGCCGTAACTTCCTGCACCCAGCACAATTTGAAATTGGCGTTCGACTACAAACGAAAATTTCGTCAATGTAGAGTGCGCTCGATCTTGCGCAATGTTAATAACCTCCTCCCACACCATATCCAAATTCCTCAGCTCTGCTTCGAAGGAGCGGAACACAGTGTGGGAGGGTCTTCCTCGTCTTCGGGACCCTGATGGGAAGAAGAACAGCGCTTCCCTCAGCCAACTGTCATTCGACATCCTCAACACATGCCCCAGCCAAGTCCATCTCCTCTCCACAATGGTAGAGGTGACGCGCCCTCAATGGGTGCGCCAGTGTATATTGTCGTTCGTGATGCGGTGGTACCATCTTATATCGTTATACAAGATGGAATTAGGATACGTAAATATAGACCGTGAAATTTAATAAAACGTTTACAAATTTCTAATACCTAAAGTAAGTAAGTAACTGTTCCATATTTTTTGGGAATCAAATGATATTGACTGGTATTATCAAATTCTCGTTCCAACTCAACGCAAGAAGCTCTTGCTTAGAACTTAATCGGTTGCCAGTAGTTACGCATCTAATGATTGTATTGGATAAAACATTTTCAGAATAGCGAAATGTCAAAAGTCTCAATAAAAATAAGATACGACGCAACTCAATCTTCTGTTTTTCATTTCAGAATAACCGTCATTGATTTGAAGTTTTTAGTTTTTCTTACTTTATTAACATGAAGAGAAAACTGTTTCAGGCAAAAGAATACTGAAACCTCCTTTTTCATCTCGCTAAATATTAATCGGATTCACCCAGTATCTTTTTTCTTATTAGACTCTTCCAAAGTCCACAAAAGCAGTGCTTCATCTTCTGAAGACGAACTATCGAAATACATGTTTCGCGTACAAGCTTGGTTGGGAAAATGGAACGCAGCTTTTTGACCTTGTGCTGTGCGTGTTAGAACTCGACCGGACGAATGCTGGGTGAACGCAGAACGCTTGAACGCTTCCTGTCTGCGCGGACTCTAATACTTTAATATTTTTTTGTTTTATTTTTTTTCTGCAAAACTTCTTTGGCTATTTTGTTACGTAACTCATTTTTCGAAACCACTTCCGCCGAAATTGCATTATTTAATAATTGAACACCCCCTAAATAATTAAACACATATGCATTTGCGAAAAGTTATAAATAGTCGCCTTACAAGTAGATTTGTCTTTAAAAAAAAAAACGTTTTAATTTGCCTGTTCGTTGACATCTCTCGGTTAGGACATCCGTACAATGTCTTCCAATAAATTAACATATTAATATAATTTAATTCTTTTGAGTTAGATGATGATATATTGTTGAGATGTTTAGGGATAAGTCTTAGAGCAATATGAATTATTAAGGTTATACCTGTATGAGTGAATCAAACGATTGGAATGGGAACACAAGGAAAAATAATGGCAATCCTGCTGCATATTATTGACATCCAGTCAGATTGAGTCATATTATGCTAGGGATAGAAAGACTCATCATCAAATAAAAACTTTTTGTTGCTTTGTTTTTATTTGATGAATTTTTTGATACACAGGAAAAATAGTAAACTATAATAATTCCTAACACGTCATGTTTTATCAATGATTCAATAAATTAGATAATTTAAATGAAATACTATGTCTAGATTCTTGTGACCTTTTTTCAGGACTAGATCTTACAGAAAAAATAACAACTAATGACTCTAATAATTCATGACTAATGTTCGATTTTTAAATGGAACAAACCACTACGGGCTTACGACCGTCTTACTGTTATTTCGAAGGATGGCTTAGTGTGATCACTTTACGTTAACAACGTTCGCCATTAGGTGGTAATGTTTGTCTCCGAAACTCCTAATCATGAGAATTCTCAACATGTCGAAAAATCTCATGTATGGAACAAGTAGAAATTTAATAATTAATGAAACATAGAGAAAAAAAGTTGGAAATTATTGAGAACAAGAGAGCAACCAAATTTAAAGACTGCGACTGTTGTCATATATTTGGCGCCAGGATATGACTATATCCATTTTTGTTACTGTCTCATATTTATTGCCTATTGACTTTGTTGGTGCACAACGTTCTAATTATGAACGTTGTGCACCGTTATTAGAGTCATTAGTTTTTATTTTTTTTTGTTAAATGAAATAGTTTCGTTGTCACCTGTTGCCGCCTGTGAAGCTAGTCAGGTTACTAAATTTGTGGAATAACAGATTAATTTTTCATTTAAATTAGGTTCTTTAGTTGCACCAAAATGCACGTTCAGTTTTATCAACAGTTTTATCAATCGCTTACTTTCCCGACAATCTTCGTCCTGTGGTCCAACTATGAATATAGAATTCCAATTTGTATAATCTGTAATATAAACTAATGTCGGGTTAGTGCGAACACTTATAACTCGAGATTGGCTCAACAGATTCTTCCGACGTGTGATTTATTGGATTCTTCTCCACTCCGGATAACATAATAACTAATAAAAAGTAAAAAAATGGATAAGAAATAATATAAAATATGATATTAAAGTTAATATGGAACGAATCTCATGCGACGCCATCTTTCTAACAACAAAATTATTGTCTTCTGCACCTGCGCCCTCTCATTCTCGCATACGTAATTGCCACTCTTACAGTAGCTCATTTCACTTACTCCACCATTTCGGGCGTTTTAGAAATTTTTCATACAATACAATGTTATTAAATTCTTATATAAAAATTAAAATGACGTTTGACATAAACGGTCAGTTGTTTGATAGTTGGTGCGATTGACAGAATGCGGATGGAATATGGTTTAAAACAGATGCATCGGTCGGAATTAAGTTGGATAAGCCTAATGGTATAGGCGTGGACTTCACTTGAAATTTCTACCCGGGGTTGGCCTGTCTCAGATTGGATTGAAAAAATTGCCTCATGCAATATTATGTTCCGCCGGCTAAAGTTACACCTTTATATAGGGAAGCGTTAATGGATTTATTCACTTGTAGTTGTAGGTGCATCCAGCGCACCCAGCGTGAGCCCATCACCTCAACCATTGTGGGGAGGAGATGGACTTGGCTGGGACATGTGTTAAGGATGCCGAATGACAGTTGGCCGAGGAGAGCGCTGTTTTCCTCCCATCAGGGTCCCGAAGACGAGGAAGACCCTCTCACACTGTGTTCCGCTCCTTCGAAGCAGAGCTGAGGGACATGGACATGGTGTGGGAGGAGGTCATAAACATTGCACAAGATCGAGCGCAATGGAGAGCTCTTGTTGCCTCCCTATGCCCCTGAGTGGGGTGGAAAAGGGAGAATTGATTGATTGATTGAGTTGTAGGTGCTCAAAGTTCAAATCCCGGACTCATCATGAAAATCTTCAATATGTCACAAAATAACAATTACGTATGGAATAATTTATTGATCACTGGTATTTTTAGCCCTAACGTTGTATCAATAGCCAAACCCTCGAGCGTTCTTTATCACCAAGTTCACTGCCACGACAGTATCACACCCTATTAATTAAACACCAAATAGATCATTAATTTTTAAGCTGTAATTAAAATATAGTTACTTTTATCACACCTCGTTAAATTGGTACCGGTTGTTTCAATCGAAAAGTATTACAGCTACTCATATAATCTAAATGTGTCTTAGTCACACAATCACTGTTATTTTAAGTTGAAAATATGCTCTTAATTACTACTATGGGCTTGCATCCTTATTTGTGATTTCAGTAGTAATTTTCTTCCTTTATTAAATTACTAAATTACCCTAATTTTAAAATACATTAATTACTAGCTTTCCCGACAGACGTTGTCCTGTGTTCCTAATATGAATATTGAATTTGAATTTCTATGTGATGAATCAATTATTATTTTACCAATGTGACTCCGAACGATGCGTCTGTTTTAAACCATGTATTTTCCATTCGCACCAATTGACATTTTCTGTCAAAATTTCAAAATTGGAATAAAAAGTATAAGGTAAAAAGTACTAATAAGGTTGTCTAGGTACGTAGAGTTTTCTTTAATTTTCCATGCATTTTTCTTAATTTTTTTATTCTAAAAGAACATTCTCCTGATAAAAGCCTAGACGACAAAAAAAGAATTAGCGAAATCGGTTCAACCGTTTAGGCGTAATGCGATGACATCGCGAAATAGCTCTCCATTTTTATATATAAGATGTAATACTATCTGAACCGTCGAACTTCGTCCCGCCGAAGAATAAATAAAATATTGTCCGATTATTCGATTGTTGTTTAGTTAACATGAATAGCCATTTAGTGGCTTACCAAAACCTACGATATGCAATGCCGTATTCATTTAGTCCGAGTTTTTTTTTTTTTTTTTCATTATTATTGTTTGTGAAAGCTTGATCGAAATTCTATAAAAATTAGAATACCTATTTTTTGAAACCCCTTGGTTGCTAAACAATAAAATTGTGTGGTAAATAATTTTTCACAGATTGCATTGTTATCAAGGATAATCCGTTCCATACTAACATTAATAATATTATATGTTATTATTATTTTTAATCGTTATTCTGTTATCCGAAGCGGAGACAAATTCAACACACCAAACAACATAAAAATCGGCTTAGCCGTTCTCTAGGTATAAATGGTGTATCCAATCCGACTTTTTGTGCGTTTCCGAACCACTGGGGTCCAAAAACATCTAAACTAAATATACTCCTATGTATATGGCAGGTGGCAGGTCTTATGGTTTTTTATTCCCCTTTGGTTACTCCTCGTCTATCCATTGCCTTAAAATATATAGCAAAGTGATAAATTTTAGTAATAATTGTTGAACTATAACTAAATTTCCTTCCGCAAAGAATAAATCTTATAATGTTGATTAATCAAGTTTGCCTTTTTAAAGCAATGATTTGTCTGATGCTATAAACGTAAAGATAAGAAACTGTAAATCAAATTATGATGTTATAGTTTGTCGAATGATATCAACAGTAGTGCACTTTAAAATGCATCGGGCTAATAAATTGCAGCAATTAGCCATATTCATGTCTTTTAAACACGCGTTAATACTACAACAAGTAGTAATGTGTTGTTAAGATTAAATGGTTTTCTGAACGAGCTGTGTTACCGGAAATGTTTATAGTTTTTGATCCTACATATATATGTAGTTTTTGTTTGTTTTAGTGTAATCCGTGTTTTTATATTAAGTAGGTACCGCAGAAAAAAAAGATATCTCTAATATAAATTAAAGTCGGGTTAGTGTGAATACTTATAACTCGAGATCGGCTGATCAGATTCTTCCCATGTTTGATTTATTGGATTCTTCTCCGCTCCGGATAACAGAATAACTAATAAAATGTTGAGAAATGGATAAGCAATGATGTACAATATGATATTTAAATTAGTATGAAACGGTTACCTGCGACGCACCATCATCATTGCAGGTACTTCCCTCGCATTCTCGTCTTACAGTAGCCATCCCACTTACTCCACCGCACCGTTTCGAGTGTTGTAGAAAATGTTCATACAAAGTCAACAATATTATCGGGCACACTCATGTTGGTACCTACTTTATAGGCGAGGTAGGGTGTGTGCGCGAGCGCATTATTTTCACGATGTTCCCGCCAGAGCTTTGAATACGAATGGAAAATGGATGTTTCAGAAATATTTTAATGTAATTGTTTTATTACTTTAACTCAATCGAATTAATTATGTATTGTTTTATGGGGGCGCAGTGCATATTATGTACATATTAACGGGCCACTTCGGGCTAGAACCACAGGACGTCTGTGGGGAAAGCTAGTATATTATAAACCTTAAAATTTATAAAGAAATAAAAAGTGCGGATGATTGTAGTGTGCTCCAGAGCAATGTGGAGGCTCTTCTGGGTTGTTGTGCGAAGAATGATCTGAGGTTGAATGTTGTCAGGTCGTACGTTTTTACGAAATAAAATCACCAATCGTCTATCCATAGAGCTGGAAGCGGTATCCCAAGTCCGGGATCTGGGAGTGCAGCTTGATAGGACTGACATTTGTCCCGCACATTAATTCAATGGTGGACAGGGCACTCCGAACACTTGGGTTTGTCTTACGTTTGTGCCGCAGTTTTTCCAAAGTCTCAACATTTGTTCATTTTTTTACACGTGTCACGTTAGACCATAGTAAGAGTATAATTCGGTTCTGTGGTCACCATATTACTAGGTTCACATTAAAAGAACTGAAAGATTTCAAAATAGACTTCTGAAGTAGTTTATCAACTTCAAAGTGGGTATACCAGCTGCGGATGTTAACTATGATCATCTTCGCCAGGATGTGATCTCACACTGCTATTCGAAAGGCGCACAATAGCGGATATGACTTTCTTGCATAGATTGATCGGCGGCCAGATTGATTCCTCTCGGTTGTTGTCTATGGTGAAGCTTCATGTCCCTTCCAGGAGCACGCGAAGTACACAGACCTTTAGGTTAGCAAACAGTGTCCTGATAGCAGTCACAGTCTTTAAATTTGGTTGCTCTCTTGTTCTCAATAATTTCCAACTTTTATCCGTATATTTCATTTATTATTAAATTTCTACTTGTTGCATACAATGACATGAGGTTTTTCGACATGTTGAACGTGTTGAACGAACTCTCATGATTAGGAGTTTCGGAGACTTAAACATTACCACCTAATGGCGAACGTTGTTAACGTAAAGTGATCACACTATGACAGCCTTCGAAATAACAGTAGTAGTCGAAAGTCCGTAGTGGTTTGTTCCATTTAAAAATCGAACATTGGTAATGAATTGTTAGAGTCATTAGTTGTTATTTTTTCTTTAACAAACTATTCTTTCAACACGTACTTAGGGGGGTAATGATCTTGGAAAATTGATATATTTTCTAAGCCCTTGTATAGTTTCGAAAAAATGCAAAAGGATAGGTACCTACCGCTTGGCTCATTAAATTCTTTGAGATATGTACTTATTTTTCTTTACTGTGATACATAACTGTTGTATTTTTTTTCTGATTTGTTAATTGTATGTAAAAGCAACCATTGGTTGCGTAGATTTCAAATCTATATAATAATTCAGAAATGTTTGTCTGTTTTAGATTTTTTTAATTTAGAAATGTTTTTTTATTAGCTTTTTACTTAATGTCATCGCATCACGGCTGAACCGATTTCACTAATTCTTTTTTTGTCGTGTTGGCTTTTATCAGTAGAAGGTTCTTATGAAATAAAAAATTAAGAAAGTTGCGTGGTAAATTGGGAAATTAAATAAAACTCGCATTAGCCCCTCCTTCTCTATCTAAATAATAATTCAGAAATGTTTTTTTATTTTGCTTTTTACCGTATGTCATAGCATCACGCTCAAAATACAAATGCTACGTCAGATATGAATCTGCACAGAGCCGTGCAAAATGCCGGAGAAGGTTCTTTAATACAATTTGCTGCATTAACTTTAATATATTTAGAGCTATTTAAAAAACCCTATTTTTTAGGATCTTCATACAAAATTTTAATAAACATTAAAAGTGTCATTCTTCTTTTTCTGTGCTTATGTCAGTTATAGAGGTCTACAAAGCAATGGGAAGCTAGACTAGAACCTGTTTAATTACCTACCGATCAAGCCTGACAATCGGAATCAAAAACGTAAAGCAAGACGGGTATAAGCTAGTAAATAAATAAGACAAATATCGTCACTAAAATATAACTGAACCGGCCATATCGCGAGAATAACGGATAATAAATGGATCTGAAATACCTGTAATAATAGGTTTAAAAATCCGATTTCTCAAGAGATTGGCCTGAAATCAATGGCACAAAATAGAGAAACACATAGAATCGTGGAAGTCCAAAAGAGAGGCCTATATTGGTGAAAGGGCAACAAATTCATAGTGCTTGGTAGCCTAGTTCTCAGTAGTATACTTGACAGCTTTCGTACGTAAAGCGGATTTGAATCCAAGTCCCGTCCGTTTTTACTTTCATAATACAAGCTTTGCTTTGTGTGAATGTTGTCAAAAGTGTATAACGGTTCACTTTGGGTGAGCACAGATTAGTTTTAGTTAAAAAAATGCAGGTAGGTATATGACCGTAGTTATTTAACTAACAGGAGCAGAAAATTAATATGATAAGAAGTAGCACTAACGAAAACCGAAAACAATGTGAAAAAGGCTCGCAGAAAGATGTAATATTTTTTGATACGAGAGTAGGAGAGGGATTTTGCAGATAAACAAGGAAAACTAAAAACGGGAAATCAAAGAAAGATGTATAACAACCGAAATGATATACATATACTTTATCACATCAGACCCCACACAGGTTCCAGTAATAGATCTCCCAAGAAAGGTTTGGAAGTGCAAATAGCAGTCAAAGCCCAAGCTCTTAGTAGGGGCAATTGTAAGAATGTTGCAGTAGGGTGGGTCGAAATCCTCATAATATTATAGAGCTTGCGGATCACATTATAGACAAATTTAAAGAAAAAATATAATCATGAAAATCAGTTTACATCACCGATCGCGCATATAACGAGGAAAAGTTGTGAATCATATAGATAAAAATATTTTATTATCAAAATCGGTTGAATCTCCCGGTTGCGCATCGGTCCCAAAGTTTGACAAACTATAAAAAAACATCATTTTAAAGTTTTTTTTTTTTATTTATTTATTTTCAATAAGATATATTAAGTAATCCAATACTGCAGTTTTTAACATCTTCAAATAGAGCCTTCAAATATCGTGTTTAAATTTGGGTTAGATCAATAATTATTGATATGCTCCGATAAGGCATCCTCAGAACTTAAGAATATATACATAAGACAACTCTTTCGAAACTAAGAAAAAATACAAACAAAACCTATATAGAGTGTAACAGATGTAGAAGATATGTTAAAAAAACGACGTACCTACTTATAATTCCGCAGTTTGAAAACGAGATTTTCTTTTATAACACAAGGTGAAAAAAAAACTTTTTTAAATTAACAATATGTTAACAAACAAGCTTGCGATAAAATAAACAATTTAAAGAGGTTCACACTTCACAGTAGGAGGGAAAGAATAATTTGAAAAAATAACATTTTACAGTCTCACTCAATTCCTGAAGGACCGCCATATTTCACATATCACATAAAGGATAATTGCATTAAGCTCCTGCCACAATATTTGTATTGTGACTCCTTTACCAGTGACGAAAGTTGGCCTCATAATTTGGGACCCTTTATTTTTTTGCAGTGTTGAATTTTTTTATTGCTAAAAAGAAATTTTATCAGCCTAATAAAATTATATGTATGTTCTCGTGGTTTTTGTTTGAAAATTTAATTTTTAAGTAGGTACCTCTATACGAAAAGAACATAATCAACTAATGTATTCTGTTGCCTATAGTCGCCGTGGGGTTGCCGCCTAAGAAGAGCACCTCTGCTCTTTTTGCTGGTTTTTCAAGCATCCTGTAAGAGGCAGGAAATCGAAAAATCAGATCGGGACTGTGAGGTTGACCACCTCACTTCCTTAAACCTCAACTGGTCAGAAAATGAACAATGAGCCTCGGATGCCTTCGAGCGCAATGGAGAGCTCTTGATGCCTTCCTGTGCTCCTGAGTGTGGCTTTGGCCTCCCGCATTGTAGGTTGGTTTGCAGGGGATCCTCGGCGGGCTTGATTTGTGTGGGGACGGCTTTTCGGTTTGTTTGCTTCGATCGAGCTAGGTTGTCGGTTTCGTGCGGGTCGGATTTGCTGCGGATTGGTCTCCTCCGGGCTGGCTTGGTTGTGCGGGGGCCATAAAGGGAGTATATATAATCAAGTCAATCAATCAATACTCCCTTGAAGACCCCACTTAGGGGTATAGGGAGGAAGAACACGACGTATTAGTGAATTGAAATGTACTCGAAACGACTTGATCCTCGATTTTTTTAAATGGAGTGATGTCATTACAAAAAATCAGTCCAAATTTCAATCGCGTCAAGCCTTTAGTCCATCACTTCAAAAAGAATCGTCAATAGGGAAATTGAGTCGACGTGGTCACTTGATTGTCAGTGTTAAAAACTTGGTCCAAATCCGTCTGGATTTGTCATCATCCTTTCACATGTTGCTGTTTTAAATGTTATGCGTATTAACGTAGCTAATTTTCGTTATAATTATCATTGAAAAAAAAAAATTTTGGAGTGATGGACTATAATTTTATAACTGTCAAGAAAACTTCCATTTTTATACAGTTTAACTGTCAAGAAAATGTTCATCAATCTGATAGAATTGAGCGCTTATCATTCTATGCGAGCTGTCAAAAATACGTTAATCGACGAGAAACTGGACAATTCGTATGGCAGTTATCGATAAATTAAAATATATTATAGTTAATGTAATTCTTCAAACACATTATTTTGTAACTTTGTAATACCTAGTAATTATACCAATATTTATAAAGAAAACAAACGTTGCAGCATTAGGTACTTTAATTATAGTAATACTGGAAAGTTATTTATAAACTAGCTTTCCCGGCAGAAACTAATTAAATAATAACATTAAAATACTAATTCTAAAACGTTCATATTTCATTCGTGTTCAAAGCTCAGACGGGATAAACGCGAGAATATAATTAATTATGTATATGCGCGCAATTTGGTTGACTTTGTATGAAACATTTCTAAAACGCCCGAAACGGTGGAGTAAGTGAAATGCGCTGCTGTAAGAGTGGCAATTACGTATGCGAGAATGAGAGGCTGCAGGTGCAGAAGACAATAATTTTGTTGTTAGATTTTTTCAAATATGGCGTCGCATGAAATTCGTTCCATACTAACTTTAATATTATATTTTATATTATTTCTTATCCATTTTTCAACTTTTTCTCGAGTTATAAGTGTTCGCACTAACCCAACTTTATTTATTATTTTGTAATAAAAATACTATTGAGGCTATCATGTTAATGATGTGGATAATCTTAATATAAATTTATGTTTACCAAAAAATTTCTATCACAATTCATTGGCAACGTTGACAAAATCTCTTGACGTGGATAATCTTAATATACCTAAACTAAACGTTAAAATAGGTAATTCATTGATAACATTGTTGACAAAATTTCTGCTAAGAATATTTAAATGTGGCATTCAACTACAAACAGTAAATTATATTAAGACCATTTCAAGGACATTGAGGATACATAGATCACAAAATAGTCCTAAAAATAGATTATTTATTAGATCAACACTAGATAATAGAATTATGTAAAATATATTGTTTTGAATTGTATCAAAAAGCGAGTACGTACACACGTCTCTAATAATTATAATAATTAATTATACAACACAGTCAAACCACGGCTTAGCGAGTTTCGAGTGGTTGAAAACTCATGCAGCGTTAAACGAATTACCTATTATTAAAGAAAACATGGAGCTTAACAGCTTTTTTAGTCCATACTTACTTACTTTCCGAGTCCGGTTCTTGGTCTCTCCGGTGGTGGAAGGATTGGCCGACATGATTTCGTTTCCAGGGACGCCCAATAGCTCTATTACAATAGTTCAATCTACGTGGAGGCTCCTTCCGTGTCCCATGATTTAGTCCATGATTGGTCAGAATTTGCAGCCGTACCCAGAATTATTGATGAATTATGTCGAACTGCAAAATTTACATACTATTTATTGCATTATGATCAGAATGTTCTGAGTTATATACCTAACTACTACAAATTAATACCGACCTCGGTAGCCAAGTTGTACTACGTGGATTTCAGATCAACAGATCTCGGGTTCGATTCCCGGTCGGGTCAGTATTTTTTCACTTAAAATTTCTACCTGGCATTTGGTCTGTCTCAGATTGGACGGGACCGGTTGATTGGGAAAAATTTCCTTAGGAAATAAGTTCCGCCGTATATTTTTAATATTTACCTTTATTAAACCAAAAACATATTTTAAATATAAATAAATATGGTTCAAAAAAGATTATCACATATATTGAAGTGGTTGGTAGACTAGCGTTTACAACGCCGGCTTTCGTACTGGTTCGTGCGCGGAAGTCATGGGTTCGATCCCAGGTGCCGACCATCTTCCTCTTTCACAGCACAGGCTTTAAGCAGCTTACTGTGAAAGAGTGTATTTGTGTTCAATTTGAGTGAGCACAGATTCATTTAAAAAAAAAAATCTATCCAGACTCGGGCTAGAAAAACTGATATCGCTGGGCAATCTTTCATATCTCGTTCATAATCATAGCCGATGACAAAACTTCTCAACTATCGCCTATTCTTCACAATCTCTCCCACTAAACTTTAACTACAGCAGTATGAGCCACTAATTTTATTAATCAGCGTGCAATATAAAATGTTATAACGTTCAACGATGGAAGAATTCGATCATTTTCTATGGCGACTCGTTTCGATATTCGATCATAGAAAACTTATACTAAGGGTACGTTTGACCTGTTTTTCGTATTTTTAATCATGCTCCCTTTTTCAATTTTGAATTCCATTTTCAAAAAATTCCAATTCGTCCCTTTTCAATCAATCGATCTTCCATTGCCGCAAAGCAGTATATTGCCTGTGTTTTATGATAATATAAGGCGTGTTGACTGGGCAGGCACTAGGCACTGGGGCGGCCGCTCTCGGATAGTATCAAGAGCAAGTTCAAGGTGGCCCGTTGACATTTACCTGGAGCTGAATCTGTACTACTAGCTGGGTAGGTACTACCGCATACATGCATACACAATCATCCTCGTATATTATCATTTAGCCACTTGGATGTTTTGTATTGTATTGAGATATGTATTTTATGAATGCGTTGCATATAGATGTACTTATCCACCTGTTAAATGTATAGGTATTGTGATTATGTTAATTCGATGTCCACTATGTATACCTACATTGTTCATTATTTGTTATATTTCGTTTTTTTTTTCGACCATAACGAAGTGATATTGATATTTTATATAAGATATATTGAGAGAGCGCTATTTCACAATTTTCTTTCAAAAACAATGACGTGGGTACGTCAAATTTGAAATGTTGATATTATGAACAAAGTTTTCATATTATTAAAGACAATATAATATGCGTCTATGTCAATGTCAAATACATCGAAGTGTGTGCGAGTATCAAATACATAACATTATCACAATAGTGTTTGTATAATGGTTTTTTTTATTGATGTAATGTATATAGAATGCATTTTTTTTAAATATGAGCATTCGCCATTCCTTCTCCACTCGTAAAAAAAGTGTATAAAGCTTTTGCTTCACGTATTAGTATATGAATAACGATTTTCGACCTGTTGTTTCCGAAGCTTGCTCCTCTTTTGAGGCTTATTTCTGACTGTCCTTCTACCTTCTGATAGGCCTTCCACGTTAAGAGATGCTGGTATTGCGGTATCAGTTTGTGTGGATTCTTAGAATATCTTCTGTTTAGTCTTCAGTCTGACATATCCTTCTTTTTCTTATTTTTTCAAATCCATTCTTTTGTCACATGTTGATGCACAACGCCTATCCAGCCTTTCTTAAAATTTTATTGTTTATAGTTGGACAAAGCAATGTTTATCGTTTTAAACTATTTTGGAAGAACATAATGATAATTTATTGTCAACAAGTGGAACATGCGTGTGAAACTTGACATTGATTACACATCTAGAAGGATGTCCCGAACCGATTACATTAATTATTATTGACGTTAACGTAGAGACAGACGGGACGATTTGATACAAGCGTGGCAATTATGTGGAAAAGGACATTGATTGTCAGCCCGCTTGTCATTTCTCATTAATATCTGGTAAAGAAGTTTATAAAATAATGCCATATTAATAAAATATGGAAACAAAAGGAAATATTATTTTTTTCGCTTGTTTTTGCACAGTGAAAAAATCTCTTCCAAATCATGCTCAAATCTCTCTGTTTCGAAGATTTGCATCAAGAGTTCTCCACTGCGTTCATATGTTGACAGTTGAGAACGCTGTTCTATTCGATCACGAGGAAGGCTTTCTGTGTTCCAATTCTCCGAAACAGTGGGGCTAGTACGAGTTTAATCGAAAGCTAATTGCACGCTTATAAGCGCTTATTAGCGTGAAAATAGTGTTCGAAAATCAAACGGTCGAATCATTCGATCATTTTTGTATGGATATTTTTCGAAACTCTTTCGATGACTGTTTCGATATTCGATCATCGAAAACTTATACTAGTGGTACAGATCTGAAGGACTTAGACATGATTTTGAGGAGGTCATTGACCACAAGATCAACGTTCGTTAAAAAATTGGAGATTTTTGAGCTCTAGTAAGTTGATATCCTTTCGGATGAGAAACTATATTCTAATAAGACAGAAACAAGTTAATCAAATTTTAGTGAGCAACGGAAAATACATACATTATAGTACCAGTATATAAGGATTCTTACCAAACCAATTGAAGTTTTTAATCCACTGTCTGATTTCTCACAGATTCATTGCATTCTGAAATTATGTTTCAATATTATTGCATTCATTCTTCCTGTGTCTTGTCAGTCCTAAATGCACCCCGGTCCTGGATAACACGTGACAATTCATCTACACTTATGATCCATCTTTACAACTACTCTTTAAATTCTTCTTTTCTTTTCTTTCAGTCATGTCTCCTCCCACTTCTTCCTTTATTCTTCCCAAACTCTCCTCTCCCTCCCCTTCCCTCTCCTATTCATTTCCTTTTTCCCTTTCCTAATTCGATCACTTTGCATAAGATAATAAAATAATAATTATTGTTTTAATAATATGTTGAATACTGTTATTGGCGCTATGAAAATGAATTTAATGTACGTACCTCAAATCTACATTATAATTCAGAAATGTTTGTATGTTTGCTTTTTATCGTATGTCGGAGCATCAGGCTCAAAATACAAATGCTACGTCAGATATGAATCTGCGCAGAGCCGTGCAAAATGCCGGAGAAGGTTCTTAAATACAATTTGCTGCAATAACTTTAATATATTTAATATATAGCTATTTAAAAAACTCTATTTTTTAGGATCTTATTCATACAAATTTTTCAAAAAAGACAGTAAGCCATTTTTTGGAAACAAAATTACTCATGTAAACGTTGAATGGAATCTTGGTATTATCGTATGAAAATGTAATTAAATAATTGGAGATTGATTTGTTATAATATTACTGATCAAGCCTAACAATCGGAATCAAAAACGTAAAGCAAGACGGGTATAAGCTAGTATAAAATAATTGTAAAAGATGTGAAGAGAAAAATATTTAAACAAAATGGATTAGCTTGACTTAGACGAAAGTCATAAAAATTCTGTTAGAAAATACATCCATCGACATTCGAGAATAGGGTCCCAGCCATACTCGCCAATCGACTTAAATACTCGACTAATGTGAACTAAGCTTTATCCCCAATAAATTTATATTAAGAAATTGTTTTTTTTTTCTTCCTTACAAATATTGTCAAAACATAAAATGATTTACGCTCCAGGGGTTCTAATCAACAAAACTTTAAATAGCCCTAAAGACCCCACCAAATCCAAAAAAGAGAGATGAGAACGCGAAATATCGTGACTTTTATTTTGAAAAATAAACGAAGAAGATATTGTCGGACCCTTTTTGGATCAGATATCCGGTGATGTACGAGTCTACACGCAGAGTAAGGAATATCTTCATTAGTTATGCACCAACACGAAAGAAATAAAAGACTTCTTGTACTTTAACAACAAGATTAATGAAAGAGAAGTAAAGAAATGGCTTGCTATATTTTTTATCACATTTTTTAATTCATTCGTATTTTTGTTTGTGTTTCGAGTAAAATTTTTGCGATCGATTAAAGACGAGTTTAATTAAATAATCTAGTGATCGACCAGTGCTCGAATTTAAATAATAAGTTTGAACATTATTAAGGTTCCATTGTCAAAGACTGAGCGACAGCTATTTCAAATTTTCTTTCAAAAACAATGACAAGGATACGTCATATTTGAAATGTTGATATGTACAAAGATTTTTCAATTATTATTAAAGGCAAACAATTTTAATCTATTCTCAATTTGACCACAGATAAACAAAAGAATATATGCGTATATGTCAATGTCAAATACATCGAAGTGTGTGTGAGTACCTATCAAATACATAACATTACAGTAGTATTTGTAATCGTTTTTTTTATTGATGTAATGTATTTTTATGCACAATTTTAAAAAGATATTAGTATTCGCCAATCCTCCTCTATATAAATTATAAGTATTTCATACTCCTCCGTCCGCGCAATTTTCGTACAAATGGTCACAAAATTTTCCCTTCACGTACTTATTAATATACTAGCTTATACCCGTCTTGCTTTACGTTTTTGATTCCGATTGTCAGGCTTGATCGGTAGGTAATTAAACAGGTTCTAGTCTAGCTTCCCATTGCTTAACAGACCTCTATAACTGACATAAGCACAGAAAAAGAAGAACACTTTTACAATTTTTGTTTTACCGACCTCATATAATATTATACGATTCCTCATCGGGACGGAATGCCATATTTATGTAATAATAATAATATTATACGAACCTACCGACATAATTTGCAAGTTTTCATAGAGAGAGAGAGAGCTCTGTGGTTTGAATCTTAGCTACATTCCCTAATGTGTGATAATTAATTAGGCATTCCACCCATAGAGGGTGATTTGTGCTATCTGTCAAACTTCAAAATGGAGGAATCATTTTGCAAATTTTTTCATTAAATGTATATTTATTGAGAATAATAAGATTTGAATAACATTTATGTATAACAAATCAATCTACAATAAATTATTTTATTACATTTTCATACCGTAATACCAAGATTCCATTCAACGTTTACATGAGTAATTTTGTTTCCAAAAGATGGCTTACTGTCTTTTTGAGAAATTTGTATGAAGATCCTAAAAAAATAGAGTTTTTTAAATAGCTCTAAATATATTAAAGTTAATGCAGCAAATTGTATTTAAGAACCTTCTCAAGCAAATTGCACCGCTCTGCGCAGATTCATATCTGACGTAGCATCTGTATTTTGAGCGTGATGTTCACATATACGATAGAAAGCAGACAAACATTTCTGAATTATTATGTAGATGTTATAAACATAGATAAATAGACATAAAATTCACTGGGTGAACATGCATTTTTGGTGAAATTATCCGACAATAATATTCAAATAAAATAATTTTTAAGTACCTATCCCACAATTTTATATTTTCCTGACTAGTTTCGTAGGCACACTTCCAATATGATCATAGAAGACTCAGAAACTTAGTGGTCTGGGTCCTAAACTAGGGAGAAAAATATAAAATTGTGGACACTTTTCTACACAAAGATGTTAGTAAGTTTTAAATTTTGTAGTTCCACCTTTATAATATTTCACATAAAACTAATCTAAAAGTGCAGATACTGAGGAGACTGCCCAGGATGTAAACTGCTCTGGGGCAGTGGTCGCCTGAGTATCTGGCTCCAAAGTTAATGAATAGATTGCCAGGTGCTGTGAGAGACTGCGAGAGTGTGATAGTGTTCAAGAGACCCTTGGATGAATGGTTGCTGACTAATGGAAGAGAGAGATCACAGTTCGAGTTGCTCAGCGTGCTGACGTAGTGCATATCTAACACATGCAAAACCTTGCCTCGACACAGGCACAAGCCTAGTGAGGCAATATCTATTTAAGTTAAGGTTCAATTATAAATTCTTGTATTTTTTGATAAATTTTGTTTTGTATTTTCTTTTGAATAAAGCTCATTCATTCTTTCATTTAGTTAGATACACTGTAGAGGGGTATTCCAGCTGTAGTTGGCACTATCTACCTAAGACCTAGATAACTCTAGAATTGTTTATGAGCTGTGTTTCTCTAATTAGAGATAAATTTTGCGATGCTCGAGTAAATCTCTACTACTTATAACCTTTGAGGGCTTTTTGCTAGAGCGCTCTAACAAGTTCAAAAGAAACACCATGTACACTGTACGTACAGTGTACTGTACAATATTGCTTAAGCTAGATCTCAACCGTAAGCTTGAACGACTTCTGCAAGACTTAAGTGTTGCTCACTTTTCTAGATTCAAAATCTACTCTACACCGATCAGTATGTTAGTGCCTTTACAGGATGGGTATAAATTATTAATACCAGATTATTTTTTCATTAACTTCTTTGATTAAACCTGGGTTCACTTAAGGTGAATACTTCTAAGTCTTGTAATAGAAATTATAAAGTATTCCAGTACGGAACTGGAATGTCGGCACAGGAACTTCGAACCCATGACCTTCAGGACGTGTCACCTATGTCGGCGACCAAAACTCTTTGACACATCATTCAATGTTTTCAACATATTATAAATCACATAAAACGATCAATACCCAGGATGCGACATTTATATACGCGATGGCTGGACCTTTCGATGTGTCGATAATTTGATAAAAATGCATACCTCAATTAAAACTTTACGACTTGTGAACTAGATGTCGATATAAAACCCAGCGATAAAATTGTAAACACAGCCTTTTTAAATTTGTTTTATTGTTTCATCGAATCGTCGAATTTATTTATGTAAATTGTTATTTCTTGACGTAAATCGAACAATGTATCGTCGAAAAGGAGTAGGTACTACTGCTTGATAAGTTTCGCATTTAAATCAACTGTTATAAACGCACCGAAGTGGTTGGTAGTCTAGGGGCTACGACACCGGCTTTCGTACTGTTTCGTATCGGAGGACGTGGGTTCGATCCCAGGTGTCGACCATCTTCCTCTTTCACGACACAAGCTTTAAGTAGCTTACTGTGAAAAAGTCAAAGAGTGTATTTATGTTCAGTTTGAGAAGATTTATTTTATAAAAAAGGTATCTTAATTCGAAATGGTCAAACCCTACCATCATGAAGCTTACGATAACTTGAAAAATTGTGTTTTCTCTTTATCTTAAGAGATATTTCTCATTAAAGATCACTCAAAATAGATGTCATCCATTTTGACAGCTGATATGAAATGAAATGTTAGTTTTTTTTTTCAATAATAAAAACGAAATTTCACTACATGAATAGACAAATTTGCTATTATTAAATTTAAAACAGCAACACGTATACCCTGGTGATAGGATGATGACAAAATGAGACGAGGTATATAGGACCACATTTTTAACACTGACAATCAAGTGACGTGACGACTTGGACTCGAGTATCCACATTGACGATCCGTTTGGAGTGATGAACGAATGGCTTGGCGCTATTGAATTTTGGACTGATGGATTTCCGACTCACGCTATCACTCCGAACCATCCATTTGGTTTTCCGCACACACTCATTTTTTGAAGTTACATCGCTCCATTTTGACGGACGTTGTGAGTCAAAGACAATCTTGAAATAATGGTGGACAATGTAGTAATAATAACAAGTTAGTAGTGTTAAGGATGCCGAATGACAGTTGGCCGAGGAGAGCGCTGTTCTTCCTCCCATCAGGGTCCCGAAGACGTGAAGGACCCTCTCATACTGTATTCCGCTCCTTCGAAGCAGAGCTGAGGAATTTGGACATGGTTTGGGAGAAGGTCATAAACATTGCGCAAGATCGAGCGCAATGGAGAGCTCTTGTTGGCTCCCTAGGCCCTGAGTGGGGCGTGAAGGGAGTTTGGATTGGAGTGTTTGGTAGCCTAGCGGTTTAGTCACCGACTTTTGTTGTGAAGGTTAATCATGGTTAAGGTTAGATCCCAGCTGCCGACCATTTTCCTCCAACTTGCTTTGAAATGTTAAAAGTGTATCGTCTTTCAACACAAGCTTTGTTTTTCTTGAAAAAGTCAAATGTGTATTTTTGTGTTCACTTTGGGTGATCTCAGACATTCACTTTTGAATTATTTAATTTAAATATTTGTTAATTTTATTAGTTATGCAGTGCGTGTTATGTGCATTTAACATAATACGAGATAATATTTAAGAAGAATAATTATATATAAAAAATAATTATGAATTATGAATAAAAATTTACCTTAGGCTCGGTACTCACTTGCGCCGTGAACGCGTATCGTTACATCAACTTTATCAAAAGGGTTCATGTGTTCAGCTCGCGTTCGCTTTTCGAATCACGTATACATACACTTAACCTTTCGATTAAATTGATGCAATGTCACACGTTCGCGGTGTAAGTGAGTACGGGCCTTTATTGTGTTATCAGAGCATTCGTAATCGAGCAGTTAAAATCGCATTTTAAAACACTATGGAAATGATGAATAATATAAAATTACATATTATGTAAGTACCAAGTTGAGACGTTCTCATAATGAAACATTAATAGTACAGATAGGAGAACTATCTTACGTAAATTACCAACTTTAATTGTATTTTAATTATCATCACCTTATTATATCGACAGAACCTATCTTCTAGTAAACAGATTAACATGTCGATTGGCTGTAAATGAAGAATTTACAAATCATACATTGTAGAAAACAAAACCCCATGGGTACCTACCTACCTAGAACAGGTAGGATGAGCAGATAATTATTCATTTTCAACTTTCTAAACTCAGACATTAAGAAATGACTTAGGAGAAAAAAGAAGACTCAGACGGTTTGGTCTGCCATTTCCAATGCGATCAGCGAACAAATATTGGGTAAGAATGGCATCTTGGTAAAGCGCTAGAGAATGTAGCTTGGGATGGCTTGTGGCAACTACATGCTCGACCTTAGAATTTAACGAAAAAGTTAAGATATTTTTTAGATATAAATTACGTTACTACAAACTAGGGTAGAAATAGAAAGAGGGAAAAGTAGAAAATTTAAATGAATTATCTTCAAAATGATACTGTTAATGACCTCTAACACAAACCTAACCTTAGATTTTTTCTTCGCAGAGCCGTGCAAGACTTCACCGATCGATGCAAGAACGAATATAATTAACGTTTTGTAAAAATATTCTAACAATTAACGTCAAGGTTATCCGGGCTGTAGTGCCGTGGTCTACTGCTGGTGTATCTCGATATTTCGCCCATCACTGTGGCGGGCTTCTTCAGGAGCGGCGATCATTCACCGCACAGCCACCGAGGAGGTCGCAACGCCGGCAGACGAATCGCCGCTCCTGAAGAAGCCCGCCACAGTGATGGGCGAAATATCGAGATACACCAACAGTAGACCACGACGCTACAGCCCGGATAACATTGACGTTATTGACGCCGGCCGTGAAAGCCTAACTACCTATTCTAACAATTGTTATTTCTGACATACCTAAATGTGATTTTCGAAGAATTATTGTGAGTCGAACTATTGTCATTCGAAAAATTTATTTACGAACAGTTGTGCATTCTTGTCACCCTAATCTACATAAAATTTCGATCAATGGCCTAACCAATGTAACCTAACGTTAGATTTATTCTTCGCAGAGCCGTACAGAACTTTTTCAACCAATTTTAGATACAGATTATATTTAGATATATTTCATGTAACGCTTTAGAGAAATTTCATTTTTAGGATCTTCATAGTAAAATTGCAGTTAACACAAATAGCCATAATAAACAGGAAATATAAAAATATAAAAGGGTGACATAAGATTATAGTAAAATACAGGAGCTCTTTATGACATTCCTATTTATGCTACATGGGAAGGTCAATAGCACTAACGATACAAAACTATCTTAATAGTTTATTCAATGTATTTTTGTATACATATATTATGTAGAGACGCCCACACTACCTCATTGTCTCTTGAGTGTCTAGTTATTCGAGAAGAAACCAAAATAGTTCGACATTGAGTGAGGTTTTAAGCGGGAGGGACTCTACCGAAGATATACACGTAGTGTGCCCTCTCTTCAAAAAAATTTTCATTATACCATTCTCTTGCAATAATTGACTCGAAGAATTCAAGCATGGGTAAAGATAATGATTGTCTATACAAAATGGTCCTATCTCGACACCTAGGAAAAGAGGACCACACTGCAATAGCTGAGGACAAGTCGGGATGAAAAGAAAAGCAATAAGGTGTATTGTAAATTAGATTTGTTGAAACCATTTAAATTTCCACCGTTAGGTGGTAGGAGGAGTTTTAGGAAACTGAGGTTGTGACGATTAAACGAAGTGAAGAAGCCAATAGCCAGGCATACGGAATTCTGAAGGCGAGTGATAAGGAAGACCAAGAGCCAAATGGGCTGTAGCGCCATTATTAAATGTTAAGTATCTACGGTTTAAGGAGTGTTGGCGATGGCAAATATCAACCTCATCTGCATGGTGACCCCCGCTAGACGAGCAATGAGGCTCTGGCGACCAAACGACGGCGGTATAACCTACAATAACCTACCTTAGGGTAAGAACACGTAGAAAGCCGATTCCGACCAGCGCCGACCGGCGCAAAGAATGTTACTATGCATTTGAATGGGAATACCCACAGAAAAAGCATGAACCCGCTTTGCGGTAAGCTCATTTAAATGCATTGAAACCATACACAACAATCTTTGAGCCGGTCGGTGCGGGTCAGAATCGGCTTTCTATACGTGTTCTTACCCTTAGGGTACTTATCTAAATCCTAAACTTTTTTGTTATTTTTATATTAGGTAGGTACGTAAGGGATTTAGCTGTGTCCTGAATTTTTCGTTTTTATTATCATTTTTGTTGTGCGAACATTGTATTGGTTATTATTTTTGAAAAATATCCGTTTTTCTATTCCATTATACTCTTAACCATACCACCTTTATGGGACTAAATGCTCCTAAAAATAATTGAAGAAAACCTGTAGTAAGCACACGCCGACCACCTGGACAATATGGTACATAATAATATGAAGTAGTAAGTGACTGTCCAACTACCCTCCTAAATTAAGATTACGGTAAGGCATTATTTGTTCGAAAGTGGACGGATTGGCTAGAAAGAAGTTACTTTACTTACATAATATAGGTGGTGTTGACTTACATATTGTTAAGCTGTCTCCATTAGTATTTTAACCTGTCTCACTCAACAGGTTTTTTTTTTGCAATGACACTGTTTTGACCTATGAAATAATTTCGACTTTTCCACCAACTATGGTTTCATGGGAATATGTCCAAAATGTTTTTTTAATAAGGCAATAGCAGATGATATTCATCTCAGTTCGCACTTAATAAAATCCAGTCCGATAAATCAATAAACGGGAATAATAAATCTAACACGTACATCCGAACTGATTGGGTCAATTTTTTTTTATATAAAACTCTACGACGCACGCAGAAAGTTTAAAAAATATATAAAAAATAACAAACGCTTTTGTTATTATAACTAGATTAGACCCAGAATCGCCAGAAAACTTAATACTTTTAAATTTATATCTCAGTAGGTACCCTAAGCACTTGATACTTGATCGAATTTCCCCCCTTTGCATATAGCCTTCCTGAAGTAATTAAGTCCTGAAATACCATAATTATTGGTTTTTCGAATATCTTCGCCATAGACCATTCTATGGTGGTTTGTTCCATTCAAAAATCGAACATCAGTAATGAATTTTTAGAGTCATTAGTTGTTAGATAATTCTTTAAGATCTAGTCCTGAAAAAGGGTCACAGGAATCTAGACATAATTAGAACGTTGTGTACCAACAGAGCCAATAGGCAATAAATATGAGACATTAACAAAAATGGATATAGTCATATCCTGGCGCCAAATATATGACAGCAGTCGCAGTCTTTAAATTTGGTTGCTCTCTTGTTCTCAATAATTTCCAACTTTTATCTCTATATTTCATTAATTATTATTAAATATCTATTTGTTGCATACATGAGATTTTTCGACATGTTGAACATGTCGAGAATTCTCATGATTAGGAGTTACGGAGACTCAAACATTACCACCTAATGGCGAACGTTGTTAACGTAAAGTGATCACACTAAGCCAGGCTTCGAAACAACAGTAGAAGACGGTCGTAAGCCCGTGGTGGTTTGTTCCATTCAAAAATCGAACATCAGTAATGATTTTTTAGAGTCACTAGTTGTTAGATAATTCATTCTATGCGAGTTGTCAGAAATACGTCCATCGACAAGAATCTTGATACTTCGACAAGAATCTTGATACTTCGACAAGAATCTTGATACTTCGACAACAATCTCGATACTTCCTTCTTTATGAGCTACCCTCTCATATCAGGCATGCTAAAAACATTAATGAGTTTAATAAACTACATAATTTTAAAAAGTCATCCTTTTACGCGTTTTTCCCAGGCTATCCATGATTTCTTGTGTAGGTACTTATCTTTTAATTTATCAATAGTTTTTTTTTTTAGTTTTTATTTAGCCTTAGTACAATTTCTTGTAAACTGTAACTTGATTTTATTTTTCTTTTTATTTCATAGCTAGCGCCCCTGAGGTGGCATTAAAACGGGGTTATAATAAACATCCTAGTAATTATTATTATTTAATAGTTGTCAAAAAAGGTCCGTCGTTTTTCGATCGTTTGTGAAATTTCGCAGTGAATAATATATGAGTTTACATAAATTATTATTGAATTTATTTTTTTGAAATTGTTTATACCTAAATTAAAAAAAAAAACAAAAACTGAACCTTCAAATTAAGCCATTAATGTTTCGATCATTCTAAATGTAATATTTGCGATTAGAAGCTGGTAATATAAATTATTATATCAATTAATCGACAAACATATTTTAAAACGATTTCAAATTATAAGACAAATACAATACTATTTACTTTGTATATTAATACAGTGAGTGGTCAATTTACTGATGATTCGATTAACGAACACTCACTAAAATTTTGTGTTCACAAATTAAGCACAATAATGATTATAATGTTCGGATTCAGTAGCTTATGAGAACGTATCGTGCTGTTTTTCGTGTCTGACACGATCCTAATACGGTCATTGTTCGGTTCGATAAAGTGAGCAATGAACCTTAAAATGAAACACTTTCAAAAACAATTTTCGGATATCAGGCCACAAGGCACAGTAGCATTTATAGGTAACGACAAAAATTGGATGTACGCTTATTGGTTGACATTTCTAATTTTATGACTTGTGTGTGTGTGTTTTTTTTAAATTTATGTGCCTCTTGTATAAAATAAAATCTTTCTTTGTTTCTCGCAAGAAAATTACACAGATGATTGAAACATACAAACAGTAAAAATATACAAATAATAATTTAAATAATATCAATAGGGAATAATAATGCATGCACGAGAAATCCCACAAGGCAGTACCCGTTCGTGGGTATTACAGAAGTATTAGGTAATTAAAATCTAACTATTGTATAATGCAAGTGAAAAAAAACACTAAAATACGTTTGGAAATTGTACAATATTATTGTAAAACTTAATCACATAGAGTTAATATACATACATAGGCATAGAAAAATAATTGAATAAATAATACTCGGTCAATATATTTAATAACCCATTTTAAAAATTCACAAAACAAAACGAAGATATAATAAAACATAACAACTAAATTTTAAAAAGAAAGGACCTATGTATACCTATAAAAGTATAATATAAATATCAATAAAAATATGTAAAAACGAAAGATGCAAAACAAAAATAGATCTTCACCACAAAGTCTCAAATTATCAATCACGAAATGAATCTGACATAATACAAGGATGATGTATTCAATCTGACATAAAACATAGACTATGTAATAAATTGACATAATACATAGATTTCGTAATAGATTATGTAATAAATTGACATACTGCAGAGGTTTCGTAATAAATTGACATAAAACATAGATTGTGTTATGAATCTGACATAATACATAGATTGTGTAATGAATCTGACATAAGACAAGGATGATGTAATGAATCTGACATATGGCAAAGATTATGTAAAAAATTGACATAATACATAGATTGTGTAATTAATCTGACATAATGTACAGATTATGTAAAAAATCTGACACAATACAAGGATGATGTAATAAATCTGACATAATCATAGATATGTAATAAATTGACATAATACATAGATTTCGTAATGAATTGACATAATACATATATTTCGTATTGAATTGACATAATACATAGATTATGTAATGAATTGACATAATACATATATTTCGTAATGAATTGACATAATACATAGATTATGTAATAAATTGACATACTGCAGAGGTTTCGTAATAAATTGACATAAAACATAGATTGTGTTATGAATCTGACATAATACATAGATTGTGTAATAAATCTGACATAAGACAAGGATGATGTAATGAATCTGACATAAGGCAAAGATTATGTAAAAAATTGACATAATACATAGATTGTGTAATTAATCTGACATAATTTACAGATTATGTAAAAAATCTGACACAATACAAGGATGATGTATTGAATCTGACATAATCATAGATTATGTAATGAATTGACATAATACATAGATTTCGTAATAGATTATGTAATAAATTGACATACTGCAGAGGTTTCGTAATAAATTGACATAAAACATAGATTGTGTTATGAATCTGACATAATACATAGATTGCGTAATGAATCTGACATAAGACAAGGATGATGTAATGAATCTGACATATGGCAAAGATTATGTAAAAAATTGACATAATACATAGATTGTGTAATTAATCTGACATAATGTACAGATTATGTAAAAAATCTGACACAATACAAGGATGATGTAATAAATCTGACATAATCATAGATATGTAATAAATTGACATAATACATAGATTTCGTAATGAATTGACATAATACATATATTTCGTATTGAATTGACATAATACATAGATTGTGTAATTAACAAGGATGATGTAATGAATCTGATATAGTCATAGATTATGTAATAAATTGACATAATACATAGATTTCGTAATAAATGGACATAATACATAAATTATGTAATGAATCTGCATAATACATAGATTATGTAATGAATTGACATAACATAGATTTCGTAATGAATTGACATAATACATAGATTGTGTAATAAATTTACATAATACATAGATTTCGTAATGAATTGACATAATACATATATTTCGTAATGGATTGACATAATACATAAATTATGTAATGAATCGGACATAATAAATAGACTGTGTAATGAATCTGACATAATACAATAATGATGTAATGAAGTGACATAATACATAGATTATGTAATAAATTGACATAATACATATATTTCGTAATAAATGGACATTATACATAGATTATGTAATGAATCTGACATAATAGAAGGATGATACATACAAAACATATCAAGAGAAAAAAAAATGTGGAATAGTGCCTGTCAGTTTTTTATTCAAATCTATAATAATAAAGGAATGTGCCTGACTGACTGATTGACTGACTGACTCATCAACGCACAGCCCAAACGGCTAATCGTAAAGAAGTGAAATTTGGAAATCAGGTAGGTCTCAATACAAAACCTTCCACTAAGAAAGGATTTTTGGAAATTCCACCCCTAAGGGGGTGAAAAATAGGGTTGAATGTTTTTCAAAGTATGCGAATATCTCGGAAACTAGACATGGTACGAACTTGAGATTTGGCATATGAATTCTTCTATAGAAATGAGTGTTAGCATATTCGGCAATTTTTCCAAAATTTAACTAAAAGGGACGAAAAAGGGCACATATAAAAAGGGATGATTTTTAAGTGCCTCCTAAAAAGTTTAAAACTGATTTTATCGAAATTTCAAAAAAATTATTTCTTCATAAAGAGTCAAATTATACTATTTCGTTTTCAAAAGATATCAGTAATTAGAGGGGAGGGGGTGAGGGGCACTTTTCCAACGTGTATGTGTGTGTATCCGTCCCCTCTTTATAACTTTTGATTCACTTGATACACAGATCCTAAAATTTCAGAAAATATTAAATACTTTAAGCATACAAAATTTGTATACTCAGAATGTTGAATTTTTTTTTCAATCAGGGGTAATCAACCTTTGAATTTTTATTTAATTTTTTCATATATCTCGAAAACCATAAAATCTAGAACCCTAAAAATGTGTATGTATATAGAAAAATACAATATCTAAAATATAGTTTAATGAAAAAGTTCCAGCATTTCTCAAACTTTTTTTATAAAGAAAAATATTTTTTTTATGACAAATTTACGAGTTTCAGTGCATATATTTCAGAATTTTATAAAAATATCGATAAACGACGAAACCCTCCAACTAGATAATTGATTTTTCTATAAAAAATATATACATCATAGCAGTACATCTCGAACTTTTCTTAACAACTTTTGTAAAAATTTAATTTATTGACGACATCGTTTCATACAATAAGCATACATACACCGCGAGCTGGTCCGGTGCAGCGTGTATGAATATATACGTAGGTAGGTACCTACCCAACCCAACCTACTTTCTCCAATACACGTGTCGAAACTATTGCGTAATCTATAATAATAATATAGTTTTGAACTAGCCGACCCGTCAAACTTCGTCCCGCCTTGGAATATAAATAATATGTTCGAGATTTTATGTATAACTTTAAGTTGATTTCAGTTTAAAGTTATTTAACACAGACGACGACGTGGTCCTTATATTATTGAATTTGAATTAGTATAATGATACATTCATTATTACCTTTTTAACTACTGTAACCGCTGCATCTGTTATAAAACATATCATTATATTATTTACTATCAGCATTCCGTGAATCGTATCATTCATCAAACAACTGATTCCTGTCAAACGCCTGATTTAATTTCAAAATTAGAAAAAATGTAATAATAATATGGAAGTTTTATTTTTATTCCGTGCAACTTTTTTCTTTCATAAGACCCTTCAGACAAAAGCAAACACGACAAAAAAATGGGCGATATAAGTTCAGCTGTTCTCATATGGTAAGAAACACGTAGAATGCCGATTCTGACTAGCGCCAACCGGCGCAAAGAATGTTACTATGCATTTGAATGGGGAAACCCACAGAAAAAGCAGGAACCCGCTTTCCGACATGCCCATTTAAATGCATGGAAACCATAGACAACAATCTTTGAGCTGGTCGGCGCGGATCGTAATCGGCTTTCAACGTGTTCTTACCCATACGATGACCGCGCAAATTAGCGTTCCATTTTTATATAAGAGATAATACACTTTCCGTGAATTCAGAGAAACACTTTACGTACCTACCTACTTCAATATATTTTTCGTACCATGCATCCTGTACAGCGATTCTGAATTGTTTTTTTTACGATCGACATTAAAATCATTATGTAGGTACCTACCTATTTTAGTAATTTATTATCTCTACTAAAATAATTTACGGTAAGTTCACGAAAAGAATCTGGATTGTATTGCAATTCTTTATGTCTTGATCTGTCAAAATATTTGAAGCCATTTCATAAAAACACTAGCAAAAAAAAAAAAAAACTATGTGAGTAATCTTGCTTTGAATTTATTGCGTAAACCATGAATAGCAAGTTGATATAATATTATGTTGAAAAAAGGTAAATAGTATTATGAAGTCAATAGGTAAATTATTTTATATCAAATGTAGTAAAAGTGCAAAATATTAAATTTTAAAATCATCTACAAAATCCTCACATCATTTTAGGATAGATCGTAAATAATTGTTTTGAAAACACTGGCAAGTCAATGACCATATCATTTCGTCACTGTATAGTGCGAAAAAATTAACTGTCCACTGGAACGTATAAAAAATAGAGACGAAAGGGATAGCAGTTAGCCGGATATTATGACCTCCTCACACACCATTTCCAGATCCCTCAGCTCTGCTTCGAAGGAGCAGAACACGAGGAAGACCCTCTCGGTATGAGAAGATCTTCTTTGTCTTTGGAACCCTTGCGGGAGGAAGAAAAGCGATCCCCTTAAAATATCGGTGTTTTTATTTTCAAAAATTTATAAAATTCGTAGAATGCTAAAGAAGTCCTTACTATATAGAGCCCGGCCAGTGCGTAAATTACCATGGGTACAACGCATGAATTACGCTTACGTAGGCGGTATATACCAATTGGACTGACTCCGTTGCCGGAACGTTATTGTTCCAAAAATCGCGGAAACTATCTGCATCTTCAGCCAGGATGATATATGACGAAACGTTGTTTTATTAAACTTCCCTTACTTACGAAGACCAGAAAAGCTGCTGTTTTCCTCTATATAGTCTAATAGTCTACATATATAACGAAATATTATATAGAATTACTCTCCATAATTTACCTTATGCTTGATAATCAATTTTCTAAGTTGTAGAATTTATTTTGTGATTATAAGGTGTATTTCTTAAGTGATACTTTAATAAACAAATCAATGAGTTATCCAAACATGTCTCTTTTTACTATCCGGTATCCGGCAGGATATTATTTACGCCGCCGGATAGACCGGATATCGGATAGTTGCCGATATCCGTTTCATCTAATAAAAAATATAAACAGTGGACAGTTAATTTTCTTCCTACTCTACATTGTCGAAAATTCGTTTATAGTCGAACGCCAATTACTTATACCATTAGAATACTGAGGTTGACCACCTCACTTCCTTAAACCTCAACCGGTTAGAAAAGGCACAATGGCCTCGGACGACTTCGAGCGCAATGGAGAGTTCTTTATGCCTAACCTATTCTCCTGAGTGGGTCCAAGGCCTCCCGTATTATGGGGTGGTTTGGGGGGAACCGCCACGGGCTTGATTTGTGTGCGGCTGGCTTTTTGGCAATCGGGCTAGGGTTTGGCTTTGTGCGGATCGGGTTTGCTGCGGTTTAGTTTCCTCCGGGCTGGTTTGCGGTGAGCGGGGGGGCTTAAAAGGGAGAATATTACGTTATTATAAAAATGGAGCCCTACTTTACGTGGTCATCGCATCACGCCTGGAGGCCAAGTCGAAATATTAACGACAGCTCCAACGTTAACAATTTGTTGTTATTTCCATAGAGATAACGTAAAAACTGTTGTTCAACGTGCGTTAAACAATGCTGTTCCAAATTCCGAGTCAAAAAAATAATTCTGTCAGTTATTCAAAATTAACGTTAAACGTTACCTCAAAATCTTTGGAAGTATTACGACGCTGCTATTATATTGAAACGAAACGCATTTTTTTTTTTTTTGGAAACCATTTTCAATTTGGTAAACGTTAACGTTCGGATCGTTAACAGTTTTCACGTTTAACGTTATTTATTTCGACCTGAACGGCTGGACCGATATCGTTTATTCTTTTTATGTCGTGTTTGCTCAGGATAAGATATTTATGAACTAAATTTCGAACCTACGACCAGACAAACAACAACAAATCAACGTGAAAGATATAAATTGAAATGTTAAAAAAACGTCTGTAGCTTGAAAAATGCCCAAAGCAGATAGAAATAAGTGTTTTAAAGATCACTAATTTCATTGCTTTTCGAGACCTGAATATTTTTTATTCATATCCAGCAATATAAAAATTGATTTCAAATAACGTCATTTGATGGAATAAAAGTTTTTTTTTTTTTTTTTTTTATTAATTAGGCATTCCACCCTCAAAGAGTGATTTGTGCCATTATTAATCAAATAGTTTGTATTATATAAAAATTATTCGAGATCAGATAAATTATTAAACCAAACTACATTTTAATATTGTATCTTTTTAGAAAACTTGCAATATAACCGTAAGAGTCCCGCGGACGCATAGAAAGTAAAGAAATAGAACTGAGGGGTCCCTGAAGATTCCCCTCAATAAATACGTCACCACACCCTCTAAATGGGCAAGCCAAGAGTATGTGGTCAATCGACTGTTCCTCCTCACCACATTCACATCCCGGGTCTGGTAGGATTCCGATCCTGTGAAGGTGTTGAGCAGTCAAACAGTGCCCCAGTCTCAATCTTGAAATAATTGAAGTGTCGCGTTTGTTCAGTTTGTATAATTTGAACCATGGAGTCCTAGGTATTTTCGGCTGTATTGAACGCAGTCTTGAACCTTTGGAACTATGTTCCGTCCAGCCCACAGACCATTGTTCGTACGCTTTATTTACGAATACATTCTTCCAATCCCAAAAGGGTAATGTAAAGTCGTTCGGATCTATTCCTTCCTGACTAGCTCTTTTTGCCAAGGAGTCAACGTGTTCATTACCTATTATTCCCTTGTGGGAAGGGATCCATACTAGAATGACGTTCATATTTTTTATATTCTCCATTTCATAAATCGTATGTTTTATAGAGAGAATCAAGTCGTTATTCGGGTCTCTGAGGGTATTGCCAGATATCGCCATTAATGCGCTTAGTGAATCTGTGAAAATAACAAATTTTTTGGTATAATCTACACTACTGCAGTATCGTAATGCTTCTCGTAGTGCCAGACACTCTGCAGTAAACACAGATGACTGTGGAGGCAATTTAATAAGTATTGAGTGAGGTTCTGAGGGGATATACACAGCTGCTCCGCATAAATCATCGGACTTTGATCCATCCGTGAATACCGCCGTGTGGTTAGCAAATTTCGTTGTCAATAATGAATTAAAAAAAGTGTTTATTAAAGTTGGTGATAGGTTGGAATGCTTGTCTATGCCTGTATATTCAACGTCATTTGGTCGAGATGTGATTATATTATATGGGACACTGAACAATGGAGATGTAGCCCTTCCCAAAACATCCAGATTGGTAGTTACAACACTCTCAAAACTGGAGAGGAGAATGGGCGTTTTGCCAAGTGTTCTTAACCTAGAGGGGAACTTTGATTGAAGATTCTTTATTGCATTGATTAGTGGGTGATCTAAAATGTTAACTCTTTTACTTAAAAATCTATCAGCCAGCATTCGTCTTCTGATATTTAATGGCATATCAACTGCCTCCACTTGTAATGCATTTACAGGTGAAGACTTCATGGCACCCAAAATTAGTCTCAAACATTTGGACTGGAGACGATTAAGTTTATCCTGTAAGTACTTTGGGATTGGGTCCAATAAGAAGCTTCCGTAATCCAAACGACTACGAACGAGGGCATTGTAGAACATTTTCATGGTTGTAGGGTGCGAACCCCACCAAACCCTCGATACCGCTCTTAGGACATTCACACTTCTCTCGCAGATGCTGACAATATGATCGATCTGGGAATTCCATGATAATTTTCTGTTCAAATGAATGCCTAAAAATTTTACATCGTCACTCAACGGTATGTTTTCGTCATTTATTTTGACCGTGAATTCGGGTGGATTATGTTTATTACTAAATAAGACAATTTTACTTTTACAGCAAGACAATTGCAACCCATGTTTTGTGAGCCATTGATAAACCTTTTCCAATGCTTCCGTCATTATTCTAACTACCTTGTCTATATTTTTACCTTTAACATAGAGCACAATGTCGTCCGCATATTGCAATATTCGACATTCTGACGGCAACACCGAACCAATGTCCCTGCAGTAAATATTAAACAGGATTGGGCTGAGGACAGAACCCTGAGGAATACCCTTCCACACCGTCCTAGTCCTGAGCTCCTCTCCACATTGAATCAATATCTTACGTTCACATAGTATATTGTGAATTAACTGAACCATTTTTTCAGGCACGGCTATTTCACGTAACTTTTTCATTAATATTGGTATTTGGACATTATCGTAAGGTGCACTGATGTCGATGAAAGCAGCAAGCGTATATTCTTTTTTTATGAAGCCGTTCCTTATTTCCGTTGTAAGAACTGAAAGATTGTCCAGACATGATTTACTCTTTCGAAATCCAAACTGAAATTCTGGAATAAGCCGGTTGTGCTCAATAAACCACTCTATTCGGTTCTTAATCAGGCGTTCCAGTATCTTAAGATAGCAGGACGATAACGCCACGGGACGATAAGATGAGCCCAACGATGGGTCTCTGTTTGCTTTCAAAATGGGGATTAGTTTTTGGACTTTCCAACTCTGTGGGATTATTGATGTATCGAGAATCCTATTAAATAAATCAAGTAAAATCCCTAACACTTCATCTGGAAATCGTTTGAAATTTCTATACGTCATTCCATCAGGACCTGGTGAAGAGTTTCCCAAGGAATTCAAAAACAATTTCAGTTCATTTATATGAAAGGGTTCGTCCAGCCACACTGATTGGTTCGATTGTGAATACTGACACGGGATCTCATCAAAATTTGGAACATATGATGGAGCAACGCAATCAGCAAACTCCGTGAGGCACTTTGGTGCCAGCCCGTTGCTCCTACTGCTCGTGTTTCGGTTACGGAAACGATTTATCGTTGACCACACATAGGAAATTGGGGAATAAGGCGACAAAGATTCACAAAATGACCTCCATCCAGCCCTCTTTTTCCGTCGTAGTAATTTCTTTGCTTTTGCTTGTATCAATTTTACCTCAAGGAAATTTTCCGAGTTCATATTACGTCTATATTTCTTTGTTATCTCTCGTCTCTCCCTAACAACCTCACTACACTCATCATCCCACCATGGCGGATTAATGCGGGGTTCCGATTGTTTTTTAATTGTTTTGGTATTAGCGTCGATTACCTTAGTTAAACCGTTATGTAGTTCATTATATATATCATCAACCTGATCCAAAAGTCTTATATTGGTAAAATTTAAATGATTCAATTCTTTGGAAACTTTAGACCAATCGGTCTTTTTTGTAATGAATTTTCTTTTGTCGGCTATTTTTGGGGTAGGAATGAGTGAAGTGGGAACTGTGACTAATATTGGAAAGTGGTCACTGGACAGCACATCCGGAAACACCCTCCAGCTCATCTGAGAGGCAATATCTACAGTACAAATAGATAAGTCCACCGCACTTGGTCGGTTAGAGAGATGGTTTATTCTTGTAGGGCTACCATCATTTAAGATGCAAAGATTGTGCTCATCAGTAAACTCTAATATATTTTTTCCAGAGGAGTCCTGAGAGGCACTACCCAAACTGGCGGAATGTGAGTTCAAATCCCCTAATATAATGAAAGTTGATGGGATGTGAGTAAGAACGCTGTTCCAAAAGGAAATGTCAAAATTTGCTGATGGGGCTATATATACAGATAGTAGACCGATATTGTTTACTTGTATAGCAACTATTTGAATAGAAGGAGATGGATTTGGTATAGTTATTCTCTTGAACGGAATAGATGAGTGTATGAGAAAAGCCGCGCCACCCTTTCCATCTGCGCGATCATCCCTAATACATGTGTAGTGTGGAATTTCAAAATTTTCATCACCCGGCTTAAACCAGGTTTCTGACAGGGCTGCGATTCCTATTTTAAGTTCTTTTAACAGTAATTCTATGTCAATTTTATTAGATCCCGCACTTCTGCAATTCCACTGAAGTACAGGGCTAGAGTAAGGATGATTAGTTATTGTTTGGTACTTGTCCATTATTTATTAAAGATTTTAAAAAGGGTATAGCCTCTGTAGCATAATTATCATTTTGAGAGTTAAGAATATTGAACAAGATTTTTGCAACATTGGATAGTAGATAATTCACATTCGCATTTTGATTAGTTTTTTGAGATTCAGAAGTTATTAGTGTTTCCTCCTCATGAACGATACTTTCATTACTGTGGGGGTTACGGATAGCAAAACCATCTGGAAGATTTCCAGGTTGGCCGTTTTTATACCGTGAAACTTGCCAACTTTACCAATGAAAGGTAACTTTGCCATCTGTCAGCTGTAGTTCGAAATTTGTGATTTTCTCTAATTCCCTAAGATAAATTTGCGAGTCTATGGTTACATTTATTAATAATGAACTGCTTGGCAACACTAACTTGTCCACAGCAATCAATGACATTTTGACAAGTCACAAATTGTAGTTGAACTGTGAGGTGTGGTGTTCGCTGTTGTATAAGGGTTGCTAAACTTTTACAAAAATCTATAAGAAAAACGTGGAGCAGGTATGTGAAATTTCCTTATAACATTCTTATATCACTTTGTAAACGATTGAAGTAAGTATTCCCGCTTTAACTGTGAATTTTAACATAATTATCAATGATGGCACATTTACCAACCTCTTCAATTGTTCTATAGCTGGCAAATTTGCCACATACATGGTAGGAATAGGGTTGTCACCATCTGAATATGAAATTATTAAATTCCATTCTAAATTATAAAAATTAGACGTCTGTTTATATCTATGGTGTGATGTAATGATATTTAGATACATATTGTTTACGTTTACTGTGTTTTATCATAAATAATAATTATTATTTCACGTTTTTGCATTCAGAAAATGGCAAAAAGAATCAGAAGGAAGTTGGGGAGCAGAGAGTAAAAAAGTTATTCTCCTGAAATGCTTGAAGTGGCTGTAGATTTGGTGAGAAAAAAAATCGTCATTAGAAGCCGAAAAGAGATTTAAGATTCCACGCCGTGCAATAGAAAACAAGGTCAAGAAAGTTCATCAAAAGCATCCTGGGGCACAACAACTGCTTTCATATCGATGATGCGAGTTAAATATTAAAGAATGACGTAGAAATTATTCTTCCTAACCGGCAAACAAATCGCAGGGGGTTATTATTATTCAATCTCAATTTATCACAATATCCTATATTTTAATTTTTTTTAACTTACATTATTCATACATCAATAATTTAATTTAAAATTTTTAGCATATTTTGTTTCAGTTTTTTTTACATTACATTATGTAAGTATAGGTATAGCTACTTATAATAACATGTTATAGTAACAGAGCCTGGTTGTAATAGGTGGTACTTTTTAATAAAAATCATTCCTTTCGAGATGTTTGTTTTGTGCAAGAAATTAACCATTCAAAAGTCTAACATTGTTGTTTGTGTTTTTTATAATAAATTGTAATTATTAATTTTTTTTTATTTTGATAACCCTGATAGAAATTTCCAATTAACTATGGAAAGAGAAAATACTGGAGGGTAACTTTGCCATCACATTAATATGTACGAGTGTTGCTATTTTAAAAATCTCCTTATTACCTATTATTGCTGCATTTTAATCCCTGTCTATGCTATCCAATTTATGAAATGTTCAGTGTAAACGTTACCAAAAAAATAACCCTTGGCAATTTTGCCACTTTATATAGGCAACTTTGCCATATTACTATTTTCAATTTTTTGAGGAATAATATTCAAATTACAAGTATAATGTGTTAAAAATAATCTCTTTATACTGTAGACATTAATAGAAAACGATTATTTTCTTGTCACATGAAGAGGGAAATGTTTTATATTAGCGAAAATTTTGAAACCTATAAAAAGGTGGCAAAGTTGGCAAGTTTCACGGTACATCAAATTATCATTGTACTCTTTTCGGTTGAAATGTTGTGTAAATGGTTCATTTGGTTTTTTATTAGTGATGGCATTTGTTTTTTTGGATGAGACGGCTGAACTGAACGATTTAGCTTGTTTTGGAATAAGTTTTGCCGCTTGGGAAAAGGATATTGTGTCTCTAGCCATGGCATTTTTAATTTGTCTTTGTCTAATCAACTCAGGACAATTGACATATGTGGCCTCGTGTTGACCATTACAGTTTGGGCATAAAAGCTCCTGAGTGGATGTAGTGCATTGGTCTCGGGAATGAGATGTTGAGCTGCATCTCGCACACTTAGGTACGGACGCCCTACATTTGGCCATCGTATGCCCGAAACGAGCACACTTCCTGCAGATGATTGTAGGGTATGAGTATAACTCTACCGGAATGGAATTAAAGAATAGAAATATTCTGGATGGAAGGCTTTGTCCCTCAAAAGAAAGAACGCACGTGGTGGAAGGTTTCCATTCCACTTTATTATCATCTGTTAATACTTTTCTAATATTTTTATATAAATGCGAGAATGTATGTACGTAAGGGCGTGATTGTAAGTATGTAAGGCCGAGTGTGAATGTAAAAATAGTAAGTCTTTATATAAAATAAAAGAAAAATAATAAATTAAAGCATAATATTTTTGTTTTGCAAATCATCAAATATTTGAAACTGGCACAAATCGTCCCTCTAGGGATGGGATGCCATAAACATAATAATAATAATACTTTTCTACTTAGACGACGGCATCTCGTGACGCGTCCAAAACCGGGAGGAACCTGAACACCTTCAACAATTTCTTCTTCAGTAAGATCTGTTGGGATACGTCTCACGAGACCTTGTTTAACCAAACGAAAAGATGGTACGACTGCCGTCAAATTATTATCCTTAATGAAAGAGGAGATAATAAAATTATTCGCTGCCGAATATGTGTCGAACCTTATTGACAACTTATATCTATTTTCAACTTTTATTCCATCTTCTGTAATATTTTTAATGTTATTTTTATACAATAAGTTTCCAAATTTGACTGGGTGAATCGATTCACCTTCCGAATGTGTCACGTATATCTCATACGGACCACCATTGGTTTTTGGATATATATTATTAATCATTTTGTTTTTATTGTCTAGGTTTGGTATGGGTGATACCGTGCGAGGCCTTTTGCTAGGTGGATTTTCTACATTAATTGGATCAGGAGGATCCGGTGGACGGTCTTCGTCCATCCTGAATTAAAAAAAAAATTGTCTGAGAGAAAAAGAAAAAAAAATGATACAAAACCCTTTTCAATAGGAAAAATAAAATTAAATAAAGTAAATAATATACCCGTAGGTAAATTATACCGAAGTTACAAAAATAATAATCACTCTGCGAGCCTACTAATACAATTAACAAAACTAAATTTTAAAGAATCCTTATATTCTAAAACGCATATGTACGCAGGTACCTACTTATGCCGGCCCGCTTCCGCCAAAAACGGCGATGCGGGCAGCGAGCTAAAAATAGTCACAGACGCCGCGTTGAGTTTCAGAAGCGTAAACAAAAATAAAATATGTAAAAAATAAACAAAAAATATATGAAACCAAAAAGCGATATATAAATATCGATTAGAAAATGTTAGTAAATAATATTAAACAAAAAGTAATGTTGTAATATCGAACAAAATATTAGTAATATGAGTTTGAAATCTTAGCTGAAACAGCGAGCTCCTTAACGCTACCTCCCTCCACGACGCGTCACATTCAACTGGGAATAAAAGTTATTCGAGTTATTTTTTGGGATTCTCATAGAACAATGTCAGTCAAGTTAGCGAAATTTTTAAGTTCGCGGGCTGATTCTATTTGTATAACAAGCACATATTTTTTAAATACAGATTAATAACGACAAATATAAATAAAAATATAGTAATTTAATGGAAATTTTAGAATATATATTTAAAAAAAAAAAAAAAAAAAAAAAAAAAAAATGTTGATGATGTTTCTTATTATTATTAATTTTGATGCGAATATAATTAATTCTGCATTGTTTAGGAAGAGAAAGCAAATACAGTAACACGTGAGCGAAGCCACGGGTAACTAGCTAGTATTATTATAAAAATTCATAGCTTTGAAGATTGTCCGCAAGGCCATTCTCTGGTTTTCATCTTGGAATTCGTGAAAATGCGGGTTCTGTGGCAAAATAAAATTGAGAACCCCTAGATTAATGAATATACGTAGAACTATCTAGCCATAGTACGAATAACGGATGACGTTCGATAACCGATCACTTACTGTAACAAGTTTGTATCATTGATAGAGAAACATTTAGTAATCAGGTTTGGACGGAAAATATTCAATTTGTTATTATGACCGAAGAAGAAGCATATTAATAACAATGAAGAAGAAATATCTTGGTTTTGGAGTGCTGTTTGATTGGAGGGGTATATCTCTTGTTTTGGGTGAACGAACTCACGGTGTGTTGACCCGAGAAAGAGTTTACTTTTTTGTTATGTATTAATTTTATTTTATGTGTATTTTTTTTTATTTTCGTACAACTCCTAATGAGCCGTGGATTTTTTTTTGTATGCGTGTCTCGTGATATTTCGATAAATAATAATCGTATTCTTGTTTGTATAAGATTTAGTATCCTCATTCCGCTTTTTTTTTGCTTATTTCACATATGTTTTTTTTATTTTCGAATCTTGGATAAAGAAAACTTCAGAAATCTTATTGTCATTTTTTTATATTTTGAAGGTTCCATCAATTGGATAGGTAGTCCGGATTCAGAAGGAAAATAAAAAGTAAACAAATTGAACGTGAATTCTTGGTGTAATTGTTCAAATGAAGTAATTAATTTGTTATTCCACAAATTATTTAATACTCTGACTATAGTTGATAAGAAAACATTTTCTTTCATGTCAGTAGGGCTATTCTCGTATTGATATATCGTCAGATATATGAGGTATTGATATATAGTTTATGCATTCTCCTTGTTATTCATAATTAGTTTCCATTGTAAAATCAAGTCATACAAATTCTTAGTCCGCCGTCAATAAGGCACTTTCTATATTTTGCTCTTTCCACTCAACTCACACTGTTGGTCTCATATCAGTAATAAACAAGAGTCATATCGCATACCTAACAAACCTGCTCTCTATCCAGAACATGCTCTAATTTTCAGATTGTCATAAATCAACCGAGTCCATTCTTCGGCGCTAACAACTCTGTGAAGCCGTTTGGTAATAAACATCGTGGATCCTTCAGACAACCTTGAGGAAGTCCCCTCGGTAGCAAGGTCGGGGTTCTTAAAAATACTTCAAAATAAACCACTCCTATACAGAGCTTCGTTGACTACCCGAAAGTTTTTTGATAAAAGTAATTTTTTTTTGTCTTTTAAACAAAAGAAGATGTTTCCCCAACCTTGGTTTTTGAGAGATCAGACAGTCATGGCAATACATATAAATCAATATTATAGAAAGATTTTATGGATCAGCGAAGCCCCCAAGATTGCCTAAAATATATAAAAATACCTCAAATAATAAATACATGACATCAAAATGGTAAAAAGTTAAAAAGTCAAATTAGATAAAAATAAGCAATCAGAATTTTATCCACTATTTCTCACAATACTCAACATACCATAATGAGATTATAGCAAAAACAATACACATAAATCGATAAGTCATTGAGATTGAAATCAAAAGAGTGAACAGATAAAACAATCAAAACAAAAAAGAATAAAAGTCAGTAAGGTAAAATGATAAACAATTATTACAATTCATGCGACATTTCTTTTAAAAGTATTTAACCGTCTTTTCTGTCAAATTCTGTTCTTTTCTACACAAATCTTTCGAGTTGTCCATGCAGAATATTTGAATATATTTTGAATTTTAATCATTGGTTTCATAACGCGTCCGAAGTGTTATTTATACTCTGGATCCGATCAAAACATTGTAATGATAAAAAGGGTTTCGGATCTATAGATCACTTCGTGGAACCAATCGAGGTTAATGTTCATGCAAATCAGTTTCCTTTTTTTATTTTCTCCTTGTTTGTATAAAAGGAAAGATGTGTGTGCACTTCAAATTTATTCTAATTTATGCGTTCAGTTTTTCATCTATATCATTTACCATATTCTCCCTCTGTGTCTTTGTTCATAACTCGAGGACTTTTTGACAGCGATGTTCATATTTCTTCTCCTCCATTCCTTCATATCCAAAGCAGTCTTTTTTTGAGTTCCTTGTAGGAGATATAGGACATGTGATGTAGGAAATTATGGCGACTTTGTCCACCAGAGTGAACCCTCTAACTCACTTTTTCCACTGTTGAACAAGGGCCTCCTCCTACATATAATCTGATTTTAGGGGGGAGTTTGGACAGTCACCGCAGTAACACCATACCATATTGTCCAAGCGGGTTGGTATGGGTTTGCTACAGGTTTTCATTCCTGGCACTATCATGTGGTAAAATAAAAAAATAAGTAAAATAAATTGTTTACAAGCTCTTTATTAAGGTACCTACCTACATTATATTTTTTATCAAACTCAAAAAGATCGTTCGTTGTTCTAATAGGGTACCTACTTTTGAAACAAAAGAACATAGATCTAGAGCTGGAATTAGAGTATATTTTCTTAGTACACTAATCTGTCACCGTCCATTCATTAGTTCTTTTTTGTTATTATTTCCACGGTGTCCAATATCAACCATAAAAGAAAGGATTCCATGAAAATCACAATTCTTGGAAAAATCAATTGTTCGAATTATGTATAATAATTGTTCTAAAGCGTTATTATTATTCGAATCAATATTTCTACAAATATATTTCTTTTTTAATATTTGTATTACTTTAAATTAATTCGGAGGGGGGGGGGGGGGGTAGGCTGACAAGGCATCACAAAATCCCCTTTATAATTATTGTAACCTAACCTATCCTAACTCATTCATGTAAATAGTAGAAAGCTTGCTAACGCAAACGTAAAATAAGGATTTTGGAAGAATTGTGCATTAGGATAATTGTGATTTCGTATAATTGCCATTAGGAGAATTGTGATTTCGTATAATTGCCATTAGGAGAATTGTGATTTCGTATAATTGCCGTTAGGAGAATTGTGATTTCGTATAATTGCCATTAGGAGAATAGTGATTTCGTATAATTGCCATTAGGAGAATTGTAATTTCGTATAATTGCCATTAGGAGAATTGTGATTTCGTATAATTGCCATTAGGAGAATTGTGATTTCGTACAATTGTCATTAGGTGAATTGTGATATTCGAAGAATTGTAATTCGAACAATTTACGTGTTACCAAAGAAAGTATGCTCTGTTTCTAGATTCGACTCTATATTCGTTTGATGTAAACGCGCACTTATCTAATTATCATTTTTACTAATTGTTTTTGATATTAGGACGTTGCGAGCGTATGGCAGATTTTAATAATCAAGCCGACACTCTTTAATTTACTCTTTATGACGCATCAAAACAATTGATATCCGATAACGAACGAATCTATGAGTTAATTATATTGGGTATATATCTTATTGAGTTTTTTTTAAAAAGCATAAACGTATTTACTAAAACGATAATTTAAACTATTTATTTAAAACCTCTAAGTAAGTGGGTATTGTAGGAGAATGATAGTATAGCCAGAGTGGGTTTTCTAAGGTATAACTTTATAACAATATTTTTACACAAAATTATAGAACACCATCCCAGGATTAAAAGTTTGTATGGGAGTGACGTCGAAATATGACGTATAGAGGAGGTATATCATATTATAGAGGAGTTCTGCGCAGTTGACAATTTTGACATAAGCGGGCGGCGCAGGCATTATAAACCATCGGTTCTTCATTATATATTTTATTATTTTTATCAGTTATTATTCAATTCTAACTTTTACCTTTTTTTTCATTTAAAATAATTGAAGAGTAAGAAGGGTATTCAAATAATAAAAAACATTGAGTCGAAGAGTCGCGAAATCCTTCATTATATTTATATTTTTATCTGTTTAATAATAATAATAATTCTATGTAATGTCAACTTGTCCAAAATTTTTGTCAGATTTCGATACTCGACGAGGTCAATTACATTTTTTTTTAATATTTTTATTTTATAATATAAGTATATGTATATAAAAAGTATGTATTTTTTAAAATTAAATAAATAAAACAAACACAACTGTAAATTTAAGTGCGGGCGTGTTGCCGAATGACAATTTCTTTCAATCAAATCAAATATAATTATACCTTAGCATAATACTAAATAGTTTAATAATCTAATATTTCGTTTTTGTATGGTAATCCTTGAAGCAAGGATACACGCACAAGGCTATGCCACAATCCTCACACATATATTTGGTTTCTTGCCTCTTTGGAGGTCTTAGAGAAGTATTTTTGCATACATGGCATCTTCTTCTGGTTTTATTTTTCCCCGCCTCTGTTTGAGGAACGGGGATTAAAAAATGACCAGTGGTGAGCCTCAGAGGATTATCATGAGGCCTTCTACCTCCAGAAGTAGAAGGCCTCTCTTTATGATATTTTTCTATCATTTGTTTTATTAAACCTTCTCTAAAATCGCTAAATGAAATATCTTTTTTTGTTTTTTTCTTATAGAGAAAATGAGAATTAATTGCTGCTATGTCTAATATTCTAAAAAAAATCTTCTTGTACCATTTAAAACTCTTTCTAGTTGCCTCACCGAACCCCAAAATCCTGTCAACTTTATCAACGGCACCCATATTATTTGTATAATCGACCACACATTCTGGCTTTATTTTTAACTCCCCACTTTTGTAATCAACTTTGTTAGTGACCACGGTTTTATCACTATGGAAATTCGTTAGCATATGAATATCCCGCTTGTCACACCATTTCAATGCCATCAAATTATTTGAATGTAGCGCTTGAATTTCACCTTTCTCGATTTTTTTGAATTTAGGCATTTCTTTGCGGTTTATCCTAACGGTGCCACAAGCATTGGTTTTTTTTTCAAACAAATAATCAAAGAGAATCGGTGAAGAATACCAATTATCAACATATAAGGTATGCCCCTTGTCCAGGTAGTCCTTTAGCATTGTTGTTACTACCGACCCAGAAATTCCCAAATCATTATTCAGAGTAATATCCGTGTCGGTACCTGTATAAACAATGAGATCTAAGACGTACCCCGTCAATACGTCGCATAAAACAAAGAGCTTTATGCCAAACCGATGCCTCTTCGATGGTATGTATATTTTGAAGGATAATCTCCCCTTCCACAACAATAGACTTTCGTCAATGCATAGCTTTTCAAAAGGAGAGAAAGTTGTTTTCAATATTTTTTTGAATAGGTCTAACACTGGTCTAATTTTTTTTAATCTGTCTGGCGGACTTTGGATGTCATCATTGTTTGAAAAATGTAAACATCTTAACAATAGAAAAAAACGGTCTTGAGAAAACAAAGCCCTAAAGAAAGATGTTTCTATAATGGGATTAGTAGACCAGTATTTTTTCAACGAATTTTTATTGACTAATCCCATGAGCAGCAAAGTGGCTAAGAACATATACATTTCTTCAACCGTAACGTCTTTCCATTTGTTTAATTTTGAAAAAGTCGCAGATGCACTCTGAGACAATTTTCTCGCATAGTTATTTGTTTCGTTTACAATGATTTCCATCATTTCTAGGGGAAAAAAACAATGAAAAAAATCTAGTTCTGAGGACTGATCGCTAATATTCAAAGTTTTAGAAATTCCGCTGTTAGAATCATCAAATTGATGAATTTTTGGAATGAAAAGAGACTCTTCCCATTTTCTCGCTGCAGTCCTAGGCCTCTTCGAAGGTGGTTGTTCACCGGTATCACTGTCCGCAGACGATGAATTGTTCCCTTGTTGGATGTCGCCTTCATCTTCTGAGCTTTCCTCTGAAGATGAAACATCGCCAGTTATAGGCATTTGGTCAATAGATTCCAAAATGTCTTCCTCCTCACTATCATTCAAGTATGCCGTGATTTCCTCTTCACTTAATTGACGAGACATTATGTGTGTAAATAAGCACAAGCACAACACTGTGAATAGCGCAGTACAAAAATAATATAGGCACTAAGTACTCCAAAATATACGGAGAATTCACACCAATTGTACTAAAAATGTAAAATGTTCTTTTTCAAAACACAAACAGATTTTAAAAGTCAATAAAATACACTGGAATACTATAAATATGAAAAAAGTGTTCCTTTTCAAGACACGTAAAAATTTAGAAAGTCAAATAAATTACACTTGAATACTATAAATATGAAAAAGTGTTCCTTTTCAAGACACAAAGAGATTTTAAAAAGTCAATAAAATACACTGGAATACTGTAAATATGATAAAGAGTTCCTTTTCAAGACACAAACAGATTTTAAAAAGTCAAATAAATTACACTTGAATACTATAAATATGAAAAAAAAGTGTTCCTTTTCAAGACACGTAAAAATTTAGAAAGTCAATAAAATGCTCTAGAATACTCGAGAAACTAAAAAATGTAAAAAAACACCAAATTTTTAAAATATATAAAAAGTTCAAACACAACTTCTTCAAAAAACTCACAAATGTATCAAAAAGTTTCACGAGTTGCTAAAATACGTTTCACACCGAACGGTCCGCGGAAGAATGGTTGGCGAGGAAGAAATGTGTATACTAATATGTGTATACCTAGGTACGTACGGCGCGATGATCACGTGACAAATTTCAAACGTCTGTAGAATTCATATATAAACATATACATGTATATTATGGGTTCAAACAGGTAGATATGTCGCCATAGATTATTGTAGTACAGAAAAATTCAACATTGGCGGGATATTTGAATAGCAGCGATGTCGGACGCACATTTCCGACCGTACGCTAGTTGTAGGTGTATCTACTGGACGCACATTTCCGACAGTACTGACTTAGAGGTTAAATAATGGCAACCCTAAAATGACAGTGATGAAAAAACCGCGTGACAAAAAATTGATCATCGAGACATTTTAATGACGATGAAACTGGTTCACTAATAATGATTTATTAACGTAGATGGCGCTGAGGACTATGTGTGATTATCTGTATACCTGCTCGCACTGTCACATCACCTCTGTAGGTCGAATGCTGAATGATCAATCAGCAATCCAGAATTAACAATAGAATGCCAATATTTTGAAGAGATCCAAAAATAATAAATACATTCAACCATCAAATATTAGGTATATCAAATTGGTTTAGTTCCTCCGTAACTTGACATTTTCGCTGACACCGCGTCAATTTTTTTCATGCAAACGGCAAAATCTATCTATTAATAGGAAAGTGCCTGACTGACTGACATACTCACTCATCAACGCACAGCTCAAACGGCTAATCGTAGAGAAGTGAAATTTGGAAGGCAGGTAGGTTTTATTACAAAATCTTCCACTAAGAAAGGATTTTTGGAAATTCCATCCTAAGTGGGAGAAAAATAGGGTTGAAAGTTTTTAAAAATATACGAATATCTCGGAAACTAGACATGGTACGAACTTGATATTTGGCATATGAATTCTCCTATAGAAATAAGTAGTAGGGATTTTGGCCATTTTTCCAAAATTTTACTAAAAGGGATGAAAAAGGGCACATAAAAAAGGGATGATTTTTAAGTGGCTTCTAATAAGTTTAAAACTGGTTATATAGTAATTTAAAAAAAATGGGAAGTCAGATAGATATTATTCATCAAAAATAATACTGTCCCACTCACAATAATTATTACTCCAAATGGATTTCATCCATTTTAACAAATGTGAAACATGAGTTTTTTTCAATAGTTTTAACGACATTACACTACGTTAATACGCGAATTTTGCACTCTAGAGGCAGGATTATGACAAAATGAGATAATTTTTAACGCCTACTATCAAGTTACGTGAGGACTTGGACCACGCCAACTCGAGCTTCCCCATTGACGAGCTGTTTGGAGGGATGGACGCATGGCTTGGCGCGATTGACCTTGGACTGATAGATATCCGACTCACCATATCATTTCATTTGGTTTTCCCTGGTGACGATTATTTTCTGGAGTGATATTGCTCCATCTGGACGGGTGATAGTGAATAAACTTTATAATAACTTGCTTATAAAATTTATAATAATATAACATTTTACTATACTTTTCTATATAGTATAGCCGGCGGAACTTATTGCCTGGGACAGTTTTTTTCCAGTCAACCGGTTATACATAATACATTCATTTATAATACATCCATTTACAACCTTATAGTTACGAAATATTCATCTTAAATACCTACATAAACATTTAAAAAAGCCAGTGTAATTATTTATCTAATTTAACTAACAAGCTAAGTTTTATTTATGAACCTCTTAAGAAGAAATTTGCTATTTCAGAAAGCTATAGGTGGGTGGGAAAATACTTTATGAGAATTTACAAGAAGTAATAACAAACAAGAGGCTCATCTATTAAACACGGTTGTTTATAGTTTGTTATAAGTTATTGAAGAATTTGTTACAAAAAACCTCCAAATTGATTACAACAAGTTGAATATCTTTTTGAGTCAGAATATATCAAGATTTAATGTCGTCATCACACACGATATACAACTCATGTGTAAATTTTGGAGAACGATAAATTATCCTAAATGTAATTTCCTTAAAAAAATTGAGTGTGATTGTTCAGAACTTTTTTTTCACCTATCACGCCGTATCCCTAAGGGGGTAGACGAAGAGTACGGACATCCATTCATTCAATCGAGACGAGCATCTTTAGCTTCATTCCGCATACATTGTCTCCTATTCCTTTTATTCCTGACTTGGCCCTCCTTTAAGATGGCACCGATATGATCGGCACACGTCAATCTTGGTCGGGAACGTCTCCGTGCACCCATTTTTTCAGATTTGTAGATCCTTTTTGTTGTCCTTTCTTCATTCATCCTCCAATATCCTCGGACCACTTCAATTTTTTGTTCACTTCCATTCTAGTCAATACGCCAACTATTTCTCCACATTCCTTTGAAAATCATCACCTTATCAATTAGTCTTTTTCCCGCATGTCCCGCGTAGAGATCTCAGTATTTTAGATTTTTCTTCCATGTCCAAGTTTCGATTCGGCGATCGACTACAAACGAATTTTTCGACAATGAAGAGTAGAAAGAAAAATAAATGTCCACTTTTTATATTCTTTTATATAAGCGTCTTTGTTTGGTTTAAAATCATTGTTTATATTATGTTCCAATGGACAGTTCATTTCTTTCGCACTCTACATTGACGAAATCTTCGTTTGTAGTCGAACGCCAATTTCTAATTGTCTACTAGGGCCTAACTCTTTCGAAATGTCTGACGCTTCTATATATACAAAAGGTCAAGTTAGAATTATTGCCGTAAGGGTCCAACATAGAAATTAATCTCATCTAACATTACTCTAAAATGGTAGAAAATAATTAATATAATATACACAACGTTCTAAAGTTTGTCTAGATTCTTGTGTCCATATTAACGACTAGATCTTAACGAATATCAACAACTGATGACCAACTACTAATAGTGGTTTATTCATACCATTTTAAATTCGAACAGTGTTTAGTTAGTCATGAGTTATCAATAAACTAGCTGCCTGCCCGTCGAACTTCGACTAATCCAAAATAAAAAAAAATAACTTTGACTTATTACATGAATTAAATACAGTTTATGACATAAAAACTGCATTAAATTTAGCTAATAATTTATTTCATTATGTATGTAATAATTATTGTTGATTCGGATTCGGGATGAAGTTCGACGGGTCATAAGTTTGTAATAAAAATAATGAATTCCTCTATAGATCGTATCTTTTAAAAAAATCTAATAGGTGGCGGTGTAGTCACACATGTGATACACGTTACGATATTCTACCGAGTAAATGAAATAATTTTGTGAGTTCAAATTTCATAGTTTTAATGTAATAATAATAAATTAATGCGGGGGTTTTGCTTTACTCATTCGTATTAAATAAAATGTTGTTAATAAGTTTAGTATGTATATCGCTAAAGAAAACCAATAAATAAATATTTGCAATATCGTTAAAACTTAAAGCTACATCTTTAATCATTGACGGCATCGTCAAGTAGCGGCACTGGACAGTCCTATCGAAGATATCTCTGGCGCACCATGTCCATAATAATATTATAGCGAATTCGGTGGCCACACTACTTAGGTAATCCAGGAAGGTCAGTGACCATGGGGAGACCAGACCATCAGGTTTCTTTTTCCATGCGCAAGTGACCAACCACCAGTTATACCACTTGCCCAAACTTCAAGAGGGAGCCGGGAACTATGGAGAAAAAATTTAAAACAATGGATGCCGGATTAATTGACAGCTTTTACATTCAATAATTTATATGAAAAGGATAGCTTATCGTTATTCTCGCTAAAACTAGTAAGCGGATGCTAATTTTGTTTACGAAATCTATATCTACATAATAATTGAGAAATGTTTGTGTGCTTTCTATCGTATATGTGAACATCACGCTCAAAATACAAATGCTACGTCAGATATGAATCTGCGCAGAGCGGTGCAATTTGCTTGAGAAGGTTCTTAAATACAATTTGCTGCATTAACTTTAATATATTTGGAGCTATTTAAAAAACTCTATTTTTTTAGGATATTCATACAAATTTCTCAAAAAGACAGTAAGCCATATTTTGGAAACAAATTTACTCATGTAAAAGTTGAATGGAATCTTGGTATTACGGTATGAAAATGTAATAAAATAATTATAGATTGATTTGTTATACATATAAATGTTATTCAAATCTTATTATTCTCAATAAATAAAGATTTAATGAAAAAATTTGCAAAATGATTCCTCCATTTTGAAGTTTGACAGATAGCGCAAATCACCCTCTATGGGTGGAGAGCCTAAATAATTATCACACATTAGGGAATGTAGCTAAGATTCAAACCACAGAGCTATCTCTCTCTCTATGAAAACTTGCAAATTATGTCGGTAGGTTCGTATAATATTATGAGGTCGGTGAAACAAAATTTTTAAAAGTGTCATTCTTCTTTTCCTGTGCTTATGTCAGTTATAGAGGTCTGCTGCAATGGGAAGCTAGACTAGAACCTGTTTAATTACCTACAGATCAAGCCTGACAATCGGAATCAAAAACGTAAAGCAAGACGGGTATAAGCTAGTAAAAAATAAAATAAAGACTATGTCTCGTGTTAATGGCTGGTTTACGCGAGCTTCGTTGCTAAGTGCTTAGTACAATCACTAATACTAAGGCTCAATATGACAAATGAGAAGTAACCGTTTACGCGTTGGAGCCAGTAGAAGTTATTAGTGACCAGACATTCGAAATGGAACGACCGTGTACAACTTGTGACTAACTGACTTGTCGAGTTGTTTACACAACATCAACAAGCGACAATCGACTTGGCGCTTAGTTTATAGGATCGATTTGTATTCACTTGCAATACTCACGAACACTAATATTACGGTTTTGTATTAGTGACAAGTGACAATTGCCGTGGGGTTGCCGGCGAAGAATAGCACCTCTGCTCTTTTTCCTGGTTTTTCGAGCATCCTGTAAGAGGCAAGAAATCGAAAAATCAGATCGGGACTACCGCACATCCTTAAACTTCAACCGGTCAGAAAAGGCACCATAAGCCTCGGACGCCTATGAGCGCAATGGAGAGCTCTTGATGCCTCCCTATGCTCCTAAGTGAGGTTAAGGCTCCTCGCATTGCGGGTTATTGGTTTGGCAGGGGGGTCCCGCGGCGGACTTGATTTGTGTGGGCCGGCTTTTTTGTTTGATTGCTTCGGTCGAATTAAAGGGTCGGTTTCGTGCGGGACGGGTACGCTTCGGATTTGTCTCCTCCAGGATGGCTTGCGGTGTGCAGGGAGCCTTTAAGGTAGAATGATGAATGAATTAGTGACAAGTACTAAGCACTTAGCTACGAAGCCCGTGTAAACCAGCCATAATCGGAGAGCACGGCCCGTCCGTGACATGACAGAACACACGGAAAGGGCGCAGTTTTGAGAAATACATAATACCCAAATGATATAGTTATATTAAATGCCAGCAATATCAAAACATAATAATAATCTCACGATAAACAATAAACGCATAAATCTCTTTAAATGCACAAACCTTAAATTCAATAGGACATAGAGTTGTCACCAAACGGTCCTTTTAACGGCGACGTCACTGTACTTGTGCGGTTTTAATATTTAATGTGCAGATCCGCACTTGAAGATAAAATTTTCAATTACCGATGACAACTGCAAATTAAAAAAAAGTGTTTGGTGAAATATCACCCGCGTTTTTAGCTGTGCATAATGTCAGAAGATAAAACCAGAAATTTATGAGGAAGAAGCGGGCCTTACATTATTTTAGGTTTTAAAGGGTTCGATAAATAATTCTTTGGTCAAATAAAGTGTACCTACCTACCTGCCTACCTACATACTCAAAGAAGTCGAATTTCATTTGTGACACTTTTATCTGCATACATGTTTTTTTTCTTATTCTTTTATGAATCATTCATACTTGTTATTTCGAATTTCTGGTCATATTTTGGTAGGTATTCTTCTAAAGCGAATATCGTGGAGAGCTATATAGGCAAACCAATGCTAAGGCCTTATTGGACGAACCAATTTGCCTAATAAGGTGTATGTTGAGTGTGTCATGGATTCGAATCCCGGTGCCGGCCATTTCAACTTTCATGACACAAGCCTTTTCTGAGTGTGAAAGATGTCAAAAGTGTATTTGTGTTCACTTTGAGTGAGCCCAAATTCATGGCGCACCGATAAAGTTTGACAGTTCAATCATAGATGAAGATAACAACCATAAACAAACAAGCGATTTTGTAGCCAGTGCTCCAGCGTTTAATGATTACGAGTCGTAACGAGAAACCGTTTACAAAATCGTCTTTGGTTGTATTTACTTACGGATGGATTACGAATCGTCTGTGTAATGCTGCATTTACACGCTTGCCCATGGTTTGGGAAACCACCACAAACACCAACGTGTAAACGGAGTGTTTGCCTTGCCTTGTGGCCTTGTGTGAGCTTGCCAACGATTGCAACAAGTGTCGGTTTTTACACAGATCAAAGGAATTTGCGGCAAATTTATGAAAATACAACGCGCACGCCAACGTGTAAATGGCGTACAAGCGTTTGTGAAGGCTTGGAGCTTGTGGTGGCTTGCCAAGCCATGGCAAGCGTGTAATCGTAGCATCACGAATGTATGGTTTGGGGTTTATAAAATCGGCCCTTATTTTACTATGATGTATCATCCTAGACTGCATACTAAAATACGATTTGGTTACCTTTAAATTTCTAAATTTACTATTTGTATACTAGAATAAAAAAATGAATAATTTGCCAGTTTTAAAATCATGGCGTGCAAACAGTTGAATTAAGAACTATTTCATGTTCATTCAACAACTTGAAAAGAACAAAATATTTTTGAATCTTATGCTCTCTAACACTTTTTTCATCTCTACATTGTATTTCTAACAAATAAAATATTGTCATGAATTTGCATATCCAGTTGAATCATCCAAACATTTTCATTGTTACAAGAATAACAATATGAACATAATAAATAATAATAAAATCAATTCGCAGTCAAAAAGGGCTAACAATATTTTGACAAATGAATTTATTCAGGGTTCAGGGAACGTATTAAGGTACTATATGCTTTGTCACTCTTGATGAATTTCACGCCTTTATAAATGAAGCATTGTCAGGGAGATGAGGTTGGTCGACCCATCTTCAATCACAAACAGGACATCCAATCACCCCAATTTGAATCTTAAAGGTCAATGTTTCCTTAAGACATAATATTTGCGATATTTGATCATAATTGATAAATACTGGAACGGAAGACGAGAAGAGAAGAAATGAAATGAAGCAAGACCAATTCTTACATAGATGGGGAGGATGAAGTTGGTCAATACGCGAAGGAACTGCTCCAGCAAGCTGGAGGAGAGCATCTGAGAACAGAACACGTTGGAGGAAAAAGTTGGGAGAGGATTTGGGCTGTATGTTGGGCCATTGAAAAAGATGTGCTATAACTAGTATAACTGATTACATATTGATAAATACTAAAAAAAAAGTTTATCGAAGTTTTTTTTTATAATGGCATTACATCCAAAAAGAATGATGAAGCCAATGACGCTATATACCAGTTGATTGAAGTTCGGGAATACGGGGAATAGCGTTTTTTTGAGCGAATAAAAAGAAGCCAGATAAAACATAATGCTGCAATTTGTAATAAAGAAGCAACTTAATAAATTGAAAATCCTAGAGAGATATAATATGTAGAACATAGAATAAGGAGAGCTGCAAAAATATTACAAGATTGCATGCAGAACGTTCCCAGAAAGCAGACCCCAACACTACAAAAAGCGCATTACCACAATCAAGTTGTGATGCTGGAGACGCAAGCTCCGGTTATCTCGAACGACGAGAAAACCCCCCTTTACCGTGTAAATTTGTGGCTATTGAAAGATTTTCGGCTATCTGCATTGGATGGAATCTCTAGTTTTTCAGGTACATCCCCAGCAACGTTCCAACTTTTTATGGCTTATTATGCCCTTTTCCAGGACCAGATTAATGTGAATCAATTGATGTATTTTTACGAACCACTATGGGGTTATGAACGACTTCTACTGCTGTTTTGAAGGCTGGATTAGTGTAATCACTTAACGTTAGCAACTTAGGTGGACAAATACAAATCCCGAAATTTCCCATCGTCGGATTTTTAACAATATTCGAAAAATATCATGCCCCTTGTTGGACTCCAATCCGCATCCCTAACAGTCATATGCAAGGACGTTAGCCACTGAGCCAACAGCTTGGTGTGATACTAGAACTAGATACATACATACTCCCTTTAAGGCCCCCCGCACAACGCAACCCAGCCCGGAGACCAATCCACAGCAAACCCGATCCACACGAAAGCGACCCCTCAGCTCGATCGAAGTAATCAAACCGAAAAGCCGGCCCCACACAAACCGCCGAGGATCCCCCCAGACCAACCTACAATACGGAAAGCCTAAAGCCCACTCAGGAGCATAGAACTAGATAATAATATAATATTATCTATTTCTGAGGGGGATTCATTCACACATTCCTTCAATCCTCTCCTGTAAAGTGTTCTCAATAGAGGCGATCTATCGAATGATCTACGCTCGCTAAACGGTTCATAGATTAAATTATTTATTAGTGTTCACATGCACGCTACCATTTTCCGCTTTTTAAAAGACATTTACATTCTTACTGGTTGGTAGGAGTCTTCGTTCAAGTACTGAAACTCGTGGGTGCCAAAAATTTCATCTATCAAAAGAAATTATTTTAAAGTAGATATTATGTAGAATAAGCCATCACTTACGAGTAGGTTTAAATGATGACTAGTCAACTGCAGAGGTTCCCGTAAAGAGAAGTATCCGACATGGAGACACTATATCCCCTAAATTATTCACCATATTGAAAACATTGATTACTCGGCTCTGATGAATGATCTTAGACTCCCCAGCCTGGAAAACCGAAGAACACTGTTTGACCTTTGCTTCCTTTACAAACTCGTTAATGGTGTAATTGATTCTCCTGAATTGCTAGAATTAATCAAATTCAGTATCCCCACGAGAAGTACTAGACAGGCAGTGTTATTTCGGGAGCCTTTTACCAGAAATAATTACACGTTCTATTCTCCCATGGTCAGAATACACAGACTGGGAAATCTGGTAGGCAATATCACCGATATTTTTGTTGACAGTTTACCTAAGTTCAAAATTGAGGTAATTAATTTTCTAAATGTTTAAAATTGACATTGGGCATTTCGAAGTTGTTTGTGTTTGTATATGCATGAGAATGTATTTATTTATGTGTACATGTACCTATGTATTTTTGTTTGACTATGTACATTTTTTTTTTTTTCATTATTTTGACCGCAATATTTAATTTCTTTCTAAATTTCATCGACATTTATTCACCTTTCTGACCAGAATTTAATCATATCTGCATGACATTGATATTTTTATATATGATAATTTCCTTTTTTGACATTAGTATAACCTGACATCCTGCTATTATTGACATTAAATTTGTATTATTTGACTGCCTACTCCGTTATGGCCGAGTATATTTTTTTTTTTTTTTTAATACTATTCAATGTTGACATTTTTATTTGCGTTTGTGATTGTACAATATTTATTATTTGTTGATATTATATATTACTTCACAAATCACTCTTTGAGGGTGGAATGCCTAATTAATAATAAAAATTATATATTACTTATATATATTGCTGTGTTGTTGGAGTGAAGAATATTATGATTGTTATTTTTTTTTAACATGTAAAAGGCTATTGCCGTTGATCGAATAAAATAAAAAAATAAAAATAAAATGACTCTGGAGTATGTATTTAAGAAACTAGAGTGGGAAGGCAAAGGGATTCCAATAAATGGAGTACATCTTAGTCACTTGAGATTTGCGCATGACATCGTCCTCATTTGCGCGAGTGCTGACGAACTCTCTCAAATGCTGGAAGGGCTTGATAGAGCGTCTAAGAAGAAAGGGGTGTGTATGAACCTCAAAAAAATCAAAGTTATGGTATCTACTCCCGTTAACATTTGCATAGATAACACACCCACTGAGACCGTAAGAGAATATAATATACATCTTGGCCACAAAATAATGTTGGGCAAAGAAAACCAAACCGCAAAAATCACTCGCAGAAATGGTTTGGGGTGGGCAGCCTTTAATTTGAAGTGGATAAGGTTTATGACATGTCTTGGAATTCATGGTGATCTCCTCCGGTGGCTGGAGTCCTACCTAACAAACTGACTCATGACAGTGACACTCAATGGGCATAAATCCAATGTGCAAAGAGTTGCATCAGGAGTGCCGCAGGGTTCTGTCTTGGACCCTTTACTCTTCACTACCTTTATAAACGACATCTCCAAATGCTTTTTAAATTCCAAATTCCTACTGTTTGCTGATGATCTCAAAATCTACCGCCGCATAGAATCTCCAGCTGACTGTATCAAATTGGAGGAGGATCTCTCAAGATTGTGTGACTATTGTAAATGCAACAGGATAGAGTTGAATGTCAATAAATGCTTTAAAATTTCTTTTACCAAAAATCGGAATAAGGTCAGATATGATTATAGACTTTTTGACCAAACTCTCAAAGAAGTTGATACTGCTCAGGATTTGGGGGTGATTTTTGACTCAAAATTAAATTTTAACAACCACGTGGAACAAATAGCGACGCAGTGCTACCGAACCTTGGGCTTCATAGCGCGAGCAACTAAAAAATTTAAAAGCATTAAATCTATAATGACACTATATAAGTCGCTTGTGAGATCAAGATTGGAATATTGTGCGCCCATATGGAATCCTTATTACGAAAAATACAAGACGCAACTCGAAAAGATCCAGAACACCTTTATACGTAGGACACGCAAACGTTTTGGTGGTGCGCCATGGTGTGGTTCTCTGCCCGCTCTTGAGCTCAGACGTGAGCTGCAGGAGATTTGTACTCTGGGTAAAATATGCAGGTCGGAATTCGATACTCCAGAACTACTATCTATTCTCAGCTTCCGTGTTCCGACCTTAACCAGATCAACTAATATTTTTCGGTTGTCCACACCAAGGACAAACGTGGGCTTGAGGAGGCCTCTGTATCGAATTTATTTTTTATTTATTTATTTCAATATCAACGCCAATAGCCTTTTACATGTTATTTACAATATCTATAACAATACATACATTTTTTTCAACAACACAGCAGTTAAAAATTTAAATCCTATTGGATAGAACAGAAAAAAACCACACAAAATAAATAAAAATATCAACATTTGAATAGGTAAAGAGTGTGTAGTCAAATATCACAGATTGAACATGTCAACAAAGCAAGTTAGAATAGGAAAGTCAAGTAAATTAATATAATATAATATAATATAATATAATAAAGTTTAATAATGTCATGTAATGTTCATGTGTCAAATAATAAAGTTTAAAATGTCAAGTAAAAATATAAGTATAATGTCAAAATCACAGAATAAATAAGGTATAATATCAACTTATTAAAATAAAAAAATTTTATGAGATGTACAGTGTACACAGCTAAATCAAATAAAAAAATATAAATAAATGCAATGCAAATTAAGTCGTAAAATGACAAGTTTTCAGAATAAACTCAATATTACATCAAATCTTATATTATCATGGTCAACAAATCAAAAATACCTGCAAGATGCACAATGACATAGCAGAATAAAAAAAGACAATCAAAACACAAACCACAAACAAATTCGAAGTGCCCAATGTCAACTTTGTGCATTAAAATAATTTAATATGTCCTTTTTAAATTTAGGTAAACTGTCAGCAAAAATATCTGTAGCATTACAACCAGGTTTCCCAGTCTGTGGATTCTAACCATGGGAGAGTAGAACATGTAATTATTTCTCGTGAGAGGCTCACGAAACAACACTGTCTGCCTAGTACTTCTGGTTGGAATATTGAATTTGATTAATTCTAATACATACATACATACATACTTCCGTTAAGGTCCCCCACTCTACGCAAGCCAGCCCGGAGGATACCAATCCGCAGCAATCCCGACCCGCACGAAACCGACCCCCCAGCTCGATCAAAGCAATCAAACTGAAAAGCCGGCCTCACACAAATCAAGCCCGCCGCGGATCCCCCCCAAACCAACCCACAATGCGGGAGGCCTAAGCCCCACTCAGGAGCATAGGGAGGCATCAAGAGCTCTCCATTGCGCTCGAAGGCGTTCGAGGCTCTTGTGCCTTTTCTGACCAGTTGAGGTTTAAGGACGTGAGGTGTTCAACCTCACGGTCCCGATCTGATTTTTCGATTTCCTGCCTCTTACAGGATGCTCGAAAAACCAGCAAAAAGAGCAGAGGTGCTATTCTTAGCCGGCAACCCCACGGGAATAATTCTAATAACTCAGGAGAATTAATTTCGCCATTGACAAGTTTGTAGAGGAAGCATAGATCAAAGAGTGTCCTCCGGTTTTCTAGGCTGGAGAGGCCAAGCTCATTCATCAAACCCAAGTAGTCAATGTTTTCCACAGGTATACCCAGTTTATAGTTGATCATCCTCAAGAATTTTCTCTGTACTCTCTCTGAGCTATTGATATGGACAGCGTAATTTGGAGACCATACTACAGTATTATACTCCAGTAATGGTCTCACAAGAGAGACGAAAAGTAGCCAAACGATCGAATCAACCGAAGATCAGAAACGAGTCTAAAAATGAAGCCCAGAGTTCTCATAGCCCTGCTGACAATTTCCTCAATGTGTAAGTTATAAGTCAGATCTTCAGAGAAGGTGATACCCAGATCTCTCAAGTTCGAGACACACTCGAGCGCAATGCCATCAATTGTGTAATTGTAGGGAATGAGAGATCTAGATTTGTGAAATCTGATGACTTGGCATTTGGCTATATTAAGGTGGAGGTTATTTACCATGCACCAGTTATTTAAATAATTTAAATTGTTTTGCAGGACTTTACAGTCTTCTGTGCTTTTTATAGATTTATAAAGCTTTAAGTCATCAGCGAATAATAATACATCTATATCTCTGAAGATCTCGACTATGTCATTTATAAAGATGTTAAATAAGATTGGTCCTAAGTGCGATCCCTGCGGGACACCACTATATGCATAAATTGCCCCCCGATACACAATTACCTATCTTAACTTTGAGAGTCCTTTTACTGAGGTAACTTTCTAACCAGTGGTAGAAAACGCCGTCGACTCCGTATCCTTGTAACTTGTATAGTAGCATGTCATGAGGCATTTTGTCGAAAGCTTTAGAAAAGTCTGTGTACACGGAGTCGACTTGCCCTCTCAGTGCAAGAGTTTTCATATTTTTTTCTTGGTAAGTAAGAAGGTTACTAAGCGTTGACTTTTTCGGTGTAAAACCATGTTGCAAGTCAGTAATTATGTTATTAATGGGTTTTTTTATCTTCTCGACTATTATTGACTCAAAAAGCTTAGGAATTGCGGACAGTATACATATAGGTATATAATTAGTTACAAAGCTATTATCGCCCTTCTTCAGAATAGGATTTATAAAACCTGGATAAAAATCTAAAATGGCCGGAGGTTATGATTCCCTGCAGTGCTCTCTAGATATACTTGGCACTCCACATCATGTCTTCAAGAAACAGATCTCCAGAGCAATTTTAAGCAATTCTACTACTACTGCGATAGCTTGTTGATTATTCTTTTCCCACACCCCTTCCTCCCTTTTTTCCTTCCCTTCTTCTTGCACTCTCCATTTGTGTTTGCGTTTACCTCTAGCTATTTTCATATTTCACTTACACTAGTAGTATTCCTATTGATATTTTTTTTTCTCTCTGGAACATGTTGTACCTGTTTCACTCATCAATAAATAATGTAACATGTGACACATCTCGATGGAGGTCAACTTAGTTTAAGGTCATAAATTAATTCTGTTTCTACTTTTAATGTATAGTTGTCCTCTGTAATGTGTTTTGTTAAAATAAATAAATAAATAAATAAAAATAAATGACACATGATGCGTTTTACCGGTCCTCACTTACGGGTTTGAGACAATTACGTTAACTGTTAAAAGTGCAGAACGGTTGAGGGTTGTCCAGAGAGCGATGGAAGGTGCTATGCTGGGAACTAGTCTCAAGGATAGCATTCGAAATGCGACTATTAGGGCCAGAACAGGAGTGCAGGACATTGTCGCAAGAGTTGTTACATTAAAATGGCGCTGGGCTGGTCATATTGCCAGCAGCCCAAACGACAAATGGGCGAAACGTCTCTTTGTGCTGGCGCCCTAGAACATCGCAAAGAAACCCCGGACGACCCCAACTTTGATGGAGAGAATATGACCTGGTGAGGTTTGCGGGTGAGGCATGGATGCAGAATACGCAAGATAGACAGGAGTGGTAGAACATGGAGGAGGCCTACGTTCAGGAGACGGTTCGAGTCAAAGAAGAAGAATAAGATGTAGAATGCTGAGGTGTTATGCCCTTTCTCCTACAGAGTGACCCAGCTTATTTATAAAAAGTCATGTGTTCGTCGAAGTTCATATTATAACTTGAGAAATTTGACTATCTATCGGCAAAAGTTGTTAAAATAAATGTTACAGTTATGTAGTAGAAGACCGTCGTAAGCTCTAAACAGTCTAAACACTTCAAATTTAATTTTATGAGGTTTATTTTTAGGTTCGATTCATTTTTTCACATTACACTTCATTTTCAAGAGAATCGAAACATTACGAATGCAGTAGTTTTTGAAACGAGTGCAAAAAATTATATTATGTTTATTTCTTTCACTGCCTTCAGTAAAATATTAATAGCGTGAAAGAGACAGTGTAAACTTAACGTTTAGTATAAATAAGCGTAGCTTGGATACCGCAGTAAACAAGACGCTCACTGAAATAAAATGTATGAATTATGAAAAAAGGTTAAATTCAAAAAACTTTGGCAATATTAGTTAGTAATATTGATTTTTTTTTTTATTACGGCCAATGAATTTTGGGTTCGGTTTTCTGCCATTGCATTAGAAGTTTAAATCTTTCGGTAGGTTAGTAACAATGGGTCCGAATTGAAAAACATGGCAAAAAAAGGCAGTAACCTCTGATCGAGCCCCGTAAAGCTGTTTTATTCGGTAATATTTTGGAACCGCACATATTTGAAAAGGGCCTAATAAGGAACTCAGTCAAAGCGATATAAATACATTTTTTAACTGAATTCACCTTTATGAATGTCATTTCATAAAAAAAAATCTGTTGAATCATAATGAACAGCTATGTAGGTACGTTCTAGAAATATTATATTTAGAGTTAATATTATTATTACATCTTTTGAAGGTTTTGTTGGCAGATTTTTTTTCTTCATAATTGCTTCTGACATAAAATCAATACGACAATTTTTTTTCAGTGCAAATAGGCATGTTATGAAAATTATTAACCCACTTGTTACTACCGTTTGATATACGGATCACCATAGAAATAAAAATATTCCAATTAATGTGGGTAATTTCGAATTACATTATTTATGTTACACGTTAGCTGAGATGTCCCTTTGTTGGTCAGTTATGTTTTGAGCTCGATCGAGCTCGAAATTTAAACTGTGCTCGCATTGTTATTTACTTCAAATTTATGAAGAGTGTTTCAAGGTGAGTGCTGAAATATGTATTTTTAATTAACAGTATTTCATTTCAAAATATGCAAGAATGTAGTATACTGTTTATAAACTGATAGCCATCTAATCTTCTTTCTAATATTATCTATTCATAATTCGACTATTAATTTGGTGTTCCGTAAATAGAACGCTAGTAATATGGGTGTCGCATTTTTTTCACGTCACAACTTTCGACACTCAATGAAATTATCGAGGAGCTGGAGGCAAATGAAGACGAGTCTTTTCCTGACTCGATTACAATTATTTTCCTGCTGGAAAATTGTAATGCTGACAGCTGATGAGGACTCTGGTGATGAAAATGAAATGACCCTACACAACTTTTCTGGGTCATAACTGCGGGCCCACGCAGAAGTTGAAGTGATGATGAAGAATGCAGCGTTCCATTTGCTCATTTGGATAAGCGGCCAAGACTGGAATCAGCTAGTTAAGCGATACATTCAAATTGATCAACCAGCTGCTACCAAAGCTTACAACAATATGGGAGGCGTCGACAGATTGTTTATATCGCAAAAGTATTCAAGGTACTTCTGCCTTATTTTGCATTGTCTAGAAAATATATAATGACTTTGCACAATGCCTGGCAACTTTATAAATCAATGAGGGAGAATATGACCATCTAAAATTCCGAAGAAGTGTTCCAACGAGTTTTTTTGGAAACCTATGGTATGGTACCTATGGACGGGTCCGGTTGACTGGAAAAAATTGCCTCAGGCAATAGGTTCCGCCGGCTATACTAACACCTATGTATAGAAAAGTTTTAAGAGAAGAACAGTGGAACAACCTTCCCGGACTTAGGCAATCCAAGGATCTTCTTGGTGGGTTTGACCCCAGAAGAACCAAAATATGTTTAAGCCTAAGTAAAACAGGCCTTAAAACCCTAACAGGTTTCTTAACGGGTCACTGCAGACTTAGGGAACACCTGAGGAAGCTGGGACTCGAAGATGATGGAACCTGTAGATTCTGCGAAGAAGGGGTGGAAACGCCTCACCACCTACTTACAGACTGCGATGCAGTGGTTTATGCGAGAGCAAGAAGTTTAGGTAAACAAAGGATAGAGGTGGAGGACTTCGCCGCCTTGGATCCCCTCCTAATGCTGGACTTTCTGAAGCGTCTGGGATTAGTGGGGAAGCTCTAATTGGGTAACACCATGAGCAAGTAGGGGAAGCACAATAGACCAATTCAGGTCGGAGCGCTAAATATCCCCTAAGAAAAAAAAAAAAAAAAAGTGAACAACTATGTATGTCATTAAACCGCTATGTTTTATTTCAAAAATTGTAAAATGTCTCTTTATCCTAAAAACTGCTTTTACCTATACAATACTACTTCAGACTGATTAAAAGTATGGTTGTTCATAGCATTTAAATCGATTTACTATGTTACAAATACATACTTTCAGAAACTAGTTAATTATTTTTGAAGTGTCTAAGTTCTATGAACATCCAATAAACAGTAGTACATATTACTAGCGTTCCGTATATCAAACACCATTTTCCCGCTTTTCCGTAACATATAGATTTTTTTAACATTTTTTCCTGATTGAATAATGCTTTGATTAGTCTGTGTATAAAAAATCACAGTGATACTACAAAAAAAGTTATATCCGTAACAAGTGGGTTTTAACCATTTCTTTACAAACCTTTTATTAAGATAATATTAATACATAATTATTTTATGACAACAAAATAAATGCTTTATGTATAAAAATTATCTTTTGTATAAATAATTATAATAGCCTTTTTCTGCTTATAACCTTATCGATATTTTTACGATAGTTTATTTTAGATAAAACCCCACAATCATTCTTTCTTTCTCCACGATCTTAAATAAATTCGAAAAGAAACATTCAGACTGAAGTGTGTTTATTTATTTAACAAGTAGCTTTCCCAACCGACGTTGTCCCGTATTCCTAACTGTGAATATTGAATTCGAATTGGTATAATATATCTAAGCGTATTACCTTTTAACCAATGTAATTGATCGATGCGTCTGTTTCAAACCATATAATACAATGAGATATTATACTGGAGATGCAATTCCATACAATTTTTAGTTTGAAAGTAGCATTATGAGTTTTCCAAAATCACTCGATATCGGGTGGAAGGCCTCAACAAAAACAAAAAAAAAAAAAAAAAGTTGAACTTAAATAAAAATATGCAATCAAGCATTACTGACGAATATGTTTGTCTTTGTCACACATAATACGCCAAACGGCTAAGTGCTGTCACCTTCTACCGGTACACATTAATAGAAATTTCTTTTTGTGCGTGAGATTTGAATGCATTTGTCAGAATTGTCTAAGAACCTTTTGAAAAAGATCTCTCGTCTTTATTAATGCGAGGCATACAACGAACAGTTTAAAAGCACATTTATAAAAATATTTTTCGACAATGGAAAAAATGATTTATTTATTCGAATCAAAATGACCCTTTTTATAAAAACACTAGTTATAGTGTACTTGCTTCTAAATGTCGTCCGGCTAGGTAAGGGCTCATACACACAGCTTACGAGAACCGTCAGAAATCCGGCACTGTGGGTAAAACCGCTGGCAATTTCTCAGTTGTATGATGGATTTCGTAAAAAAATTCATTGAAAGTGGAAAACCTCTGTTTGCAGAACATCCTTAAATTCCATATATAATTTTAATTAAGGAGCACTCTGTTTAAATATAAGTTGTATTCTTTTTTCTAAATAAATTGATAAAAAAAAATCTAGAAATATATACCTATTCACTGTTGGATACGCCGCGTATGGGTGTATCTTTTTAAATGAATTTGGGCTAATTAAAAGTGAACACAAATACATTTGGAAACTTGCACACACTATGGAAGAGTTGTGTTGTGAAAGTGGAAATAGTCGGCACAGTGATTCGAGCCCAAGACGTATGCTGTAGTAAGAAAGCCGTCGACTGAACAGCTGGGTTACAAATTCAAATAAAAATGTATTTACGCGTTTCATACAGACGCGGTTTTTTTTACCCCGCTCGGTATGCACCCGTAGTGTGATGTGGGCCTAACTAATAAAACAAAAATAATTGTCAAATATATTTTTATATTTTAAACATTTTATCACAATAATATGCACTTAAAATACCTATATAAAATACGTCTTTTTTATAAAAGGATTTTCCTATATTGATTTCTGTTGAGGAACGACTTTTATTCACCACAAAATCCACCATTTTCAAGAACACCGTATTACCGCGGACACAACTGTCAAGCTCGAGCTGTTGTCAACGACTAAAACACGAGCGTGGCACATTTTTGGTGGTGGCACAATTTTTCACATGCCATTTTTTAGACTCGATTGCATCTCTAGTATAATATCTCATTGATATAATATAGGTATTTTCCAACGACATTCTGTCAATCGCACCGACTATCAAACAACTGACAAGTCCTGTCAAACTTTAATTTAATTTCAATTTTTCAAATTTGGAATAAAAATTTGTTATGCCTATAGGGCTCGGGAGACAAAAACATGAAAATATTATGCAATACCTATAAGCGAAACAAACAGAAAAAGTTCAAACTACTTCGGTTAGTATACTAAAACCCGTGGGAGGTATTGTGTGAGGAATGCCCTCCCTGACCCCTCTGAGTAATCCTTTCAGAGGCTCTTCTAATGAATTTAATTTAATTGTCACACGACTGTGTAACTTGCAACACAAAACAAGTAAAATTTAAATCCTCATATAATACCAACTTGGGTATGAACAAATATTATGGTTAGTAAACTAGATACTCAAACCTCTACTGCAACCAGCCAATTAATCCAATTTGGTATCACTACACAACAGCGATTATTTATTTAAACACTACTAGCAAATAAACTCAATCACTAGATGTAACTATTACTTAATCTCTACTTGTTTACTTTAATACGTCACTCACTACGCGATCACCATATACCCGACACCCCTCTACGCTTATTTCCAAAAATAAACCGAAATTACACTTTCACCGAATAGCTAATTATTTTACAATAAATCTACATGTACTGTCGAATCAAAACACTACGTCAAAACTCTAAAACAACACAGGCAACCGTTAGTAGCGTAAGTCAATGTGCGTGCAACTACGTATTAGCGTGTTATGCGGGCTTGCCTTGCAACACAACTCGTTTTAAGACAACTTCCGAGAGGCGGAGTTAGGACAAGGAAGGGGGAAAAAATGGAGTCAAAGGCTGATCTTATTGGTGGAGGCGCCTGTGATGTAGTGTGCGAGGGAGACAGGGTAATTGTTTTTATAACTGCTACAAATTGTCTACGCGCGAACAACTTATAATGAAATAATTATACATAGTTTTTTTTTATGGATCTTTCATATACCTAGTAATTAATAAATCTTTTCTTTATACATCATTTTTTCTTAACCGATATGTTAGTCTTATCTACATTGAACATAAACCTAACTTTAATACATCTCTTAGTAATAATCTTTTGAAAGCTTAATTCAATCTTCTAATCATGTTATGCTAATTTATCTCTTAAAATTAATTACAACCTTGTGAATCTTATATACTAGAAATCTTATATACTAGACATGTTCAATAATTGTCTTAATATTAATTATTATTAATCTTATTACTAATGTTGGCCATTAATCAATTCTATCTTAGGTAATTCTTAACCTACACATAGGTATATTCCTTCTTAATTAAGATGCTTATCAGTAATTAAACTAACGTGCCTTAATCAATAATTAATCTAATAGTCTTATAATATCTTATATTACTCCTTAAGCATATGTGTTATAATTTATCATTTCAAAACAACATTATAATCTCTACACATTATTTATTCAGTATTTAAGTCTTGTTTAAACCATAGTCTATTATAGAACAACAACATACCTACTTCTGTTAATTTACAGTTACAACTACATAGGTACATAATTTGATAATCAAAATACAATGCCATCTAAACAATTATATTTGCCATACCAACCCCTTATTATATTCTATATTTTATTATTACAAGGGTTTTTTCATTCTGCAAAACAATAACATGCACTCAAGAGCTACCCTTATCTACGGTGTTTCGAAGCATCCAAAAAAACCCGTTTACCTAGAATATTGTGAGTTAAACAAAAGCCTATGTTAGGGACAAACTGTCGCCGTGTTATTGTTTTCTTATCGCTCGGAACCCACAATGGGATCTACCCACCTCCCCTACTTTCATGATTTCTCAGAACAGATTTTGAACGCATCAATCGATCATAACATCCGCCCCCTCTTAAACGTTCAAAATCTGTTATTTAAATAACTGTAAACTAACTTAATATAACCTTCTAGGGCGCCAATACATTCAATGGTAATATCTAGGATAGCTGTGAATGTATAAGCCAGTTATCCTAGTTTAAATAAAAAAACATCCAACACCAACATTAACTACAATTCTATATATGTTTTAAACGTATTTACCACTACCAACTATATACTTCTAAGTTCTACCCACAACCTCTTTTCTTTTTTTTTTTTTGTATTTTTTTTTTTTTTTTTATAATATATAATTTCTAACTATGTCCTATATTTCTAATATAACTTATTTTACTTCACTACTTAGCCTATATTCCGATCGATAAGAAACTCAAACTTTAATTTAAGGTTCAGTTTCCTGGACCTCTTCCTGTTGAACAGGGGCTAAATTTAATTCGTCTGAATGTACTTTAATAGGTTTTCCTTTACGATCTATCCAGTAAACGTTTCCCCGTCCTACTGGTAATAGAACCGTATAAGGACCGGAGTATTTTGGTGCAAACCCAGCATGAAAACCCGCTACGCGCTTTGAGAGTGGATGTTCTCTCAACATAACCTTCTGTCCAGTGACATAACCAGGGACCTTTCCGTTGGTCTGGGCGTATTTACTTCTATACCGGTCCTGGTTTTGACGAATATTTTTATTTATATCTAATCTATTTGATCTTTCCGGCTTAGTATTTGGGGCTACCGACGACCATTCGCCAGGTCGTTTAATTTCGTAGCCAAATAGAGCTTGGCTTGGAGTCATTCCCGACGCGTCGTTACGTCTTCCCCTAATTGACTCTAAAATTGAGCTTAAGTGCTCATCCCAACGCTTGTGTTCACGCCCTAATAGGTGAACACGGAGCAATTTTTTTAATTCTTGATTTCGGCGTTCTGTTATGTTAGCACGGGGTAGGTAAATCGCTGTGGTCCAATGCTGGCATTGCCACCTATCTATTGCCGAGTTCCAAGACTCGTGACTAAACTGTGGTCCGTTGTCTGAGAGAATAGCCCTAGGATACCCATACCGTGAAAAAATCTCTTTCTCTAACAAGCCTACAATCTGTGGTGCTCTCCCCGATCGCATAGGAAATGCTTCTACCCATTTTGTAAACATATCTGTAACTACTAATAAAACCGTATTCCCCTTAGCTGATCTAGGGTATGGGCCCATCAAGTCAATAGCTAAAATCTCAAAAGGATTTTGTGCTACCGATGATCCTAAAGGCGCGCGTGGACGACATGGTAACGCTCTCGCTTGAGCACAAGTCATACATCTCTTGACAAACCTTTTCGCATCTCTATTTATGCCTGGCCAGATAAAATATCTCCGAGTCGCTCTAAGCGTTTCCCTTTCACCAGGGTGGCCAGCATGCCTACTGTTATGATAAAAATTTAAAACGTGAGGGATCATAAATTTCGGTACGATCAGTTTCGGAACTGATTGTCCGCTAACCTGTCTATATAAGTAACCATCAATTAATTTGTATATCTCCAACCAATGCCTATCACGGGCATTTGTTGGTGGACTGTTGGCAGAAAGTAAGCTTTCCAAATGGTTTATCATTCGAGACAACCGCTGATCGGTGCGTTGGGCCCCACGCACACGATCTGCCAGTTTTCCAGACTGCTGATCTTCAGCGTCCCGAAGATCCAGACCGTTCCCAATGAGCGTCACCTGAGGTAGACCGCTATCTGCTTTCCAGCCCTCCTGGCTAACATTGGGGTACATTCCCCTATCTAACGAATCAATATCTTCAGTGATATTAGATTCGGCCGGATTCCTCGACAAGAAATCTGGTAACTCATTTTTCCTACCTGGGCAGTGTTCTAACGTAAAATTAAACTCCTGTAATAACAATGCCCACCTAGTTAACTTAGCTCTTTCATCTTTGACCCGTTCTAACCATGTCAACGCTTTGTTATCTGTACGTAGGATGAAATGTGTACCTTCCAAATACTGACGATATTTCTTTATCGCCCAAACAGCCGCGAATGCTTCCTGTTCGTTCGAATGCCAGCGTTTTTCTGCATCAGAAAAACGAGCACTAGCGTAAGAGACAATATCACGACCGCCATCAGGTCGCTCGTGATATAGAACGGCGGCAACTCCGAACTTGCTGGCATCTGTTTGCAATACGAATTGCCTCTCGAAATCTGGCCTGCATAGGGAGAGTGGCCTACTTATAGCAATTTTAATGCTATCCATTGCATTTTGTGCTGAGGCATTCCATTTGAATGGCCTCTTCGTGCTCAACAAATCAGTTAATGGAGCTGCTATCTCTGCAAAACGATAAAGATACTCGCGCAACCAATTCGATAAGCCGAGGAAGGACCTCAACTTCTTTCTTGAAGTAGGCACTGGGAAGTTTGCAATGGAGATTGCATGTAACTTCTGGGGATGGTTACCACTAGCCGAAACTACGTGACCTAAAAATTCTAATTCTGTGGTACCGATCCTGCACTTATCTGAAGCGCACCGCAAATTATATTGCTGTAACCGTTCTAAAACTAATCTCAAATGATACATATGTGAAGCCCAATCTTTAGAATAAACGATCACATCATCGAGATAAACAAGGCAAAAATCGCGTAGATATCCAGCCAAGACCTCTTGACTCATTATCCGTTGAAATGTTCCTGGGGAACCTTTCAAACCGAAGGGCATAACTCTAAATTGATAGCAAGCTCCGTCAGGGGTTGAAAAAGCGGTTAAGTGTTTACACTCCTCAGACATTGGGATCTGCCAATAGCCTTTTTGTAAATCAAATGACGAGAAATATTTCGCGTTACCTAAATCTTTTAACGTTTCATGAATAATGGGTAAATGTGATGGTTCGTCCTCAGTGACGTCGTTGAGTTTACGATAATCTACACAAAAGCGATATTCATCCTTCCCTCGCTTGGGGACCATAACTACCGGAAAACTATAACATGATCTACTGCTTTCGATCACGCCATCAGCCAGCATGCCTTCCAGCTGGGCCAAGAGATGCTTCTTTTTCTCATCAGAGAGCCTATACGGAGGTAAACGAATCGGGCGTGCATCTTTCAGCTTAATCTCGTGAGGTTGTAGCGGAGCAGGGCCAGAATATGGAAGAAATACCTCTTTAAAATCATTTAAAATACCTATAAGACTCTCTCGGTGTCCGCGAGGTATATCGGATTGCAACTCTGGCAATTCGACATCACACTTCATTTCCCCACGTACCGGTATCAAATGCGTCGTCACTCTTTCTACTCTACCGAAATGAAGGCAACCCCTATGAAAATCTATAACGCACTTTTGTGACGTCATCCACGGCACTCCGAGAATAACATCATCCCTAAGCTTATCTACGACTAAAAACTCACAAATAACCTCTATACCCTGAACTAAAATATTTGTCTCAAGTCTAGCCGTTACCTCCATGTAAGCACCTTGTTCTGCTAAATATAATCTGTCAATATGGGTCTGTTGCTTACGCAAATTTCTAGTTAATCGGCTACATACAATATTATACGAAGACGCAGAGTCCACCAAAGCTGTACACTCTATATTATTAAACGACATTCTAATTCGCGGGAGTAATGGCGTTCCCGAATCTACAATAGCTACACACTGCGGTTCTTCAAAAAATTCTATCGCATCTAAATCTACATCTGATAACCTTTGTCTATCTCTATCGCGTTGTGGATTCTCTACCTCTTCGGAACTTGAACCCAAAAGTCTAAAATTATCGCGCTCAACATCTTTACCCTTACCTTCACGATGTAACCACGCTTGAACCTCGACTGGCCCATCACTACTTTCGCCCGTATCTTCCCATATTAGCACCTCATCTAACGTTTCATTATTATTTATAGAAATTGGTTTAGAAACTATGTTTCTAGACCTAAGCTTCACATCATTATCAAGGACCTTTGCTACAGGTTGAATAGTCGGTCGTAACTCTGATTCAACCTCCCTATGTTCTAATCCGTTTTCTAGTGATTGCCCTGAGACGGCTTTGATCCGGCGTTCCGTCCAGGGCCTTGAGCGTTTAAATTCGCGTTCTGATTTCCGTTTTGCCTACCCCTGTTTTGATTGAAATTGTTTCTATTCTGTCCTTGCCCGTTTCTATTCCAGTTGTTATTATTCCTTGATTGATTATTGTTAAAATTATTACTATCCTGCCTGTTAAACGTATTTCTATTCCTATCCTGACCATTATCAAAGTTATTCCTTTCCCGTCTATTATTGTTCCTGTTCTGATCATAATTCCTATTGTCCATTCTAAAGTTATTTCTATTTTGATTACCCCTATTTTCAAAATTCGTCGCCTGATTGAAATAATTATTATTTGAGTTTCTAGAGCTATCCGACTGATAATTATTAAACCTTTGCCTATCTGACTGGAAATTTCCCCTATTATTATTACTTCCCTGCCTATGGAACTGTCCGTCGCTATTCCTATTATTAAAACTCCTATCGTTCCTATCCCTAGTCAATGGACAATTCCTCTGTACATGCTGCCCGTTGCAGTTATAACACGAAATGCTACTACGCCTTTGAGGCTGATGTGTCGCTTGTTGTGGCTCATTATTTATTACAGGGTATACTAATTCTGTCGGGAAATCAATTTCAGAGACGCGGTTCTCCAAACTGTCAAACGTAATGTCCTCTTTCGTGAATTCCCTACGCAGAACATTGGTGTAACGTGGCAGCATCAAATTTAATAGGTGAAAAGCAAACTCTGCTGAATAAATAACATCGTTGCCATAAACCCGGTCATAAACTTTCGTCTTTCTACTTAAAAATGAAGAACCAGACTCATTCTCTTGCTGTTTATGTGAGAGTAAATGGCCAGTCAGTGCCAGTCTGTTATTGTCGATCCCATACCTTTGCAACAAAAGAGCGCTGAAGGCCGACCATCTCAGCAACCCATTTCCACGGCTGGTCCACCAGGTCTTGACGTCACCGCGAAGTTTCAGAGCAGCCAACCTGACTTTCTCCGATTCCCTAATGTTCCGAAGAGCAAAGTACTCTTGGCAATCCGCGATAAATGCCTTCGGACATTCTTGAGGTAACCCGCTAAAAAAGAAGTTCTCATTGAGTACTTCATCTCTCACATAAACAATCTGCGGCCTTGTATCAATTCTATCTCTCGTTTCTAATATGTCAGCTGGTGACACATTATGGTCATCATCGTCATGTGACGAAATGGGTGGCGTTTCGTCAACGCCTAACGAACCTGCCGATGCAGCCCCATTCCTCGTGACCACCGCGAAAATAAAGAGTTTACAAACACGTAGTAATAACTCGAACCAATTGAAAATAATCATTTTACTTGTCGATGTGAAATAGGATTTAAACTAATGCAATTGACGGATAGAAAGAAAAATCTAGTTGGATTCTAGTATAAACCGCGTGGTCTCCACGTGTTCAAATATTGGAAAATTCTATAAAATCACTAGAAAATAATAAAAATTGAAGACTCGTCTCAGGGTGAGTTCGTCAATGCTTAATATATAACTAAACACACGTTGGCGCCAAGTTGTTATGCCTATAGGGCTCGGGAGACAAAAACATGAAAATATTATGCAATACCTATAAGCGAAACAAACAGAAAAAGTTCAAACTACTTCGGTTAGTATACTAAAACCCGTGGGAGGTATTGTGTGAGGAATGCCCTCCCTGACCCCTCTGAGTAATCCTTTCAGAGGCTCTTCTAATGAATTTAATTTAATTGTCACACGACTGTGTAACTTGCAACACAAAACAAGTAAAATTTAAATCCTCATATAATACCAACTTGGGTATGAACAAATATTATGGTTAGTAAACTAGATACTCAAACCTCTACTGCAACCAGCCAATTAATCCAATTTGGTATCACTACACAACAGCGATTATTTATTTAAACACTACTAGCAAATAAACTCAATCACTAGATGTAACTATTACTTAATCTCTACTTGTTTACTTTAATACGTCACTCACTACGCGATCACCATATACCCGACACCCCTCTACGCTTATTTCCAAAAATAAACCGAAATTACACTTTCACCGAATAGCTAATTATTTTACAATAAATCTACATGTACTGTCGAATCAAAACACTACGTCAAAACTCTAAAACAACACAGGCAACCGTTAGTAGCGTAAGTCAATGTGCGTGCAACTACGTATTAGCGTGTTATGCGGGCTTGCCTTGCAACACAACTCGTTTTAAGACAACTTCCGAGAGGCGGAGTTAGGACAAGGAAGGGGGAAAAAATGGAGTCAAAGGCTGATCTTATTGGTGGAGGCGCCTGTGATGTAGTGTGCGAGGGAGACAGGGTAATTGTTTTTATAACTGCTACAAATTGTCTACGCGCGAACAACTTATAATGAAATAATTATACATAGTTTTTTTTTATGGATCTTTCATATACCTAGTAATTAATAAATCTTTTCTTTATACATCATTTTTTCTTAACCGATATGTTAGTCTTATCTACATTGAACATAAACCTAACTTTAATACATCTCTTAGTAATAATCTTTTGAAAGCTTAATTCAATCTTCTAATCATGTTATGCTAATTTATCTCTTAAAATTAATTACAACCTTGTGAATCTTATATACTAGAAATCTTATATACTAGACATGTTCAATAATTGTCTTAATATTAATTATTATTAATCTTATTACTAATGTTGGCCATTAATCAATTCTATCTTAGGTAATTCTTAACCTACACATAGGTATATTCCTTCTTAATTAAGATGCTTATCAGTAATTAAACTAACGTGCCTTAATCAATAATTAATCTAATAGTCTTATAATATCTTATATTACTCCTTAAGCATATGTGTTATAATTTATCATTTCAAAACAACATTATAATCTCTACACATTATTTATTCAGTATTTAAGTCTTGTTTAAACCATAGTCTATTATAGAACAACAACATACCTACTTCTGTTAATTTACAGTTACAACTACATAGGTACATAATTTGATAATCAAAATACAATGCCATCTAAACAATTATATTTGCCATACCAACCCCTTATTATATTCTATATTTTATTATTACAAGGGTTTTTTCATTCTGCAAAACAATAACATGCACTCAAGAGCTACCCTTATCTACGGTGTTTCGAAGCATCCAAAAAAACCCGTTTACCTAGAATATTGTGAGTTAAACAAAAGCCTATGTTAGGGACAAACTGTCGCCGTGTTATTGTTTTCTTATCGCTCGGAACCCACAATGGGATCTACCCACCTCCCCTACTTTCATGATTTCTCAGAACAGATTTTGAACGCATCAATCGATCATAACAAATTATATTGTTAATAGTACTAAGAAGGTTACCAACTTAGAGTTTTCTTTGATTTTCTAATTATCCACGCAAGTTACTTAATTTTTTCTTTAAAAAGAATTAGCGAAATTGGTCCAGCCGTTTAGGCGTAATGCGATGAGGAAGATAAATTGTTACCGACCTACATTCTCAAACTGAATTTTATTTTTACACGGACAAATTCAAAGACTACCTATTTACCTGAAGAACAATCATTAGCATAAATCAAAATATTGCGCTCGATTGATATTCTGATGTAGGTACCTACCTACTTTCTTGGTTCTTGTCCTGTAGGGTTAAGTGTCAATAATGGGGTACAATTTTTCATTCACTTGTGTAAGCTATGTCAACTTATAAAGATTTTACGACTATTCCCCCTTACATAATACGCTAAGATTTAATCTGGGTGAAAAAATATTTACAAGGTATGAATATAAACATAATATTGATAAATAAATAATCATAGCCGATTAAGTTTATTTTGCAATGAGATCCGAAGCGTGTCATAGAATCAGTCACGTTTGAGAATTATTTACACTTCTACAATATATAATATTAGATTCTAATCATAAGGCTATATCTTATAAACGCACAGAATGCGCATATTGAAAAAGAATTTGATGTATCGATTTTTTTCCCAACACGCCGTGACAAGGGTTAACAGAGAGAACGGACTTCCACCCTTTCTTATCCGAGTACAACCAGAAAGTTTATCTAATAAAATGAATGTAAAATATCAAACGAAAAGTTGGTATAAAAAGTTAAGTGGAAAAAAGTGTGGTATCAGTCAGCGACTTTAGTAGGTACAGCATATTGGAGGTCGTAGGTTCGAATCCCGATGCCGACCATTTCCACTTTCACGACACAACCCTTTGGTTAGTGTGAAAGGTGTCAAAATTTTGTTGCTCTCTTGTTCTCAATAATTTCCAACTTTTATCTCTATATTTCTTTAATTATTAAATATCTACTTGTTGCATACATGAGATTTTTCGACATGTTGAACATGTTGAGAAGTCTCATGATTATGAGTTTCGGAGACTTGAACATTACCACCTAATGGCGAATGTTGTTAACGTAAAGTGATCACACTAAGCCAGCCTTCGAAATAACAGTAGAAGACGGTCGTAAGCCCGTAGTGGTTTGTTCCATTTAAAAATCGAACATCAGTAATGAATTATTAGAATCATTAGTTGTTACATATTTTTTTAAATCGTAGATATTTGTGTTCTCTTCGAGTGAGCACAGATTCATCATAAAAAAATTGGAATTTTGAAAAAATAATCATATGTTCATCGATAAAATTTCGTCTTTAATTCGCAAATTCCGTTTGATCAAGTGTCGAGATAACATATTGCTTACTCATCATAATGGTAGGTCTGATACTTGACACCCTTGAAGATTGCTGTTTGATCAAGTGACGTAAATTATCTGTTTGGACTACAGAGCAGAGGGTGAGTAAAGAAATAATTTCATTTAACATCAAATCACCAAAAAATGTATACGTAATTGTGCGCAGTAGGTACCTATGAATTTTGTGCGCATTTAGTAAATGTGGTCAAAATGACATAAAATAAAATTGGCCCCTTTTTATAGTGGATTATAAGAGATACCTACACACGTAAAAATTTACTATAGGAAGTGTATTATCGAATCATTATTGCAAAATATTAGATTTGTGTACTCAGCATTCAGGCATTGACAGGGCTGGTTTAAGTATCCAAAGATATTTCATTATAAAGATTTGTTTATTTTTAGTACTTTGTACGGCTTGTCACCATTAACTATAGGTACATAATATTAGAAAGCTTTTTTGGATGCGCAGAAAATTTTTTCACTTATCTGTAGTCACGTGACTGAAGATAAATTAATAATAATAATTCATTTTCATTACATTCAAAATCATAACAATAAAAACCCACCTACCTTGAAGTAATTATAAGATTAAAACATAAATTGTATCTATATGTTAACGCAAAATATTACCCAATCTCACAAACCACTAGTGACAAACGTCACAGTTTGTACAATTCAAACAACAGTCACGTGGTACATGTGAGGACCATGCGCAGTAGCCGATTATCTGTAGTATTATTTCTTCTCAATGCTTACCACCTTAACCGATATGTCTCAACTTATCCCCTTTTACCTTCATGTCCACTGGACTTTTAAGGATACTGAAAGTTTTTTAAAATTTATATATTACAATTTCTTTTCAGAATGTAAATTTGAACAGATTTCACAAGATGGGCGAAAGGGCTCACAAATATTGTGAAAGTTCAATCCCAATCTACGGCTCAAAGCATTTTCTTTGTGCATGGAAAGCCTAAAAGGAAAAAAAACTACGATGTATGAGTTGAATAAAATATTTTAGATAGCGGTCGTGCACAAAATGCACAAAATCAATTGCATGTTTAATTTATTTCACTTGGGAAATGTGTAGACCAATAATTGCTATTGAGCCTCATTTCAATTATTTTTAATTTCGCTTGAAAGCACAGCATATCCCTAGAGCCAACCCTTAACAAATGTTACGCCCTCCGAAAATCTCACCCCATGCGGCGAACTGTTGTTGAAGGTTGTTCTCCAGTAGTTCAAGTGGTATAAAAAGACATCCCTCTTGGTCCATCAGACACCAGTCATCTCCGGGACTCCATTCGCAGAACACTTACGGCTACACATCTTAATAAGAAAAAGGTTAGATCGATATTTTAGTCATATAGAAAAGTCGTTCATTTAAGCAGTGTTTTCTAAGTGTTAAAAAACTATATGTGTGATGAATTTTTGTGTGCTACTAACCTATTCCTGAACTACGGCAAAACCCATTCATCGTTTGCATAATACCAGGAGCAGCTAATTATTCATTTTTGTTATAAATTCTATTATTATTTTATAAGTTCTATTCCGAAGTTCACTCTTATAAATAAAAATCTAAAGTGGTTTGTAGCCAAGTCGTTCTGTCACTAACTCTCGTATCGAAGGTCATGGGTTCCATACCCGGTGCAGATCATAATAATAATATATCTCTTTTACAAGCCAACTTTATTGCTCTCTGTGAAGATTTCAAAAGTGTATTTATTATTTTACACAAATAAATTCTAATTTCCATAAAATCCGATGTAACTGTGCGTACGTTATATGCTATTATATACCCTAATTGATTCGCTCCTTGAAATACGATAACGAAAATAAAGTCTCTTAAATTTGCATAAAACTAGGCGTTCACATTTCATACATTCTATGTTCAATTCTACATAATCACTTTTCGCGCCTAAGTGATTTATAATCTTTATGGTTTGCATAAAACCAGGCATCCACTGTTTTATTCATTCTTAGCTGTTATTTTAAACCTGTATTTTTTACTCCTTGAAGTATGGCAAATTCAATAGAAACATTATACTTGACACAATATTTCATTTACATATGGAACATAATCAGTTTATTTCGATTCTTTTCTAGTCATTCTAGTCATATCGAAATTATCTCAATTTTTTTTATGTCCCGTAAGGGGTTAGGTAGAAAGAACGGACCTCCACTCTTTTCTATCCAAGCATACTTCTTCTTCTTACCGACCGACCACGGTAGCCTAGTTGTACTAGCTTCAGAGCTAGACTTCAGATCCGAGGTCCCGGGTTCGATTCCCGGTCGGGTCAGAGTTTTTCTAAGTGTTTTTTCACTTGAAATTTCTACCCGGGGTTGGCCTGTCTCAGATTGGACGGGACCGGTTGACTGGAAAAAATTGCCTCAGGCAATAAGTTCCGCCGGCTATACTGACACCTTTGTATAGAAAAGTGTTATATTATTATTATTATTCTTTCGCTTCTTTCACCGACATAACATATTGCTCATACACCCTCTATACTATTTCTGTTACTTCTTACCTGGCCTTCCTTGAGGACGGAATCAATGTGTTCGATCCACGTCATTCTCGTTCGGCCACGGTTTCTTACACCTTTCCTTTCACTGAAAGTCTTTCAGTCTTATGAATTCTTTTTGTATTCCGTTTGCTCAAAATGTTAGCTTTCTAAATATTTCAACACATTCTCTACTGTACCTATCTAACGATTCTTGTCAAATTTTCAAACAATTATTATCTATTATATTTGCAGCCGATGGTGCTTAGTAATAGTTTTATTTACAGTTGAAATTTTAAACTTGTACTAGATATACTTACTTACTGCATATTTTTTATTCTGTTAAAGATGAAAAAATTGTAGTTTAAATTGAACTCACTCATAATTTTATTTTACTTCTGTTATTTTCAAACATGAACTAAGTAGTATCATGACACTGTTCTGATTGAACAGTGATCGCGCGTCCGAGCGTCGAGCGATCATACAATGTTCTCAATTTGAACGGTCACTCCGCGTTTAAGCACAATATGGCGCTCGACGCGCGAATGCTTTCCAATTATTAGAACACACACTAACAGTTCCATTTTACCCATTGCCAAGTTTTTATACTGAGCATAATTAATAATTATTGTTGGTATACACGATGAATTCTAGATAATCTTGAAGTCTGCAGACTTGCTTTTGTCAACTCTTCAAACTTTCCAAATAATATTGCGTACATGGTACATACCTCTCTTCTAAGAAGATTACTCAGTTTCTCAGTTTATTACACTAAACTACTGATTTTTTTTCCCTTCAAAAACCATATTATTTTACTGAACACACGTTCACAGTTCCTTTAAAATTGTGAAATGAATCTAGGCTCACTCTAAGTGAACACAATTAATACTTGATAACATGTTTCACAGTAATCAAAGTAAAAGAGCAAGATGGTCGGCATTGGGGATCGAACCCACGATAGTCGGCGACTCAATTACTAGACTACCACTTTCTATTAGATTTTATAGCTTTCATCCATGAACAAAGCTGCTCAAGAAAATTATTTTCACTTATTAATTACTTATCAATAAATAAGTTTTACATTATTTACTCAACTAAGCAAAACACTTTTTTTATTCTCAGAAAAATTATGACAATGTTGGCCGCTGCATGCAGCGTGTTGAGTCTGTGTCTCATCTTGGGCTCATGGAACGAGGCCAATGGCGCCCCAGCACCTCAGCAGGACTGGCAGGAAAGATACATCGACAGAGAAGTAATCACATTCTTTTATATTTAAAATACTTAATAACCATTTTTATGGATGTAATCCATTGGACTTCAAGTGGAGCGCTGTCACGACACCTTGAGTGGGGACAACCAAATGGGTGGTTCGGAGTGATAGCGTGAGTCGGATATCCATGAGTCCAAAATTCGATCGCGTCCAAGCCATTTGTCTATCACTATAAACGGATCGTCAATGAGAAAACATGAATGGACATGGTCCAAGTAGACACGTCACTTGATTGTGTTAAAATCGTGATCCAATTTCGTCTCATTTTGTCATCATCCAAAAGGTACAAGTTAGTGTTAGGAATACTTTCTGCCCTTTCGTCAAATTTGGATACTAAAGCCGTAGACGTAGACACCGTTCCAAGATTGGGCAAGTCACGTTTTACGCCGTGGCTTGAAAAACTTCCAAAATGACAAATGTCATCTAAATAATTATAAATTACCGCGCTTTTTTCATTGCACGATGGAGGAGACATCTATCGATCAGTGTGGAAAGAAAAATACGTAAACAATAAAATTATTAATTTTTAACACTATCACCACTCGACGCGCCATCTAGCAAAAATTATCAAGCGCGCGATGATTTAAATACTCGCATTCATTCATAATTATTCTTATTTCATTTAATTTTTTTTTAACGCACACTATTTTATCCAATTATCTAAAATCGAATTATTTTCACAGAGAAAATGACTCAATTATATTAGTTCTACTGCAAAGTTATGGTTCTATTGTTGTTTGGTTATGATTCAATGTTTGGTTACGATCCATAGTAAAATTCCATACTCTCCCATAGTAAAATTCCATACTCTCATAATTAAATAAGTTTCGTAGAAATGAACTAGGTACATACATAAACTTACATACTTGTTAAAAAAATATGTACCTACCTAACATCATATTAGGAAAATGTTTAGAATACATATAAATAAATCATTATTGTAATTTAATGTAATGTTTTTAGATAGCGGCTGAATTATACAGCCTCCTTCAAAACTACTTGATGGAAGCTGGCCCCATGGGACAGATGAATCCGGCAAAAAGGAATTCTGAAATTATAAACTCTCTACTTGCTCTGCCGAAAGGAATGGCGGATGTTGGACGAAGGTAGTCGGTGACCAAAAATGTGCAATCTCGTCAAGGATGATACGCCAGACTCTCAACTGAAAAATAGGCCGAAATATATTTTTTTATAATTATTATTGATCTTCAATTTTCTTGCTATCTCTCATTTTTTAAAGTTAAGTAAATATTTCTTCTCTTTTTTTTCTAATTGATTCTTTATACCTAATATGGGTTTGCTGAAAAAGATCCTTCGGGATAAGTCCGCCATTTAATTATTTTTTATTTCATAATTGTAACTTCCCTTAAACAATAAAATTTCATATACTTATTTGTACTAATTCTGGTGTATTATCTTTAGAAAAAAATATTCTTTAACAAATTGGCTTTCTATTTGAACATGAGTTAAACAAAATATTACGATATAAAATTTTAATATGACGGTGGATGTTTAAATTAAAATAATAGCGTTAGTACAAAGATATTATTTTTATATTTATTTTATGGGGCTGACATAAAAAAATATATGATAAAATAAACCTAATAATTAATATCTTAAATCTCACTAAAGATTAGATATTTAAGGAAAGATACGCATAAAGCAAGAACAGAGAGAAAAACAATATTGTTATTCTTGTACTTAAGCTTTTTGTCAACTTAGCTTGTTTCAGAACTAAGCATGTTTTATAATAAGTGGTTAACCATTCCTGTTAAACAAAGGCTAATAAATATGTGTATTTCTTACAAATTTGTTTTATTGGGTGATCTTGTTTTTTTGTGACATTGTGTACAATCATCTTATTTGTCTTCCTCATTAGGAATGCTGCAAACTAATGTTTAGTTAAAGTGACTGAATTGAACGCTGGTTCTTTTGCAGAATAGACTTGAATCTCTTTTTAATCAAGCAACACTTGCTAATTCTTAATATTTGGTGGAATTTTTCAACCTTTTTGAAAGGAAAGACACAAAGAACTGAAATTTTCACTCCACAACTGACTTATTGAATTAAGACCCCCCACTGGCCACCACCCAATTATTACAGGAACTGGGGATTCCTTTTTGTTTGCGAAATATAAGGCTAAGACTCTGTAGGGGTCTATATTGGAATAATTATCCCGTCTAATAATTAAGCAATGTCAACAAAGCTATAAGTAGGTATCTACTTTAAGATTGATCACGATTGCAGAACATTACTGCCTTCAAAACTGTACCCCTATTCTAAGTTTTATCAGAAGGTAGTCACGGAAGTAAAGTGAGTAACACGATACATTTTGTATGTCTATACGTATTGAATGCGAGAATCGCTTTTGTTTCTAGAAATATCTTTGTGGTGGCACCATTATACACGTTTCCCATATAAAATATATCGTGCAATACTCACTTTACTTCCGCGACTACCTTCCGATAAAACTTAGAATAGGGGTACTGATGTGAATCCCAGAACTCAAACCATAGAACCCTTGGAGGACTACACTATCTGAAAAAACACAAAGTTCATTCTAATAACTCAAAAATTTTAATGAAGGATATAAAATGCCGTGTTTTATGAGGGAGATACCGTCAAAAGCCTTCCTATAGTCCATAAACCACATAATAATGAGAATGTATATTGTACAAAATTCATTATTCAATACTAATACAATTATTGAGTATTTTTGTTATCTATGTTTGTTCTCTTCACACATGTTCAAAAGGTTGTATGTCCTAACAGTAAGCTTTATCGAACCATTAGAAAAAAATCAATTGAGAAATATGAAAATTCAAAGTGTTTGCTAGCTCTACTAAACTCACTATTAGATTCAAGATAATCTGGATATAATTTTTGAAATATAAAACCTTTAAAGGCCATCCTACAGCTAATTGTCTAATGCAAGATGGAGGGAGAAAAAAAGTGGACTAGAATTCAAGCCATCGGAGAACTGATTCATATCCCTAGGTCGGGAAAACCTTTGCTTGAGAGATAACCAAATGTTGCAAGGCCCTGACTGGAGATTTCAAGTAGGAAAAGAATGCCATCTTAAATCGGTCAATGTATTTAGATCTTCCAATAGTACCGATCTCGGTAGCTTGGAGGTAGAGACGCTGACTTCAAAACAAGAGGTCTCAGGTTCAATTCCTGGTCGGGTCAGAGTTTTTCACTTAAATTTCTACTCAGTGATGGCCTGTCTCAAGATTGGACAGGAACGTTTAACTAGAAAAAATTGCCTCAGGCAATAAGTTACTCCAGCTAGAAAACTTACACCTTTGTATAGAAAAATATTAATTTTTTAGTAAATGGAAGAAAGTTTGTCATCTTAACATTATTCCAGGTCACAGGAGCTAAGAAACGGCAGTCACTCGTGGGAGAATTCAATTCATTAGCAATGTTGATTTCAAATAGTTTATTAATTGGGATATAAGCGATCAAGTCTGCAACATATATACAAAAAAAAAACACTGATCGATAATACTAGGGTGGATCAAATAAAAACAACTGCATATCATAATTGAAAAATATATTTACAAAAAAAATAATTCAATATTAAATCGACAGCATGGAATAACATTAACATTATATTATTTATATTTTCGCACAGCACAAACTGTGACCTAAGCGTGTTCCACTAACTTATCAAACGAACAGACCTCATAGCAACATTATGCATGTCCTCATTTTTGTTCTATGAAACCTCTTGTATGTTATTTAGTTGTATGGAGGACATTGTAATGGATATAATCCTTCTTGCTGTTTCAATAAACAAAGATATGATGGAATTCTTTATAAAGTGGTTGATAGACCAGTGGTATCAGTCGATGGCTTTCGTACGTACAGCATATTGGAGGTCGTGGGTTCGAATCCCGGTGCCGACCATTTCCACTTTCAAGACACAAGCCTTTGGTAGTGTGAAAGATGTCAAAAGTGTATTCATGTTCCATTCGAGCGAGTACAGATTTATCTTTCAGAGCTAAGAATTCCATAGAAATTGGGTATAAAGCTTTTCAATAACCTACCTTTAGTACCTTGTGACATTTCTGTGATGACTGTTTTTATATTAGTTAAGCTATACCCAGATTCTGTCAATTTTGTGTTTTCTATGGCGACAAAGGTTAAATTAAAACTAAGCTAATTCAAGAGATTCGAACAATTTAGAATTCTTTGACTCTGACTTCGATGACAAAAATACCAAAAGGAATATTCACAACGTAAAATTTTAGAATGTTCAAATAGAGATTGCGTTTACAAGTTTTAGCTTATAAAAATAGCCATAAAAGATCGAAATAATGTCAAGCTTGCACATAAATGTTTTCAAGGTACGTACATATTCTAACACTTTTCAAAATTTACAATTTCTATAGTCAATTTAAAGTGGCTATCTTTATTTATTGAAACCACGGTTAAGTGAGTAAAAAACAATTCTCGTATAAAGATAAAACACACAAGAAGTTTCTAGATCAAAGATGAAGTATTAACCGGAGGTATTAATAATAATATGTTTGTGATGATAACTAGATACAATATCACATCTCTAATATTTACACTCATGTACACAATACAAAAATAAAGCCTGTTGAGAGAATGGGTGGTGATGGTTTTTATGTACACGCGGCCATAACAAATCGTGTATGTACAGATCAACACAAAAGTACAACATAATAAAAGTATTTTATTATAAAGTATAGATTAAATTGGTCAGATTTTGGTACATTTTTACTCAAGGTTCCAAGAAGCGGAAACCGTTTAGAAAAAAAGACAGGACATGGCCCGTATCAAGAGAAAAAAAAATCATTGAAATCGTAATGTTGATTATTTTTAAGTTTTCCTATTCGAAATAATGTTTATAGTATGTATTACAAATTTTTAATTCATATTTTAAATTCACAAAATTTGAACCATAGGGTTTAAGGCTATTATAGCGTGTAGGATAATCCATCAATCAATCAATTTAAATCACCGCTTCAACATGTTGAATTTTCTTAAAAGTTACATTAGGGCGATGTTTGTAGTAAAAAGTTGGTTTTACAGTTAAACCGCGATAGTCCAACGTTTTGCAAGGCTATCTGGACTATCAACAAACCTATCAGATTGTAGTGCTGTCCATAGTCCCAATATTTTCCAGGAAGATGTGATAGTTGATAGGGACAGTGCGTTCCAAGACTGACAAAGCAAAAACGAGAGCTTCATACGAGTTCTTATAAAAAAATTCTAAAGGCTGGTCTTTTGATACGACTCTCGGAAGCAGATTCTGAAGATTAACCGAAATTTTACATACAATTATCAGTGATACAGATTAGCCAGGGGTCCTCGACAAGTTTCCACTGGAAAACAATCCAGACCTTATATTGTAGTAAGGATAATCAATCAAACAAAATATGACTGATTCATTTCTAATGACAATATTTTTAAAATAACACATATTGACTGAAAATTACAAGGAATCACAGTTCATTAAATTTTCTGTAAACCCATTACAATAATATTCATTTCGGTAAATCATAGCAGTTGTAACCATCTTTATTCGTCTAGGCATCATCACACTTTCTCAAAAGTTTCACACATAAGTACAACAATCACTTTAAATTTTGCTATTCACATTCAATGTTAAATCTTATTATTGTCTTTGCCACTCAAGTCTCCCGTTTGTCTATGGTCAGGAGACTCCGGAGTATGGACTAGAATTTCAAAGAAAAAGAGGTGGGGGGAGGTAGGAAAGAGGCGGGGGCTGGGGCCGAAGATCCCATGTGAAAACCTGTCACATCGTCCCCCCCCAGCAGCTGCTTGTAGAGGTCTCCACCCGGAGGTGGCTTGGGGCTGTGCTGCCTCTTGGCCCCCTCGGACTTGGCCGGCCATGTGGGGAACATTGCCGGGTCAATAGCTTGAGGAAGCTCCTGCAACAAATAAAAAATATATTTTATTGCTAGCAGAACTGTCGAAAACTTGAGGTATCAAGGTTACACACTGTATAGTTGAGAATTACATTACAAACCTTAAAATAGTTGTGGGCTAGGGCCATCGAGGCCTGTAGCCTTTTTGTGGGATCATAAGTGAGAAGTCCCTGTAACAGGTGTAGTCCAGAGTCGGAGAGAGAAGGTCCTACGCGCCCTCTGAGTCCCAATCCAGGCTGATCTGCCCACTGCGCTTTGGATCCAGACAACTGACTCCAGCCGGGCCAGACGGTTTCATTTGGTGTACCCAAATCCTGAAACAACAAAATCATATATGACAACTGCTTGCAAAAAAAAAGATTTTGTTAGATGAACATGTACACTCTGGATGACCTAGTGTTGTTCAGTATGACAGTGGAGGAATTATGGCATAGAGTTACAAGACTCTGCCCCGAAACAGCACCTTTTGGCCTTCGAGTGAATGCTAGTAAGACGGAACTGACAGGGAATAATGCCTGCCCCGATAAACATTGATAATCACCAGATCTCTCGGATGGATAAAATTAAGTACCTGGGAGCAACTTTTACCACCACTAGTGACCTCTGGGCTGAGTTTTCAGTATGTATCGGTATGCTTAGTGGTGCCTTTAACAAAATGACCAAAATATGGAAAGCATTGTGTCGAGACAAAATGTAACCTGTATGTCTTCCTCTCATCAGGGTCCCAAAGACAAGGAAAATCCTCTAATAGCATATGTATTGTTCCATTCCTTTCTCAAAACCTCCCAAGCGATGGAGGCCTCTTGTTGCCTTCATAATATGAAGGCAACAAGAGGCCTCCTATGATGCTCCTAGTGACGTTGAAGTGAGACCACAAAGCAAGTACATTATGTTGGATGAATAATGTGTTAATTCTAACCTTAAAAATCCTATTGAGTTGATCAACTTCGCTCTTGCCAGGAAACAGGGCTAGCATGGTGAGGAACTCCGCAAATATACACCCGACAGACCATATGTCGATAGGAGTTGAGTAGGTACGGGCGCCCAGTAGTAGCTCGGGAGCTCTGTACCACAGCGTCACCACGATGGGGGTGTAGTTCTTCAGAGGGGAGCCATATTCTCTAGCCAGACCAAAGTCACCTACCTGTGGAGAGAGAATCAGTAACCGATTAGAAGAATAATGGTATAGAGGCAAGATTAATATTTAAATAACATCACATGATATTCTGTTGTGGAAAAAAAATATATTATTAATAATTATGAAATAAAAGTTCCTAAATTCCTCTAATTTGCAAACTTGTAATTTTAACTGAGAGTGACTTTCATGGTTTCGGTCCTGAAATGGTGTAGTCTCTATTCATGCATTTAGGTTTATAACGAGTTGAAGTAATTCATTCAAAAGTTGCTTGTGTTCGAGATCTAACCGAAAAATGAAAAGTTACAGCACAAATAAAAATTATTTACAACTTCAAAATCCCTCCTGGAATTCACTGTCAGCTGCATCCCTCAAGAAACATCATTCAAAAGTTTTGAGTCGTCTCAGAAAGTATAAGAAATATCGTAACAACAAAGAGAAGTGGGTTGTCCATGGGCAAAATGCTGTCGTATGATTACTTACCTTTAAAATGCCCTTGTGTGATAGAAGCAAATTGCTCGTCTTCAAATCTCTGTGTAATATCCAATTATCGTGTAGATGATCCACGGCTTTGAGCAGTTGCTGCATCAGACATTTCACTTCACCTGAAATAGTTTCAATATTAGGTTACATCAAAAGTTTATACCTATGAAACAGAGAGAATGGGTGAACACAACAAAAAATAGATCAAATTTGAGTAAGAATAGTTGGAAGAAAAGTGTGTGAATGTTACCGGGTAAAAACACTTGTTTCTTGGCTCTCATGGTCTCCATTAACCCCTTGAGATCGTGCTCCACATAATCCATGACGATGAAGATTTTATCCATGTTTGATCCAACGACAATCTCCCGCACAGTCACGATGTTGGGATGCTGGCCCTGCAATAGAAAGAACAAACTTCTCTGTCACACAAATGAATCCAAACGCATCCAGCCAACTTTCTTTTATATCGCTCTCGTAAAACCTTAATACGTTACACTTTTTTTATAAGTCCTCCTTCTGAGCTAAATTTGAGGCATGTCTAAATTTTATCGCAAACAAAATTAGGCTTTGTGCAAAGATTAGCGCAATTTAAAAATCGGAATGAAATAGAAACGGTTGGTTACAACACCGGCTATTGTACTGGAGAATGTGGGTTCAACCCCTTCATCTTCCTCATTCACAACTCAAACATTAAGTTGCAAAGTGTGAAAGAATCAAAGAAAAAAAATTTGTGTAAAAAAAAAAGACTTCAATTTCTTACAATTTGCACTCCCAATTTCTGACGAAATAAAATTTATACACAACTTAAATTTTGAGCGTAAGGATGACAAAGTATTAGATAAATTCTATTGGTCAAGAGCGGAGATGTCAATCCTTTAGAGGTAAAGCCTTAGTAAAGGACGATAATTGATGTTTGAAATAAAAAATGTTGTTATATCAATTGTTCCATCAAACGTTAACTGCTCACGATATTCCATTACTGTTGATTCACACATATCATTGCTATAATCCAAATTTAAAAAATGTAGGTACTTTGGGAAGTGTCAATTGGACATTGTTTCCCAAAGCAATACTAGCGTGGAGTAAAAATTTCAAGTGGAATTGAAATTGAACTTGACGCCTCTTTTTAACAAGCTGGTGCCTTAGGCGACTAGACTAATAAGGTTGGCAGTGAAAGATTGTGTAATCTAAACAAACTTTAAGTATTATGGCCGCATACGACAACAAAGTGTGGAGAGCTTATTCGGCAATATTTGCTATATTCACATATGCGCGAATAACAAATACGCCATCCATCTTAATATGCTAGGCACGCCAGCGGAAGTGTGAATGGCACGTTTGTTGTTTGCTCACATGATGAATACAGCATAGCCGCATAAGCGAAGTGTGGTGCCACTATTAGATTATGTTTTGTAAAGTGTTGCCATTGTGTTCATGGTTATTAAAATATTAACTAATTTGAATTCACTAAAAATAATTAATGCTGAATTTTGCACGTTCGCAAAACTAAAATTTAGCTAAAAAAATTGATATCTCCTCCCTTTTTAACGTAGTACTTAAGTAACGCATGTCCAGAAGAACAGGTTGATGTTATGTGTACACATTTCCAAAAACAGTTTGATGTTATGTGTAGGTTTTTCTAACAACAGTTTGATGTTACGTATATGCATTTATAAAACAAAGGTTGATGTTATGTGTACACTTTTCCCAAAGCAATTTGATGTTATGTGTACATATTTCTCAATAACAGTTTGACGTTATGTGTACACATTTCCAAAAACAGTTTGATGTTACATGTTCACATTTCCAAAAACAGTTCAATGTTATGTGTAGCAATTTGGCCTAAAAGCACATATAATATTGTTTTATCGACGCTTTATTGATGCACATTAATAATAAGTCACATTACGAGCAAATATCTTAAATCAACAATAAATCCATTTCGATATAAAGAATTTGGAATTTGATTGTTAAATGAGAAAAATTTCTGCATATTATTTGTGGTAGACTAGCACACTGCATCTCATGGAACAACATTTGTGTTGGCACCATCCGACATCGTCTGCAGTTGTACGCACTGAAACAAAATCCAGATATATGAAAACAAAAAATGAACACTGCACAAAATTTACTGTTCGTATTAGATATCATATTGAAGGAGTTGTTAAGCTGAAAGAACAATTCCAAATAAAATTAGTATTTGCACAACATTATTTGTATCCACAGTGAGTAAATCATCCTTATAGATATTGAATCTGTCAAATCAAGGTTCGATTGTTAACCATAGAAGAGTTTGAACTGATATTTATTGCATAAAAATCACTGTTTTATTTTCATTTACCTAATCTTCCATTGGAAGTTAAACACATACACTGCGACTGCACAGTTTCAAATCAAATTCAATATCGGATAAGATAATATTTCTCAATAGGTAACAGAATAAATATCATTTTTATATGATACATTCTAATCAGCGTATAGCAATAAACCAAGATGCAAAAGGATTCGGAAAATTTAATACTTTTTCAATTTAAAAATCATTTGTATAAAAAAGTCTTTTTTGATATAAATATTAATGACAAATAATTTGTTTGGTTCAGTTTTTGTGCTATTTGGCAGTGTTCTCTTTCGAGAAATGGAAAATGTCTCAGACAGGTCCTTATTTAATCGTCAAACAGACTCCAACCAAATAGCTCAGAAAACCATTACTATAAATTCTATTGCTGGCGAATTCTATTGAAGGCTTACTTATCGTGGCACACAAAATTTCACTAACATGAAATGAAAAAAAAATAATGAGTCAGTCTACTTAGTGAACACATTAGTCAAATTTTGTACCCCATTAGGATGTATAAGATTTCATGCAAAGTTGATGCCATTTTACCAGTGCATAATAAATAGTATAAAAATATATTATGATATTTCAAGGCTAACGGATTCATTGCACAGTTTTATGTTACTTTCTGATCAAAGTTTGAGAAAAAAGAGAGTAAAATGACATCTAGCATTATACAAGACCGTATAAATAACAAACAAGCAAAGAAACATACATACTTGAGAAATGTGGTTAGTAAAATTATAAAAATAATGTTGAATTGGAGCACATCGCACAGCAGGATTCGAACCTGTCTCAAAGTGTCCTAACTGATAAGCCAGCAACCAGAAACATAGGGCTATTATTATTTTAAATAAGGAGACAGTTACTGCTTGTTTTAACTTCAACTAACAGGTGCCGACCATCTTCCTCTGTCACGAGACAAGCTTTAAGTAGCTTACTATAGAAGGGTCAAATAGTGTATTTACGTTCTTTGAGTGAGCGCAAATTCATTATTATAAAAAAAGTCAGGGTTTAGCGAGTCACCTGTATTTCCGCGTTTCTTGTGAAATTGTTTTGTTTCATTCAAGAATAAACAAGGAAGGTTCTAATAGCCAAAAAATGACAAAGAAGCCATTGAGCAGTGGTTCAATACATACACGAGAGTAATAGAGTACTGTTTTAAAATTTTATATCACTCCAAATGGATGTCATCTAAAATAATTGTCCCATTCACTCCACTCCATTTGAGTTTCTTTTTCAATCATTTTAATAATGAACGAATGGCTTGACGCAATTGATTTTTGGGCTGATGGATATCCCTCTCAACCTATCACTCCACATCATAAATTTGGTTTTCCCCACTGACAGTCATTTTTTTGGAGTGACAAAATTGGCAATTGGCATGATAATTAATTTTAACTCTACAGAAACAATTGAAAACAGTAAATTTTGAAAAGTTTGAATCCCAAGGACCTTCAACAACTTTCCGATACCCAAGGACCGAATCCTGTTAAACTCGGTTAATGAATGAAGATAAGCAATGGACGACACAGACAAATGGTTAAAATATTCTCACAATGAAAAAAATATATCCGTACCTGAAAGGCTCCTTAGCGTAAGCGACACTTTTGACAAAATTGTCATTTTTATTGCAAGCAACGCTAAAAATATTCTCCGTCGATGTATCTCACTGCCATGCGTATATTCAAATTATTCGATAAGTTACAACTAAAAGTAATTTATATTAATGTTTTGATTTAGTGAAAATTTTGCGTAAACAACCCGTTTGGTATATCATAAGAGACCAAACTGAGCATTAACCTTGAAAAGTGTGCGATATAGCTGCCGGTTATGATAATTTTAAAAAATTATTTGTATTAACTTTTTCTCTTGCAACAACTGCATTTCCATATATTCATAGTGCAGTGTGTCTATTTTCCCTTATCCACTCAAAGAGATTTTTAATGAATTTAAAACTAATAAAAATAAATAATTAGTCCAGCGAAATTATCTTTAACATTAGTAGTACCAAAAAGCATGGTTATTTATATAGCACTTAATAACTCATCGCTTCGCTATATTTTTAATGTCTATGTAGCAAAACCTCAAACGTCTTAGAATTTAAAAAAAAACCTCTCCTGAAAAATTATTTTTTTGTCGCTTACACTAAGTGGCCTTTCAAGTATCGATATTTAGAGGTTCTTGCGAAAATATCATATTATAGTATTACTACCAACCAATTCAATTGACAAATTGAACGCGCATCAAACTAATGCTAAAATTAGCATGTCAAATTTCAAATCTGCGGTCTGTCATGAGATTCTTCCAAATGTTGAACAAAAGGACTTATATATAAGCCAGTAGTGGTTCAAATTTAAAATTGTTACACAAAACATAATTCATTCCATGTGTGGTAAATACAAATTAGAAATGGAAGTTCAATAATATTACTATCGATGTGAACGTTATTAAAAAAAGAATGCATTTCATAACCTGAAAACTACAGCCAAAATGACAAGAGTCAAAGTTACGTAGAAGTCGCTTTGAGAAGAAATAATACTAAAGAAATAATGTGCTACTGGTCGTGGTTCCAACAAGTACCACGTGACTGCCGTTAAACTCATACAAACTGTGTATGAGTACACGTTTGTCGTTAGCGGTGTGTGATATTTGATTTTTAATTTTTATATTTCAGTGTTAACACAGGAATTTTATGTTTTAATAATATAATTAGTTGAAGGAAGTACCTAAGGGCTTTGTTGTGTTTTCTTGTGAATGAAAGTAAAATGAATTATTATTGATAATTTATCTTCATTCACATGACGGTTGAATAAAGGAACCAATTTTATTAAATTCTTAAATAAATTCATTAAAGCTGTGGTTTTCTTATATTTAGGAATTTCTCAACAAAATGACGGCTTTTACAGATGACTCAATTTTCCAGTTATGGCCACATACAAATAAATTAACATTAAAAATAAAATAAAACACAAATTTTTAGATGCATCCTTCACATTGAAAGTGAATTAATTTCAAATATTGTTTAGTACATTTGTGATAGATCGATTCAGCAGGGTAATTCACGAAAAAGTTTAAGGTTAAATTTAGTCAAATACTTATCTTAATATTGATTGGAATTTGTTTCGCCTAAAATGATTTTTTTTTAAGGAAAAGACACCTTAAGTTCGAATTAAACTTTTCCGTGAATTAGGGTGCTGAATCAGATGTCATATCTATTAGTAAGTTTTGCTAATCAGTAAACACATGAAATTGAGATTTATTTTTCTCGTAACATCAAATTCCAAACTCTAAATATTTTCTCAATTCTTGTCATAAAAAAAAATGATTACCAACAAAGAAAAAGAACACAATATGTAAATAATTATTATCATAGATTAAATTAAAAAGAATAAGTATTAGAAAATAGTCTTGCGTCTGTGACACATACCTACCTTCCAATACAATGTTACAATCACTATAGTTATTCGTGTGAATTACCAAAGATTATTAATGTGCAAACAATATTATTGATGTCAATATAACAACATTAACCAATAGAAATTTTTGGGCGTATTCATCGAGAATAAAATACATAATATAGTGTCTCGTTGGCAGCAGACACAAGGCGTTATTCCCCCGCTAAAATGAACCCATAGAGAGTGAACGGAGGAGAGATGGATACATATAAGCATGTACGGAAACACGGGTAAAATACAATAAGCCCGCCCCCTCGTTCTTAGGGAGTGTGGATTGGACACAACCTTGCCTGATCGGTTCAGTGGTCAATCACAATTCTCTTGTAGATAAGAGGTGCAGGGCCTGTTGAATAAAAACACACATTACATTAATAAATGGCAACAGTGAGGCGGCACACTACATTCTTTCCTTTCCTCAATGAAAGAATGTCCTCGGTGTGCCCGCGCTAACATAAATGATGATTTAGCAGAGTGAAGGATATTACCTTGAGCAGAGTGTTGATCTCTCGAAGCGAAGTGATGGGGAATCCCTCTTTCTCCTTCTCCATTTTGAGCCTCTTCAGAGCCACAATCTCGTCTGTGGTCTTATCTTTGGCCCGGTACACAACCCCGTATGTGCCTTCCTCTATTCTGTTCAAGCACTGAAACTCCTCAACAGACCTACAGCCCTGGAACATACACAGCAAGAACCTTCAATAACATGAACGGGATTTCGTTTAAATTGTGAATCCTGACCGCGAAATAAATATCAATCCTAATTAGTATATCACTGGCATCAATAGCGACACAAAGAGCAGAGTTTCTGGTAACATTGAACAAACATCGACTTGATAACTTCGTTCGTTTAAGAAAATATGTACTGAAATAAACAGAAACAGTCATCTTACCTGTATGGCAGGATAGTAGGGGGGAAGTAAAACGCTGGGAGTGTGTGGTGGCGTGCTGCCTTCCTCCTTCTCCTCGTCAGCCTTGGCAGGCTCATCTGCATGATGTATCTCCTCACCGTTGGCGTCTTTCGGAGGTGAAAAGGAGTGAGACCTCGAGCGTGATCTAGATCGTGTCCTGGACCTACTAAATTAATATAAAAAACGCAAATTAAAAACTGTTAAAAACTTCAGTAAGTGGATTGGTTTAGGGATAATAAATACCTTCGTCTATTCCTAGGAGAGCCGTCTGTACGATCCGACCTTTCCGATAGAGGAGACCTACTTAGACTTCTGTGTCTAGTATCTCTGTCGGTACTGCCGTCTCGGCTATTCCTGTCTATATCTCTGTCATTGTTTCTCTCTCTGCTATCGCCAGATCTATGCTCCTCTTCGTCATCGTCCCCGCTGTGGTCGTCTGTTTCGGATGCTTCTCCGCTGTCTTCGTCGCTTCCCGTTGTACTTGAGCCAGAAGAACTCGCTGTATGCTGGCCTTCTGAGAATAATTAAACATCACACTGATTACTACATGTAAATAAACCAATAAATATTATGAAACTACAAATCCAACAAGATGGAGAAGAGTGGAAGGTTCTTGTATGCTCCCTATAACCGTGAGTGAGGTCAAAAAAGGAGTAAAGATAGACAGATATAACTATACAACATTCTGTGCCTTAAACAAAGATACCATATTGCCTGAATATAACGCAACATTCAATTGCATAAAAACAACCAGCTTTTAATTGGGGGATTAGCGCCAGTCGATACAATAGTATGACTAGGTACCTATGTTTCCACACGTTCATTCCTCTTACCCAGATATTGCATTGTTTTATTACATAAGACATTAATATTGAAATGAATATAACCTACGATTGCGTATGATAACCTAAATAAAGGCTTATCTGATGGAATTTCACTTTGAATCCTTTAATGAATATTATTTTTTCCCTAAATATCTTCATGAAAATTTAGATATCTCGTTATATTCGGGCTAATTTGGTAATATCTGTGGAGCGATAAGAATAAGATTCTAAAAGAAATATTTTACCGTCTTGGTTATTATCATGGTCACTTCCATCCGACACTGTGACTACTTCTGTTAAAGGAGAATCTGAAGTGCGAGACTTTTTGGTTGGTGGCGCTGCGGGTGGAGGCGAGGGGGACAGCACCTCGGGAGACGGGGGGCGCTTGGAGCGTTGGATTCTACGCTGCTCTAAAGCCATGCGCCCCTCTTCCTTACGCCGACTCGTTTCACGATCTGAATCAATAAAGGATCTTATTATTCCTCAACCAAGCTAATAGTCTAACATGCCATAACTGAAATTACTACAACCTTTTATCTGAATAGAAATAGCTACACTCGAGAGGGATTAAATTTAAGATCAACAGAACGTGTCATGCAATGCCAAAACTATATGCAGTATATTCTCAAATACTTTTTTGCCCTAATCTGGTCAAAAAGAGACATCAAAGAATAAACCAACACCCGTGTATCATGCCTTTCAAATTTTTCATTAAATAAATAAAGGGTGCATCCATTAATCTGTCCGAAAAGGGGGGGGGGAGAGGTCAGAAAAAATCACGAAACATCAGAGGGGAGGGGGTAAATCTGAAATCTCACTAAACATCACCAGGGAGGGACGGGAGGTCTAAAAGTTGCGAAAAAAATCTCACATCATTAATGAACGACCCCCAAGGATCTGTTTTTCTGTTCTTTTTCAAAAAACAAATTTAATTTTTGTAACATACCAACATTAACCTGTCTAATAATGGCTTAAAATAGGATTGGATATACTGGTGGCCTGAGCTGTTTTTTAGGTGTCAAATGCTGCATACACACAAAATATTTTGAACGACACAGACCGCATGGCAGTATTTGCATCTATTGTAATATTATAATGTATAATTTGGATATGACTTTCAGAAAAGGCGGAAACGTACAAGTATGTTCATAATACCACACAAGTTAAATATTTAATTATAGTATTATTATAGTTGTACGATTAGGGCTTATTATAACCTCATTGACGGCTGTTTTAGTGTTACATACACACAAATGATAAGCAATTAAATTTGTATGGTACCCTGTATGGCTCATGGAAATTAAAATTACTTTCCATTTGTACTACCTCTAAACATCTGCTCCTAATATCAACGGTTTTAAAACAACATTCTTGGAAAATTTCAGCACACTGGCTTTCAAGATCATTATGTAGATTTAAATGAATGGGTGCTCACTCAAAGTGAACACAAATACACTCTTTCACAGTAAGTTACTTAAAGCTTGTGCCGCGATAGAGGAAGATAATCGGCATCTGGGATCGCAACAACAACCTTCAAGTAGGAAACAGTACAAAAATTGGAGTCGTAACCGCCAGGCTACCACCCACACATTGTACTTTTTTATATGAACAGAAATTTCATTATTTTAGTAATTAACAAGTCATTTAAGGGTTCCTTCATAGACAAGGTAAAAGATGTTCTATTAAACCTACATTACCTAAAAATACAAGATTATAATAAAACACATACCTGCTAATAATATTTTGTTGGTTCTCTCAATATGGGCCTTTCTAACTTCCGGGTTTTCTTCTCTCTTCTCTTGCTGTTGTTCCCGTCTCTTGCTCAGCAGTCTGGAACGGAGGTCCTCCAATTCCTTATCGCCCGACGCCATTCCGCCGCTAGATCTCGAAGACGCATCTCTGTCTCTGATTTCTTTCTCTTTTCTATCTTTGATCCTTTCGGCTTCTATATATCTCTCCCTTTCCCTTTCTCTGTCCCTCACGGCGACGGATTCCTTGTCTCTGTGGGATTCCTGCTTTTCCACCCTCCTTTCCCTTTCTCTGTAAACATCCTTTTCTCTGTATGGTTCCTTGTATCTGTCAAAAAAATAAAACCCTTACTGTAGACATAATAACATTTGATGTTTACACTTACAATAGGAAAACTTTGAAGAGAGATCGTTACATTACTGACACATTTAGATAACTGCCAATGTGAAAGGTCACAGAACTTGAACTCAACACAACAGTTTGTAGCAAAGTTATGATGAATCTTAACTATATAATTGTATGAAGGAAGTAATTTTAATAGGGACGTCAAGTTTGAAGATAAAGTTCAAAATAGAAAAGTGGCTGATAGCAGGGTTGACAGTGCCCTAGGACGTATCTTGAGAAATAACAATTTATAATTTAAAGCTAGGTTGCTAGAGAATAACGCAATCTTGTTAACATCAATGATGTAATATTCTGAAATATACAGATGGAGACGAAAAGAGATTTGTAGTGTAGATACAGTAGAGGTAAGAGCTTGAAGAGAGTGTTGAAAGGAAACTTTGAGAGGGATCAATCAATTTTTCCTCAAGAAGGGTAAAATAAACGGGAGAAGAAGCTTGAGAAATGTAATTTGGCTAGAAGTGTCTTCTAGAAGAGAGCAGGGACCATTTTTTCTGCCTACCCTTTACAAACGTGGGTGATGGATGAAGAAAATTGATTCAGGCCCCATGTTATTTGTATTTTGTTGCAACTTGCCAACTAGCAAACAATAGAATCAGATTTGGATTAGAAAATAAAAAAAATCTCACCTGTAAGATTCCTTTTCCCTGTAAACATCCACCTCCTTTTCTCTACTATATACATCCTTATCCCTAATGTTATTATAACTAATATCTTTTTCTCTATAGTGCTCCCGATCTCGCTCCCTATACATATCCTTCTCTCGGACGTACTCCCGTTCTCGGTCCCTCTCTCTTTCCCTCTCCCGATCTCGGTCCCTGTAGTGTTCTTTACTATGAAAAGTTTCTCGCTCCACCATCCTTGGTACGTCGCTGTCCTTCTTTGGTCTGGTCTCTAATTTATCTCGATCCCTACAAAGACACGTTTAACCTAATCGTATAATGCACCAGTAAGAAAGTTAAAAGATCAAATTCTAATACAACAAAATTCACGAAACCATAAAAACCTTTTTGCAAACCATATGAAATAAAATGGAGTGCACAATAAATAAAACAGAATGTTTTATTTTTGACAAATACATTCTGTCAAAACATTTTATACTCAGATCCGTTTTTGTTATAATAGGGTTTTGACACCATTAAAAATAAACTGCACTTTGTGGACATTTTATTAGAAAATGGCCCGAGAAAGCATTTTTTTTTTAATTTACAGCTAAAATATGTTTTTTTTTTAATAAACACAAAGCCTTGTTTCACATTGTGCTTGCAAATAAACAACACATTTTAGGTTTGCGTTAAATATGTTTTTAAAGAACAATTTTGAGACTAATTATCGGTTTATTTTACTGAGAATTTTAGTAGCTTTGACATTCGCTACAACAGGATTCAATCTTTATTATGAAGTTCTTTATGTAACACATTATTTAACAACAGGTGGAACTTTTATTTTTGTTAAAATATTCAATAGAAAAAGGAATGCTCAATTCCTTACATTAATATTATGATGCGTTACACCTTTTGTGTTTAGATTAAAGTGGATTGGAGTTGTTTAATACTTATGAAATATTCGAAACACTAGGATTCCATTGCTTATTCTGCATTTTGCTACTTTAGCAAAGACAACCAATACAAATTACTCAATGTCAAAATGTTTAAAACGAATATCATTACAGAGTACTGCACAGGACACGAAATAACTCAAAATCGGGAATATTCAGTATAAAAATGCATTAGAAACGGTAGTGTAGGGTACGCGTACCTGAAACTGTGTTTTTTATCCCGGCGGGAATGATCTTTTCTCCTAGATGATTTCCCATGCCTACTAGATCTATCTTTTAAATTTCCAGCCAATTTAGCTTGAGGGGGTCGAATATCTAATGAATCTGTAGCATCCATGTCTTCATCTGATAAACTAAAAGCAAATAAAAAGCGTATAGCAGATCACTGCGAGAATAAACGATGAATCACATTGCTAGAAAAAGTAACGTTATTTACCTAAAGTCAATTTCTTCCTGTTGTACGGGACTCCTTGCCAGTTCGCCATCTTCGCTCTGATCATCGTCGTAACTATTCATTATAACACTTAGCTCACAATTTTAAAACAAACTAATAAATTAACAAGTATAATAATTATATTTCATAAGCCAGTACAATGGCGGAAAACCAAAACACAAAACGTAACGAAACGTACGACGGCAAAACCGCGTTCGCTCACAAAAAAATGTCGAATTCGTTCATAGACAAAAAGTTGTATTGTAACCATAAGCAACTAATTTCTTCTTCTTTTAATATTATGGAAGATGGTGGATGGTAAGAACTGTGAGGCGAAGCAAGTTAAAGTGTGTAAAATAATTAATAATATCCTCGTATTTATGCATATTAGGTATTTAGCATTTTAGTTTATATAACAGTACTGCACTAAACATGAATAAATAATAAACATTATAATATAAATAATAGCTAAATAAATATGACTACATCTCCAGACGCTCCGTTGTTAACTTTTTTTTAATTTACAATGATTTCTGAATAATTCTATTTTTGTGATATTAAATTAATTCATTCAACCATAATTGTTGTTCTTTTTGCATTAAGTAAATATTTTATGACTATTTTGTTATTTAACTAATGAACCGAATGAACCTTTGTTCAGAAATGAAGAACCTTTTTTGAAATAATGAATTAATATATAAAATAAGTATAAGTTGGTTTAAGTCTCAGTTTAATTAAATAAAACCTTGTGTGTATTGAGACCTTACTACTTATATGTTTCTAATGCTGAAAGTCAGGGACTAATATATAAGCAAGCCATATTATTATGCTCGAAATGGTTAGCAATAGTAAACATCCACTTACAAGAGATTGTTCACCATATAATTTGTGATGATCGACTGATCAGTCTCAGCCATCTGTCGATAGGTGTTATTTAAGCTCACCAACAGCTTCGTTTGAACGCAACCATAGCCCATACAGTGGTCCTCGACCTTCTTTAGGTTGCCTACCTACTTCTTGTCAGTTCATTATTCTAAATTAAGATCTTACCGACCTCCGTAGCCTAGTGAAATAGGCGTGGACTTCAGACCACGGGTTCGATCCCCGGTAGGAACATTACAAAAATACTTTATAGTACTTACCATAAAACTCATTATTCAGAAAATTTTGCTCAGTAAATATCCAATTAAGTATTTTTTCTGGAATCTCTATCTTAAAAATAGAGCTTTATTTCTCGTGGTCATCGCATCATGCATGAACAGCTGGACCAATTGGGCTTATTCTTTTTTTGGTGTGTTTGCTGTTATCAGAACATTCTTATGAAAGAAACGAAAAAAGTTGCGTGGATCATTAGAAAACTTGAACTTAGGTTTTTCTGTAAGCATTTTATTTTGACAATATACACTATTCTATTTTTGAATTTTAATTGACGTTTGACAAACTGTCAGTTGATAGATAGTTGGTGTGATCGACAATGCATAGAGATGTATGATCATGAGTATGATAATACCAGAGTTCTATAATAATATTATAGTGGCTTACTCGCCCTGTATTTTATCAGTCCTCAAAATGACACAATTAACCACTCAATTAACACTATAGCAAAATAAGAATAACATTTTTGCTTTTTGTTACTATAGTAAACAAATACTGAAGTATAAACAATGCGCTAAGTAAAAAGGTTCAATTCCATTACATTTGCAATATTAATAAGTTATTTATAATGGTAAATGAAAATTTTCTGAGTCATCGTTATGAATGTTTTCGCCGCATTAATGAAACACAATAATTGGAAGATCACCCGCACACCTCCCGCCCCCCTCGCCTAAGTGGACACAAATTTAAAGTGAATTTTCTTCATATTAGCCACTCTATATTATAGAACTCTTTGGATAATTCTACATACTTAAAAAGAATGTGTCCTGTAAACATTGTTCAAAAGAGAATGTATCAGTCTGAATCAAATTGATCAAAAATAGGTATTTAATTTATCATTGTACAAATTCGAATCCAACAGTCCTCGGGAAAGATAGTACAGAATAAAAAGCCTTAGAGTATGTAAAAATACAACTTTATTATTTACAATATTCATGACATTTACAACAGATTTTATCTCACATAAAATGTCAATATAAAGATCTTTTTCGACAAGAAATAACACCATTTCTTACATGTAGGTATGCGCTCTTCAATTAATGGCTGGATGATGATAACATATTGCAACAATTTATCCAAATTCTTGTATCAACAAAATTTTAGAACAGAGATAAAATAATTTGATTAAACGCCAAAACTGCGGTTGTGGTAAAGAAATAAATTATTATTACAAAAAGTTTATATCCGATTACGTGACTGAATGAAAAATTAACCAAATTCATAGTAGTCAAACTAAAGATCAGTGATTCTTAACCTTTTTGGAGGTATTGAAACCCACCAGCTTCATATGCGAATTCACTGAATCCTTCTTAATTTGAAAAGGGGTTCAGTGATAAGTTCTAAATATGAGTCAGGTGTGTGTCTTGACCTCCTCCGAACCCCTGGTATTCGATTGAACTCAGGTTAAGAACCACTTCTAGTATAATGTATAAAAGAACTTGATATAAGTTGTCGGACCAAAGGCCAAATCACACTATAGAAAACCGAACATCAGAAGTTGGATAAATATTAAAATTGTTACAGATTTCAAAATATCTCTAAACACAATTAGTCATTTGACTCAAATTGTTAATTAAACTGCTAAAATCTTGTCTGTCTTTACACGATTCATGATATTTTGTATATTTTTTTTAGAATCATAAAAATCCTTTTTTAAAATAAAACAGTAAAGGTGAAGATACTATCTTATACAATTCTTTGATTTCATTATTTTTTCCACGTTTACCGTATTGAGATTTAAACGTTTTGATAACAAAAAACCTTGACACCAAATATCATATTGTATTGATTGTTATCGTAGAATGTATTGAATTTCTCATAATATAGAACGCAATAAATTGACATCTGGCAACAATAAATATATTAATAATGGTAGCGTGATCACTAAGCATATAATGACACAAAAATTAAATTAAAAATTACATGGCACCTCACAATCAAGCTCCAGAAAGATTGACATTGCCTCTGCAATGATTTTGTCTATTCAAAAATCCAATTAAGTAATCAAAATAATATGAAGAGTGGGCAGAAAAACATGCGATGTCACTGTTTTTCAAAAATGATTTATACTGTTTGTTTGGTGTTTCTAGTCATGGGTGTGAGTCCTGGCACCTGACTAAAGCCCAGGCACAAAAAGTCTCTGCATTCGAAACGAAGTGCCTCAGGAGAATTTTAGGTATAAGATGGTACCACCGCATCACGAACGACGCTATACGCCAGCGCAGGCCAATCACTTCCACCATTACGGTGAGGAGATGGGCATGGCTGGCACATGTGTTGAGGATGTCGAATGATAGTTAGCCGAGGAGAGCGCTGTTTTTCCTCCCATCAGGGTCTCGAAGAAGTGGAAGACCCTCTCATACGCATTGCGCAAGATCGAGCGCAGTAGAGAGCTCTTGTTGCCTCCCTATGCTCCTGAGTGGAGCTCAAAGGGAATTTGGATTTGATTTCTAGTCAAAACCATTATTTATCGGAGTTCAATTCCCAGTCGGGTCAGAGTTTTTTTAAGTGTTTTATTTACACTTGAAATTTCTACCCGGGGTTGGCCTGTTTCAGATTGGACGGGACCGGTTGACTGGAAAAAATTGGCTCAGGCAATAAGTTCTGCCGGCTATATCGACACCTTTGTATAAAAAAGTGTTAATTTATGTATCTTCGAATAAAAGAAACCATATGACACACTAATCATCACAAACAGAAATAGAAAGCCAACAAAATGTTGATAAGACTTTGTTCCTAAAATTTTTCATTTTCAAAAGTTTTCTTACTGCATCTGACAAGATGACAAGTCAGATTCTCCAAAACTGGTCATGCGGGATATAAATAGTTAAATGTTAAAAAGTAACACTTAAGACACAGAGTTATATCAAACATTATAAGAATGGTTTTTTGGAGGGCAAAATAGTCAAAATAGGGTCGAAGGTGCATGGGACGAAGACAGATTTCCTGGCTTTGTAATATCCGGTATTGGACTGGATTTACAAAAGTCGAAGCGCTTTTTGCAGCAGACCAAGACAGGGAAAGATACTCTCAAGCGGAAGTTAACGTGACACATGAAGAAGAAAAATAGCTGGAATTTGAACGCAGCATAGAAAGTGTTTAACATTGTACAGCATTGTGCAGTTTCTCCTTGCTTCCCTATACCCCTATTCTTCAAGGGGTCAGAAATGGAATCTAGACGGACAAAATAAATTATTACTGCTAAATAAGATATCAAACTATAATCTCAAAATTAATGTTCAGTGACTACGCGCATTTTTTCTGTACACTCCATAAATATGTGACATGATCATTCAATAGCCGATTATTTCCATTAACACTTATTTTCCGTGCTATATAACGACATCAACATACGTGCAAAAAAATCTACCAGTTGATTTAAAAAAAAAACTTTAAAATTTACAATAAGATAACAAACAAGTTTTAACTTCATTAAGAGCCAATCACGGATAAATTTATAAAATGTAAACTAATTTAAAGAAGAAGAAGAAAACACATTATCATGAGTACAATAAAATCACTTAGCCTAAAGATACAATACGACGTTGATAATTTTAAATTTGCATGCAGTGAAAAAAAAATACATAAATATCCTATGTAATTTGAAATTATCAACGTTTTATCGCGAACGTAAAAACATCACATTTATAAAAATATATTTACATTTCTTTACAAGTAAGCATTTTACTTTTCACCAAGTACATGCAATAGTGAGATAGACGACATAATATAATCTATTTATAAGAAATCACATTTTTGTTTTTTTTTTCGTAACTATCTTGAGAGCTGTTTGATTTCATGAATAATTCAATTATTATGTTCATCGAACGGATTTATGTCCCCGTCAAACCGAAAAATATACCAATGTGACTGAAAGAAATGTTATGAAGATTTTTATTTAAATAAAAACGGTTAATTTATTTTATTTCTAACTAAAATCTCGAAGTCGTTAACATTGCTATTATTTCCTCCCTATGCCCCTTCATGGGGGATCAGATAGGGAGAAATGTTCAATGTTTTTCGGTGTATTTTATCTATTACTCATGCAGTCGTCATTTGGAATAGAACATTAAGACCAAGGTCTTTGCTTATAACACTGACGAAAGATGTTAACAATCCCCAAGATAATGGTAATAGCTAATGAAATTGTCTTGATTTTTTTTGTCAATTCTTGTCAAATAATGTACCAGATTCTAATATACCAGACACAACTAAGAGAGAGGATAGTGATACTATGCACAATGTACTAGAAACGGCATATTTGCCTAAAATATGTCTAAGAAAAAGGAATCTGTTTTAAACAAAACCGTTTGTATTTGAAAAAAAGTCATTGCATTTTTTCCATGACATTTTTCCTAAGAGAATACAAATAATGAAGGTTTGTTATTTGGTATCCTGCTTGTCATAATAATAATAATAAACATCAAGATGGAAAGACACAAAAAAAACGGAATAAACATAGGAAATATGACAGAAAATTTCTACATTTTTGTTCCGAAACCCATTTCTAGCACATAGTAGTTATTATTCAATGGTAAAAACAGGAAACAAAACTCAATGGAACAATGGGACCAGAATAAAACCATTGATCGCTCAGAAAGTATGTTGTGCTGATGGGGTCACCACTTTGACGAGTGAGGAATGCAACGGAGAAGAAATCTCTCAAACATATTGGCCATAGTACACATAAATACACTTATGACATCTCTCACACTAAGCAAAGCTTGTGTTGTCAAAGAGGAAGATGTTCGGAACGCCCGAACTTCAGTATATGGAAATGAGTCATTTCAAAAAAAGCTTTGATGAAAGTATACGTTAGGAATAAAACAAACGGATAACCTTTTTTATTTAAATAATCATTAAATGGTTTGTGTAATATACACCTGATGTTTCTATGATACACAATGATCTTCAACAGGGGCGCCCTAGACTATTATCCTGGAGTGGTTGTTAGTACATAATAGATAAAATATTAATATTATTATAATCTGACTTATTGAATTAAATATTTGTTAGTGAAGGCACACATTCTTACAACAGTAACATTTTAATTATCTTCTATTTTTAAGCTTTCTTTATATTCTGATAAACAAAATTTTTAACGTTACAGTTGCACGATTTCTCTTCATCAAGAATGAGACTCATATTAATTTGAAATTAATAAACAAACATGATGAGTCATATTTTTTTTTTATATGGGATGTTATAAATGTAAAGAGCAGAAATTAGTGGTGTTGTCGATAAATCATATTATATTATCACACAACGCGAGTGACGCGACATTGGCAAATATTTGAAAATAAATTTGGACTAAGAAACACAACATTTTTTGTATTTTTAGTGTTTCGGATTACACTTTGTGATTTATGAAGACAAAACCTAATGAATGCTTAGGTTTTTTAGATGTAGCTTGTTAAAAAAAAACTGCCCGATTCCAAAAATCTGTTTGAGAAAGAAATGTGCTTGAGGATTTGTATATATTTCAACTTTAAATATACAATATATGTAATTTTGATAAATACATACATTTCAATAGAGATGAATAATTGTTAGAAAGAACCATTGAGCAAAGTAAAAATGTATAAGCCTATAACAATAATAGCGGAACTTTATAGACACAATAAATAATTATTTGCGGTTGAGTTTTTAGTCCATTTAAAGTGCTCAATATTAACTTATTTAAAAATCTGAACTCGTAAACAGCTGAATTTATGAGTTTATTGATAAGAATTTCTGACTTTAAGACAGTCAATTATATACATCAAACTACAAAATTTTGTAAAAAGTTACATTAAAACAATTCAAATCAATAAAAAAAATTTTTTCATAAATTTTAAACGACAAATGACACATGAAAATATTTTATAACCTTAATAACATAATATAGTACTATAATTATTATAATTCTTCATATAATATGTAATCAGGTACAGTAGTATTATACATTGCGAGAAAAAAAATCTAAAATGCGGTCGAAATTGAAAAAAAATAGTATAAGTAATGTACAATATTGGTTTATTGCGAAGTCGTTTAGGGTAAGTGTGACGAAATGGTTAGGGCAGTAAATGATAATTTAAGAACAGAAATCTTTTAAGATTTTTATTATATTAACTGGTTTTTGAAGACGGAATATCTGAACTTACTAATCAAGATTTGTTGAATACTAAAAACTTTTCGGCACACTTAACCCAAATGGAACTCAAAACATATTTACGGTTTATGGAAAAATGTTAACTTAAATCTTTTCGAATTATATGAACCAGCTCATCTTTCAAACAACATAATATGAATGAAAAATTCATCCATATTGGATGTCGGTATCACAAAGTACCTACTAACTGCTGGCTTTATGAACATGTCCAAAATATTGTATAAATTTTTACAATATATAGCAGTTACCACTCCAGATTTACACATATAGATTACCAATATACACATATAAAGTTTATAAATAACATTTTAATGGATAAGTATAAATATGCTGTATTTTAATTAAATTCTTTTTAAGTTTGCAGTACTCATTTTTATTTAAAAAAAATATCATATTTATAAGTATATTATAATTTTATTAAATGACGTTTTGGTTATTGAATATGGAGGTATAACATTATTGCTCACATGATTTTAAAAAAATATAGGTATAGCATTTAGATGAATTTAACTTTATATTGAAGCACGGTTCTAGAATCGATTCCAATTATAAAAAACACAAAATTGAAATCGTGAAAACTAACATGATTTGAAAAAAATAAAATATGAATCCAAAAAAAAAGGAGATTATAACCACAAACACAACAAAAACATATCTAAAATAACAAATTTTAATGTGTTATATTTGCACAAGTTTTCATAAAAAAACAAAAATTTAATTTAGCATTACACGATTAATTTGATTTGAAAGAAAACCTAAGATTCTAAAACTTCGGTATTCCAAAATATATTTTGTATTTCTCACTGGTAGGATGTTTAAACATTTCAAGGTCTCAGGTACTAGTACGACACATATCCGATTATTATAAAAGAATAAGTTAGAAACAAAAAAAAGGACTAAATATGGCTAAGCAGAATGAAAAGTCGTTTGTTAGAGAAATTAAAAATGTACAAATATAAGTTAACCTTTGGCCTCTTGACTTGTTACAAGACTCCGCTCGAAACAACAAAAATCCGTATCTATTATCAAAAATATTACGAAACTAACAAAATAATTAACACATCACTTAAAAAAGAAACTTACCATTAATAATAACCACTAAAATAACTATAAATAACATTGTTTTATCACCAAAATATGCACCAATACTAAAACAAGAGTTTTTTTTTATAGAATGGCAGCACTGATTTTAAAACATGTGAAAATAACAATAAAAAAAATAGTATGCAATAATGATCCATGGATTTTTTTTTTGAATTTTAAGTGATGATTTTTATTACGACTTCTGTAAATCCGACATTTACGTTATTCGAAAGTAAAAGTTTGTTTCAAATCCTCGTTGATCCAAGTAGTAATTGTTTTAAAATGATTTCGTTTGCCATTTGTGATTTGACGACGTACTCCTCTTTTGTATTGGCACGGTTAGACATAATATATAAGAATGACAATACTCATAACCATATCAAAAAAAAAAAGAATCAATAATATATACAAAATATATACGGGTAATTTTTATTCTCTCAATAAAAGAGTGATACGCACTATATCAAGTACACGCGGAATATAGACAAATCCATTTCGAATAACAAACCCCTCTCCTCCTAAATTGTAGGTTTGTCGATTTCAAGACTAGAACATACATCCATAAACAATATATACACGTAAGACAATCAAAACGTAAAAGGTTTCGTGTGTTGAATAGATATGGCAGAACTAACGGAAATTGTTACTATAAAACATCACCATGCAGTCTACGTTTTTGTGTGTAGGTACAAAATTTCTACAAGTTGCGGCACACGAAAACAAATCTATTAAGTCCAGCTAGAATCATGAAGGGTAACAGGTATATAGTGCGCACCACGTACATCATAACCTATTTACATGACAGAAATTAATTACGATTACAGACCACGTTAATGGTCTTTTAACATCCCGTCCACATACGAATCCCATTTTTGGTTTGGTGGGATATCCGAAGACGGGTGCGGGGCAAAGCTCTGTTCCTCGGGACTCCGTCCTGGTTCACTCGGTTTTCTGTTTACAATACAACTCCTTGAGGGATTTCAGCTCGTCTATGAGGGCTTTATTTTGATTCTCCAACACGGCCACCCTGTTCTCCAAGCACTTGATGTATTCCTTTTTCTTCCTACGGCATTCTCTCGCCGCTTCTCTATTTTTGAGCAATCTCATTTCTCTTTTCCTAGTCTGATCTTCTAACCCTGGTCCGGTTTGGGAAACTGAAACCAGATATCTCATTTAAATATCACGTTATAACACAAAATATTTCCCAAGCTCTAACATGCGGAAATGTGCCCTACCATTGGTTAGTGCCGAATCTTTACTTGAAACAGAAATCACTTGTGTGAAAAGAAAAAACATTGCAGTTAAAAAGCACTTGTTTTGAAAATACAGCATTAGGTTAGATCTTCAACTTTTGTAAAACACTACATTGTGTAGATTGCAGGGTGCATTTATACCAAATGAACATAGAGTGAGAGGTGGAAAATAGAGCACATTTCCTTGATCGTTGATAAAGAAATAACAACAAGAAAGAACTGTCGTAATTCTGTGTGTAATTCTTGCTTGTTATTGTTTCCAAAGTGTCCTGTATTAACCATAAAAGAAAGTATACTCTATTTCTAGATTCGTCTCTATGTTCATTTGGTGTAAATGCACCCTCACACTGTTGCATATTATGTTGTTGTAACAAAATGAATGACACAATATTCAGAACAAATTAAAAATAAATGAATGAACTAACGCTTTGCTCTATACAAAGGTGTCAAATCTGAACTGAGACTGACCAAGAACACCATCAGGGCGAAGATCAAGAAAAAGAAAAGAAAATCGATATAACCGGTGGGATTTATTACCTGAGTGATTATCTGAGATCTGAGACAGACCAACCCTGGGTAGAAATTTCGAATAAAAAATTCTCACTCGGCTGGGAATCTAGCCTGGGACCTCTTTATTACAAGTAAGCGCCTATACTACTACGCCACCGAGTTTGGTAATTATCTTCAAACAGAGCTTTTGTGTTAAAAGAGGTATACGTTCCAGATAAAAGAAAGATGGCAGAGAGTACCATGACTGAGGGGAAAACCTCCAGAGGACGACCACGCCAAGAATACCTGTAAAACCTGTAGTATTCAGACATGTCCTGTTCTGTTAATTATATGAGCAACTGAGAAGATCAGAACCCCTATTCTTTGTTTTATCGGAAGGTAGTCACGGTGTAAAGTGAGTATTACACGATACATTTTGTATGAAAAAGTCTATACGTATCGAATGCGAGAATCGCATTTGTTTCTAGAAAATTTCTGTGGCGGAGCTATACACGTTTCCCATACAAAATGTATCGTGTAGTACTCACTTTACTACCGTGACTACCTACCGATAAAACAGAGAATTGGGGCTCAGCTACGGATAGATCAGAGTGGAGAGACAGCGGGAGGGGGGAAAATTGCCGCTAACAAGTCCTAGGATTGTGACCAGAGAGAATTGTAGCCCTGATGTAAGAATAAGTGAGGTATGACGTTAAAAGAAGCTTGCATGGACAGAAAAGAGTAGACATCTGTTCTCTCCGCCTACCCCTTTTAAGGAGGGCGGCATGCTACAACATTTTTTTTTGTTTAGTTGACAAATAATAGATTATGTGGGGTGCCTCAGGAAAATTTTGGGTACAGAATGGTACCACAGCATCATGAACTACGGTATTCGCCAGCGCACCCATCGCTTCTACCATTATGGAGAAGGGATGCATTTGGCTGGGACATGTGCAAAGGATGCCGAATGACAGTTGGCCAAGGAGAGCGCTGTTCTTCCTCGCATCAGGGTCCAGAAGACGAGGAAGACCCTCTCACACCGTGTTCCGCTCCATCATGGCGGAGTTGAGGGATCTCAACATGGTGTGGGAGGAATTCATAAAAATTGGGCAAGATCAAGCACAGTGGAGAGCTCTTGTTGCCTCCCTATGACCCTAAGCGGTGCGTAAAGGGAGTTTGGATTGGATTAGTTGAAAAACATACCTGGTACAAAGAAGTTTCCTTCTTGCGTGGTTGCGTACTGCACTATAGCGCCTCCGGAACCAGCGTTGGCCATGGTTAGGGTGTGAAGACCTCCTTCTCCCTGAAGGGCCCCGGCCGGTATCACTGTAATACGACCTACGGTCACCACGGAACCCCACACAATCTTTTATTAATATACGGTACGCATGTGGGCTATTTCAATGTGCAATCTCTCAATGTTTTATGAAAGTAACAACAATCAAAATGAAAAAAATGATAAAACCAAACCAGCCCCCACCACCATAATGAATAGCATGGCTGCACAAAACTAAAATTAAATACAAATATCAACAAAATTTTGTACGTACAGTACGTTCTGTTAGAATTTGCAATAACAAATCCACATAAGTCAAATTTCGAGCTCCACAATGATATGATACAAAAATGAAAACCAAACATTTCCCCAAGCACACCATCAGATACCAACCAACCTATGTTCTTAACTATATGTTTTTTGAAAAATAAAATATAATTCAGATTTACTAAAACTAATTTGTTTAGAATAACAAATCATCTGTCATTGTAATATACAAATTTATTTACTTCAGGCAGCTTTTGTCAGTCAACCGGTCCAGTTCAATCTGAGAAAGGGAGCCAATTCTGAGTAAAAAAAAAAACAACTCAGAAATATTTGAACTGAATTAGGTATATATACCGATCCCGTGACTTTTTGTACGAAAGTCTGGTGCATAACCAAATTGAAATGGTTGATAGCTCAGTGCTATCAGTCGACGGCTTCCGTATGCTGTGCGTATTGGAGGTTATGGATTCGATTCCCGGTTCCGACCATATCCATTTTCAAAAATGTATTTGTGTTCACCTTAAGTGAGCCCAAATTAATTAAAAAAAAAATTGGTTTCCTCGTCATCTTCAATTAAATGTATAATTAGTTGTGAAAATTGACAATGCGACAGAAAGATTCCCATCTTAGTCAACTTTATAAAGAAACATAAAAAAAGAAAAAGAAAGAAAAACTATTAGGGTAGGTTAGTAAATAAGCCCTTTTCACCAGATAAACTTTCTAAAATTACATGCACAAAAATATACAGTCTTTACAAGAATACCTCTGTAACATTGAAAATGGCTCTTCATATGAAATGCATTGATTTTAACAACTACAGTTGTTAACATCATAGCTCCAACTCTCAATTATGGTTCGGTAAAAAACACACATCCATTCTTTCACACTGCGTTATTGAAATATAATAAATAATCATGAATAAATGTTAGAACAGAAAAAAAAAATGTTTACAGGTTTATCAAACCGAATAGTTCAAAATGAAAATGACATAAAACCAGAGCTCTTCTCAATCACTGTCATTCAGCATTCTTAAAATAAGCTACAACCATGTCCAACTCTCAATTATTATGGCTCAGTAAAAAACACACATTCACTCTTTCGCATTGCGTTATTGAAATATAATATGAATGAAAAAATGTTAGAACAGAAAAAATAAAAATATTTACAGGTTTATCAAACTGAATAATTCAAAATGAAAATGACGTGCGATTATAATGGGGTGTTGATTATTTAAAAAAAATAAAGCGATAATCGTTTTCACAGCGATAACATAACAGAACTGTGAATGATAATTATTAATAAACGCGGCCATAGAAATCATGATAGCCCAATTGCATACTATATATTACAATACAAAATATTATACTTACAAATATATCCAAAACATTGTTAAAATTATACTAAGGGCCGATCTTTCAATCGACCATTAAATAACCCAATAGTTAACTGACAATCAACTTTAAAGGATCCACTAACTCAAAACGGGTCTTTCATGTCAAATTTATCTATCCAATAGTTTTATTCTTTATTCTTTCTTATCAACCCGTAGGTCCCTTGCGGGACTCTTGGGACAAAGCAGTTAACAGACCATTAACTCGTTTTTTAAACGCATGTGGGAAAGAGATGTCTTACAGACACCATTTGTTAGAAAGAGATTACGGACAAGGTATCATGTGTTTGTTTGTACTGCAACTGTCAAGTCAAAATAATGTTTTAATTTATTTGTTATTTAAATGTTTTAAAAATTGAATCCAATCAAATATATAATATAATTCACCCATATTTTTCTGTATTAAAAATTAGTATTTCAAGGTTATTCCCATTGCTTTCTAATAATAATATTATCTACTACATGCGTCATGTTGTGATTTTGACATTTCACATAGCATTACTACCAAAGTGAGATATTTTTATAAAATAGACGATATTTTTGTATGGCATAGTTTCTATTTTGATGTTTTATAGAAATCATTGTAATCCGATTTTAAATTAGTCGAAAAAAAAATCGGCTCTCTCATAATAAAAATCATCAACATTCCCAAAAAACGGTATCAAAACAGACAAAATTAACAAAATAAAATCACCATTTTGACTGTTCTTAATTGTCTCTTAGTGCGCTATTGGGAGGTGGAACAGCCCGCTAACTTTAATCGTTCATTAAGGGGTTTAATGCCCCTTAATGAACAATTTAATGCTTGACAGTTGAAAGATCCGTTTTTTTCTCTAACGGGGCATTAGTGAGTTAATCCTCCATTAAAACTTATTGGGCTGTTTAATGGTCGATTGAAAGATCGGCCCTTAATATTAGAGAATTTCTAGTTATAAATATTAAAATACCCATAGCATGACTATTACTCACGCAAATGGAAAAAATCAAGTCTACAGACACATTTTTTTAAGATGAACCATACACATTTTCGTCTTACTAAAATTATAATATCTTAAATAGATCTCAATTATGAGTAATTGTTCACGCTAGGAGTACGGATGCTAAGATTTTGACAGAAGTTCGTTTGTTTGATAACTAAGTGTGTCCTTCTTTTGCTACTACATAGACTCCTTCCTGCCCATGTCAATATCCCTCAACAGCTGTGATTTGAAGGAGGAACTGAAAACAGTATGGATGGAAGTGCCAGGAGTTTGAAGTTCAGATTGACATTAGTTCAATACGAAACAAACGATCTTCCATATTTAAAATGTTTTTTTATGTACTAAAGGAAGAAAGTGAGATCCAAATATATTCATATTAATTTAAAACTTTTAAAAAACTATTTGATCACAATGCATATTGTAAATTTTTATACTTCAAAAACTACTTGACTACAGAATTTGTTGATTGATTAAACACAAAAAAACTACATGGCTTCTTTCGTAGCTTCCGTTGTGGAGTAACCAGCTAAGAGGTCGATGGATGTCCACTATCTTACTAAAGGTATCAAGGCAGCAGAATGTATCACACATCCCATAGTCAAATTCCATTCCATTGTGTCTCCATCATTTTCTATAATACCATAATTCTCTAGAACCCTTATTCCGAATCTTTGTGGTCCGAGTAAGAACTTTTTTGTATGAAAAAATTGTCATCGGCTTAAGTGAATTATGTTCAGAATAGATGGGCTATTCCTTGAAGAGATCTTTAAATGTATAAAATTCTGATACATAATCCAATTGATACAGTGATATTTAATATTAAAATGGTAAATTAAATTTTGTTTTAATCCTATTTCATGAATTGTTTTAAAAAATTTTGCTAATTAGATTGACGCCATATTGAAGTATTATTGCAAATAGTTAATGCCGTAAGTGTTATTGTAATTTATTCTAAATGTTTTTTGTTAAAATGAAACCTAACTATGCAGGATTGGTTAAAGAGTAAGTCGGATGATTGAGATGAGTTTTATCATAATTTAGACATTTTGCACAAAATTCAACAAAGTATTTCAGGGAAAGTGCAACTTAAAGCAAAATGTTCCATTCCTTCGAGGAGTTGGAAACGTCTACAGAGGATCAAGCTTAGAAAGAAATGCACTACATTATTAAAATTTGCCCTCGAGTCCATTTCTACGCACTAAAACTGTCATAAAGTAACGCGAATCTTACATATACAAAAAAAAAAACAGTTTGTCTCAACTATTGTTTTGCAATTTAGTTGTAAAATTTTCATATAATGATGAATTTAACCAGCACCTAGACGTAGTTGCATTCTATATTAAGAGGTCTAACGTAAATTGTGAGATTTTTAAAAGGATGTCATGAGAGTGTGAATCCTCCACCAGGTGAAGAGATGTGAGACAAATAAACAGAAAGAGATAGAGAGAGAAGGATGGAGTGTGAGTGAGACTGACCTGCGGGGAAGGGCAAAGACGGGGGAGGCAGCGCAGATAGTTCACTGTCACATTCGGATGAGTTGGATTCCATGCGACCTTCTGGAACGTGCATACAATCAAACACTAAGGCTTTATCAACTCTGATTTAAAGCACTACTCAAACTTCGGTCTTAACTATTGCAAGGACGATTGTTACAGAGTGAACATTAACCCATTGAATGCCAAGGTAGTTTCATAAACCAAACTGTGTGGCCACCATACAAATGAACAACTATGGAAAACTACATTACGAAATCTCCATAGTAATAATTTTGGTATGATCGAACATTGATTAAAAATACTGTATAAAAAATAACTTGACATACTTCATATATGACTTATTTTCTACTACACCAACATCTCTTGAATTTTTTTCACAGCTATACAATCATAGCCAACCCATTGAACTTTGTCCCTCCCTCAGAATCAAAAATTGCTATGTTAACTTATTTGCTAAATTAAATTCCGTGTTTTATTAAGATAAAAAAAATCACCGTCTATTAGGATAAACAGAATCAGCAAGCAATGCTGTATTCATATTATTAGAATGTTGTATATGGATTTATTACTTATATATTTTATTATTCTAGATGTCGAAAATCGGAACGAAAGTTAACACAACAATTTTTTATTTTGAGGTGGATCAAAGTTCGACAGGGGGGTCAGCTAGTTCAAAATATTTATTATTTTTAGAATTTATCCATTTCGTATTCCTCCCGATATCAATCCAGAATGTTCATAGGCCTCTCTTTTACTAATCAAAACATGCAGAAAACTGGATATAATAAAGAGAACAGCTTTTTTTCTAATGAAAAATTTGCTGTAACAAATTTTGTATTTTAGTTTAGCGTTTGTAAAACTAATACTTAGTAAAATTTTTCTTAAATAAACATGGTGTTTATCTCTGACATAAAGATATAAAGAAAAAATATTTTTTTTTAGAAAACGTAATATGATATATCGGAGGGAAATCTTGTGCGACAGTAGCTGGTAACACCAAAAAGCGAGGGCTGTGTTATTAAAATATAGAAGTACAACTGGGGGAAAAAACAAGCCAATCAAATAATTACTAATGCAGTAATAAAATAAAAAAATATACAAAGTAACATGCACATGCTGATGACTACTTAATTACATCCCAAATTACATTCCTAATCGACTACAAAGTGACAGACAGCATCAACCCACAGTTCAAGACTACATTAAAAAAGTATAATAATCTTTATCAAATTCATTATTTAGCAACAACGCGAATTCATATGAATCACATTTTATAGTTTTCGACATAAAACTCAGAGCGTTATATTTTAATGAAATATTCCGATACACTCGTAATAACGGGTAATAAAAGTAAAAAACGGAAATGCGATATGAAACTAAATAATAATATGCATACAATAATATTGAACTGATTGTGGCTTAGCACTAGACTATCCAAAATAAAAAAAAACAGTAAGTACCTACATACTAATACAGAACAAGTTTCCAAATTTATATACATTGAATAAGATGATGAATTATTGTTGCTAAGTTTCCAAAAATATTATATACCTATCGTGTCATTAGCAACAATATCATCGGAATATTACCAAAAACAGAATGATTTTATTTACCAGCGATTTCAGCTCCGCCGAGGTCGCTGAGGATCTTCCTGTACGAGGGTCGTCTGGTGAGCAAATCTCTCCGTTTCTTCGGACTCTCATCGTCGGTCAAACTCTCTTCACTGCCGGACTCCATCTGTAGAGGGTCACTTGATAATCTCGGTTCAGGTTTAATCTGAAGATATTAGCAATTAGGGTATAAGCCCGCGCCATACAACAGAACCTGACTATGATAAGATTCAAGCATTCTCCGACAGCATCAGGGGCATGAATACTGCTTATGAATTCGGACCCCTAAATCTATATTAAACATAGCATATCTGTATTATGAAATAATATCCATAGTTGATAGTTGACTGAAACTTTTCAAAGCTTATCAGTGTTAAGAATTTTTCAAAGCACTTCGAACCTTCAATACATAGGTGCCAGTATAGAGTGCGGAACTTAATGCTTGAAACATTCTCTACCAGTCAACCGGTCCCGTCCAATCTGAAACAGGATTCCAACACCGAGTACTAATTTCGATAAAATTCTGACCCCACCGGGAATCAAACCTGGGACCTCTTGATACTTACTTTTGTAAAATTGAACCATTAAGTATTCTTTCACCTATTCTAGTTCCGTTGCATGGAAATCTGACTAGCTCTAAATGTAGTTCTTCATTATAGAAGTTGAACTAACTTCACACCTAATATGGATTTTTAGCGAAATATTTCAACCAAATCAGTACCTTCATAAAATAAAAACTTACCTGTAACGTTTGCAAAGTACCCTGTGTGGTGTGTATGACGGAGCTGGGCTTGCCGACCAGTATGACATTTGTCTTATTCGGCAACTGCACCGATTGTATATTTCCCGAAGTCTGGATGACGGACTGCTGATTTGGTTGGATGACGGATTGGGTCTGGAAAAACAAAAATGATAGATGTAAAAATAAAAGGATTTGTCCAGTATCGTACCTAGTGAAAAACACCCGACCGGGAATCATCTCCATTATCATTGTCACATAAAATTATAAGAAGCTGTACAGTGTACATTCATCCTATAGGCTAGTGTTACAACTCCGGTTATGGGATTGGATTTTCAAAAAAAAATACAGACTCATGATGACTGTGTTTTGTAGATTTGGGTTGGCAACTGACCACCTAATAGCAAACTGTTATTAATGTAGAAGTGCTCATAAAAAGCCAGCCTTTGGAGCAGCTGTAAAAGGAATTTGAAACCCCATAGTGGTTTAAATTCAAAACTAGCTGTTAAGATCATAACACATTAAAGATCCAGACTAGACCTCTAAGTCAGAATTATCTATTTATAGTAATGTCTAATGATTGTTTAGTTTTCCTTCTTTGTCTACAAGCTTTCTTATAAAGTGAGAATCTCAATTTTCAACAGCTATTTCACAGGTTGGCATACTGCTATCAGATTACACTTAACAAAAATTTCATCCAAAAAAAAAAACGTTGTTTTTTTGTTTTCACCCATCTGCCGCATTTATATTATTTAAACAAATTTTGCTAGCGAAAATATCATTGTTAGGACAGATGTTTCGATATGGAAAAGAATAATATTTAAATTTTATTTTTTTGTAAACACGATAATGCTAAGTTTTATATAAGTACATAAGTACAAACGTAAAATATTGAAATCTGAAGAAAAAAAACAGGCAAAATCTCTTTACAACAAATGATACTGAAAATAATCAAATTTTTGATGTAATGAACTTTCGATTTGATTCCGAAAATCATTTGTACGCCGCTCCATTTGCTAACTGCCATATGCCGTCACATGATTTTCATAGACAGAATGCTCTGGTGAGAGAATAGAATGAGCACCATCCAGACCTCGCAGACCTACTAACTAAAATGAGATTACAACCAAGTAGACCTCCACCGACTACAGGAAGATCTGCATGATAACATATTGATTAACATTAGAGGTTGGTTATTTCTCCCCTATGCGTGGGGTCAAAAAGGGAGTAGGTACAGATTTTATGTTATGAGCTCACTCCCTGCCCACACCACCTGGATTCAACCTACCCCGAAGAGTGTAAACTGCACCAAATAGAATTCGTAATGGACACGGCAGATGTGCAGACTTCATTTAAAATGCAGTTGGCCGGATACCCCGGAGTGTGACTGAGGAGCAGAGAGAAAAACTCTGTATCCCATATTTTGTCCAATTGCAATCTCAGAGGTTACGAGGGAAACCCCTGTATATTCCTGACCAAAGCAGCGACCGAATACTTGCAAATCTCTGAATATAATTATGCAATCTATAACATTACGTAAAATATGAAATTGATGTGATCCTATAATATGACCACATGATAGATAAATAAATTTATACAAAATGTATTGGAATTAGTGTTGCTGTATATACAGATTTCGGTCAAGAATCTACCTATTTTGGACTACTTAGTGTAGGAACCTATATACAGATTTCAGTTAGAAATCTACCTATTTTTGGAAATTTTTCATTTGATTTTTTAGTCAACTTTTATCTTTGCAAATATCAAAAACTAATTTCGACCACTTTTTGCCAGTTCGTCATTTATTTCTTAAAATATGAGTTGGCAGCACTGATTGTAATGTGGTTGCAACAAAGTTTATCTCAATTAATTGAACGAACAAATTGAATTAATCTACAATTAATTCAATTTGTTTTCAAAACAATTTTCAACAAAGCAAATTAAATTTTACTCCAAAAATGAAGTTTTTAAAGAGGCTTCATCAAAATCAAATCAAACCTCCCTTTGAACTCCACTTAGGAGCATAGGGAGGCAACAAGAGCTCTCCATTGCGCTCGATTGCGCAATGGAGAGCTCTTGTCCTATGAAAAATTATGAAAGTAATTTTCATCTTTCTTTATCTCTAAACTCCTTAATTATAATATTCAGTACTAGCTTATATACCCGTCTTGCTTTACATTTTTGATTCCGATTGTCAGGCTTGATCGGTAGGTAATTAAACAGGTTCTAGTCTAGCTTCCCATTGCTTAACAGACCTCTATAACTGACATAAGCACAGAAAAAGAAGAATGACACTTTTAATGTTTATTAAAATTTTGTATGAAGATCCTAAAAAATAGGGTTTTTTAATTAGCTCTAAATATATTAAAGTTAATGCAGCAAATTGTATTAAAGAACCTTCTCCGGCATTTTGCACGGCTCTGTGCAGATTCATATCTGACGTAGCATTTGTATTTTGAGCGTGATGCTATGACATGCGGTAAAAAGCAAAATAAAAAAACATTTCTGAATTATTATTTAGATAGAGAAGGAGGGGCTAATGCGAGTTTTATTTAATTTCCCAATTTACCACGCAACTTTCTTAATTTTTTATTTCATAAGAACCTTCTACTGATAAAAACCAACACGACAAAAAAAGAATTAGTGAAATCGGTTCAGCCGTTTAGGCGTGATGTTCACATATACGATAGAAAGCAGACAAACATTTCTCAATTATTATATAGATAGATAAAGAATATTCAGTATTATAAAATGATGTTCATGATCCTGTATCGTGATAAGAACAGTACATAATTTTAAAATGGCAATGCTAATGTTTCATATCTAAATTTTTGGCTAAGGGTTCACACCAACCCATTTTTTACGGCAAAAAATCAACTATATTTATTCTACTGGCACCTTTTCTATTACATCCGTCAAAATGATTAGCAATCATGCAAAAACGAGCTCCTATTTGCGCCTCGATCATAGTAGCCAGAAAGTACTGAACCAATCCGAATCCAAGGTACTCGTCATGCAAAAGGGGTAACAAAAATGTTGGCTACATTGTTAATTTAAAAAAATAAGATGTGGCAACATTGAAAAAAACGTTCTATTTACTTTTTATCTCCAAATAAACATGCCGCATCATTTAATCCAGTAATTTGAGTTAAACCTTATCTGTGGTTAGAACAAAATAAAAATCTATAAATACTATTTTTGTGACTAATGACAACACAATGGGTATAGTTAATATCCTTGGCTAAAGGTTCACACCAAGCCAACTGTCACGAGCCGTGACTAAAAAAGAAAATAAAAGTTAATATCCTGGCCACAGTATAGATCCTATGAACTTAAAAGTACTACATACTAGAATAGACATTCGGAACAAAACACTTGAAATTCTCTGTCACTGTTTTTGCTTATAAAGTGAAGGGCACTAGATGCGACAATAGTGTGGGCTGCCAGTAAAAAAAATTATGAATTTACAGGACACCATGATATACACTGTTCTTACACCAACAGTATGTACAGATCATATATATGGTTGCAGAAAACTGCATAATTAAAGAATTCAGAAAATAAAAAAAAGCATCCTAATTGAGCTATCTACCTATTAGAAACACAGAGAAAGCTTAATAGTCATATTGGATTCTCGTTATACCTGAGAACTTTATATCGATAGCATTAATTGTTAATAAAGATTATCACAAAGAAATAAAATAACAATCTTAAAGCAAGATAAACAGTAAGTAGCTACAGTACAACATTCACATCAAAGTTTTATTATCTATAGCTCATACAATTTTGTTGTTGCTTCTAAATTAAAACAAATATGTCAACTGTCAAAAGTGTTTTATCTGTCAACAGATTCAATATTCACAACAATATTAATAAGTCATCCCATTCTAGTGGAATAATATAGAAGTTGAGTGACTCACCTGGGCCGAAGGAGCTTGCGCTGGGACTATCTGAATACTGGTAACCACATGGGCAGGGGCTCCCGCAGAACCCCCTTTCAGCCCATCTCCTGAGCCGTTTTCTTCAACCATCCCGTCCATAACACGGATCGGGGCCTGCAACAAGTCATGCCCAAGGTCATCAAAACATAACTATCACAATAATATCACATTGACAAGATGACTACACCACTTTTCCATTATTTACGCAGTACGCAGTGTTATTTGACACGAATGGGCAGTCAAGACAAAACCCTGTTGCTGCGCGCTATTCTAATTTTATACATGATATATAATATGACGCCATCAACCTAACAAAATAATATTAAATGTCAACACTTTAGTATTAGAGTACAATAAAAAGAGAGGCTTAGCATATTGATAACAAGTTGAAGTGGTAATGTGGAAGAGTTAATAATCGAATCCATGTTGGGTTGTTTTTCTTCAGCAGAGTATTAAAAGAATCGTTATACTCACCAGTTACGTATTACTCGTCACGGACTCTCTGCGCTCGGAGTGGGCAGACCAAACGGTACGTAGTAGCCACGTCAAATACAAGTTAGTTCGTCACTGGATGAATACTCCAATAGTATCGCGTCATTCCAATATGGCGGCCTGCATGACACTACTGCGCATGCTCCGTAGCATTCCCCTCTCCCGCCACTTGATATATATTTTGAAAATAGGTTTATCATTTTAGCAGATTCTATTCACTTTTGCCCTCTACAGAACACGATTTTTTAAACTTTTCCATCATATGTGGGATTTTAAAAATCTTGAACTTTTCAATCATTATAATATTATTGTTTTACGTGTTGATGCAGTCTATTCACACACATACACGACATATTATGATTATCTTCTGTTACCTTATCATACAAGCCATGTTATCTCGAAATAAAATAATATCATTGCATTCCCTATAATTTATAATCAGTATATGATTAAAATATTTTCTCCATTTTCAATTTTATAGGTAGAACACATACTTACCTATTTTTATGAGCTTTACCTTAATACCGAATTTCGGTAGGTACTAATAAAAGGAGGAAAATCATAAATAATAAGATATCTTATTATTAGCTGTAGCTATGTTCGCTCGTTAACAAGTACATATGGATATTAAGCTGGTACTCTTGGACGATCCCATTGTATATATTTTCCTAATGGAAAAACTACTTCGTTCGTTATACAAGCGCATATTGTATAGGTACTTACCTACACAATTGTTTTGTTAGGTTGATTTTAGGTGTTAATAAGCTTTTTCCTTACCTGTTTATTATTTTTATTCAATAAGTATAAATAGTGGGAAAGCTTCGATGTGTGTGTGTGAGTCATTATGACTAATACCTACAATATGATAATAATCTTTACTATCTCATTAATGCAACGCGAATTATAATGCAAGTGTATTATCTATTTTCATTTTTCTCTATAGAAAAGTGTATCGTGATTAATTATCTATGATCATAGCCTTCAAATGATCATTATTTATTTAAAATAAGAACGCGATTAAATATTAATCGAATGTTTTTAAATTTAAACAAACCTTTTTTCCATTAACTTGTCCAACATCTGTAGCGACGAGACGTATTATAATATTATGAAGAAGCGCTGAAAAATAAAAGGAAGATAAAGCAGCAGACCATTCCAAGTTTTACAGCAAAGTAAAATAACATCCACACGGTTAACAATAAGGTAAACACAGAAATAAACGATGACGTCATGTCACGGTGGCGTCGGGGCGTGGGAAGGCGCTTGAGGTGCGGGGAAGTATCTGAATTACGTCACCCGGCTTGCCTATATTCTTTGTACATGTACATCTACAAATGAGTGTCAGTCAGTACTACTCAGTACCATAATTTATCATAGCAAGTTAAAATCTAGCTTCGCGTGAACTGATACGGATACCCCGTGGATGAATTAATTGTGGATATTATAATATCTAATGCACTTTACCTTAATAAAACAATGTTACCATTCAAAACATGCGATCTGTCTAAATATCTAACTTGAAAAAGGACGATAGGATAAGGTATACGTCGAATCAACTCTTTGATGCAATCATTTTAATCGATATTTTGTGATGAAGGTAGTGGATGAACCCGGTTCGAAATCCACTGTCAAGACCCTTAAGAAAATTTCTAACTAGAATCTTATAAAATTCTTAAAGCGGTTAATTTTAACAAAATTTTGAAAAATGCCCATTCCGGTAGGTTATAGGTTCTGCTATATTATTAATATTCAACAATAAGTAGGTATAACCAATTTTACTTAAAACACGGTCATGAAATTGAATACGATTCCGTATGTTACTGGGCTAAGCTTTGTACATGAAAATATAATTATAAAAGGTTTGCAGAGACCGAAATTTATAGCAATTTCTCATGATATACATAGTATGTACGTATTTGTGCAGTTTTTACCTACTTAAAAATAGTACGTTTATGTTCGACTGAGGCAATTGCGTCAGTGGGGCAAATGTGTCAAACAATTCCTACAACGTTCTTATGAATAATAGTATATATACTATATAAAGTGCCGTCTATTGGAATTGTTGGTGAGAATTTTTATCTCCAACATGGGACTCTGAAGCCTTTCTGAAATGTCTTCTTCAAAATTTAACCCTGTGTACCTACTGTGTACCAGATTCACGTTCCGCTTTTTCAAGGCATAGTCGACGTCTCACTCATTTTTCTCCGGTAGAATGGAGCAAGTTGAATATAGTTACCTGTTATATTCATAGGAATGTCGTAGGGATTGTTTACACAGTTGCCCCACAGTCGCAATTACCCCAGCTGACCATATAGGATATAGGTACTTATACTTTAATAACTATTTCAATATACTTTCTGAAGAAAGTAATTTTTAAATATTTAATGAAGTATTTTGTTTACGTCTATCCCTAAAGCATAGATCAACAAAATATAAAATGAAATTCCGAACTCAGGACCCCTATTCTGTAGGTTTTTCATACAAAATGTATCGCCTAATAGTAACTTTTTTTCAAGTGACTACCCTACACTTGCTACAGAATAGGGGTACTGGTATTTTGTTGCATATAGGTATACCTACCTATTTTAGAATGTTATTGATCAGGGGTAGAAAACTTTTGTTTTTTTCATTTCATCATCTTTTTTCATATTTGAGTATTAAAGCGCCTGGCAGAGACATCTTTTAAAGATGCCGAATAAAGTTTAGCTTATTATACTGTTCTTCCATTCAAACAAGAATATTTTGAGATTGATAGTTTTACTCGGATGAGATTTCAATCATAAACATTAGTAGTAGCAAATCTCGATTCAATTTTAAATGTTTTCCCGTCTACTAAATAAAATGAAATGAGTCATACATCCATGTGCCATGGCCAGGGACTTCACAGGGTGGTATGACGTAATATCCCATGACGTCAGCCCGCCTAGCTTACGTCATTCTCGCCTGTTGTACCGGGTAGGAGGTACTTAGCTTTAATATTGTTCGAACTCACTTTTCAACCAGGAAACAGTGTCTTCTGGTACTTGTGTGTAGTAATGCTGACGTTTTATCTTCACATAGTTTTTTTTTTTTTTGTAGAATAATGTACCTACTTAAACCTAATTAAAGGTCTATTTCATGAAATGTTTTACTTAAAACCAACAACATAGGTACTTTTAATTAAAATTTCCCTAATAATATTTAACAAAATGACTAAGGTCTGATCTGATGGAAAGCGTTTGATGCATGTATGTTGACCTTTTTACCTGACCAAAGCCAGACACAAAAATTCTTCGTTTGCCTTAGAAATAAAGTGCATCAGAAGAATATTGGGTATAAAATGGTACCATCGAATCACAAACACTTTACGCAGGCAAAGGATCATCACTTCAACTATTTATGAAGAGGAGGTGGCCATATGTTAAGAATGCCGAATGACAGTTGTTCAAGGAGAGCACTGTTACTCCTCTTACCAGGGTTTCTAAAACGAGAAGACCATTTTCTCCCGTTTCTTTAAAGCAGAGCTGAGGGATTTGGATATGGTGTGAGAGGAGGGAGAAAAAAAATATGTTTATATTTTAATTGAACATAATATTTCTCAACCCTCTTGTTATTCTTTTAAGTAAATAAGTACCTACTTTTAATTTGGTTCTTCTTAAAGACTTAATTAATGTATTTGATCAATCAAAAAAAAAGTCATTGTCATTATATGATACAGCAAATTTTCTTTCAGTCTTATGTTCTCATTGTTTTTCTATCTATTTATTTCCCAAACCATCACAACTTGTTTCAAACTTAACCTTCATTTTAGTCACGAAGGAAACATCCAGACAACATTTTAACAAAATATAGCATAGACCAGGGGTTCCTAAAGTGTGCACCGTGGCGCCCTAGTGCGCCGTTGAAGTGAAGAGAGGCGCCGTGAGTCGATCCTCTATCATTCTCTGAAACCACAAATATTCGCGGGTACCTATAAAGCAACAATTCCTATTCTGAGCGCTCGCATCTTCAAAGAACATACCTAGGTAAAAGCATTATACGGATAGTCCAAAAGCCCAAGAAATGTTTCAAATTCTTGACAAGTTTATTGTATAGGTGTATGCATGTATACTAATGATGCTCGATCCATGTCTGTCTGCAATGAGCTCTAAACTGTACCCCTATTCTGTAGCAAGTGTAGGTTAGTCACTTGAAAAAAGTGACTATTAGGCGATACATTTTGTATGAAAAACGTCTATATGCGATTCTCGCATTCGATACGTATATATAGACGTTTTTCATACAAAATGTATCGCCTAATAGTCACTTTTTTTCAAGTGACTACCCTACACTTGCTACAGAATAGGGGTCCGGAACCAATTACTAATTGAAAGATCACCCTTTTTTGTCGTTTAACTGCTCCAAATCTGAATGCATATAAATACCTATAATAAAATTCAAATTCATATTGTGAATGTTTTCATTTTTACGCCTATTTACTATGATTATTGTACTTATATCCTATATCTTTCGACTATAATATTATATAGGAATATATAGTCACTATATCTATTCCAAATCGGTAGCTTACTAAACTAGGGCGCCGTGACAAAATACTAAACTAGTAAGTGCGCCGCGGGCTGAAAAAGATTGGGAACCCCTGGCATAGACAAAAAAGATATAAAAAATATTTTTAGCACTAAATTGATGAACATTAAAAGGATTCTTGATTAAAAAATAAAAACAAATGATGGAACAATTTAAAACTGTTTATTTATGTAGAAAAGTAGTCTGCGACCATGTATAACAATGTTTAAATTAGACATTAATAATATCATCAGTCAGATATAGCCAACCAAAAAAATAATAATTATTAATTTAATAAAATATTATTCATATTTTTTTAATAGGAAATCAAGTAATAATTATGCTCTACAAACATAAATATTCTTTTTATTTATTTATTCATCCTATTCACATAAAAATAGTAAGACATTTTGTAGATGAAATTTTTAAGTCTTGTTATGGAAAGATAATACCTATATAAGAATATCATTTATACAAAGAAAAACGAACTACTTGTAATATAAAAATGCTTAGAAAATAAATCAAAATTCATTAAGTAACAACTTCCCTAGTGGTTTTTCGGAAAAACTGCCATTTTGATAAACAAGATTGCCCCTAACGTAAGTCTCCAGTACTCTGCCTTTCAAATGCATTCCCAAATAGGGTGTCAGCTTAAACAAGAAAAAATATTTTAAAATTATTAGGTAAGGACACTAAACATTTTACTTTTGGGTTTTACTTAAAACCTGTCGAACATCTATTTCTCAGTATTAGCATAATTAATTATTGAGGGATTTGGTTATGAAAACATTGATTTTAGGACGTTCAAAACATTCATAAAGAATTTTTGGTAAAAATTGTTGTATTGTCTATAATTGAAAACAAAAATAAATGTTCGTATTTTTTGTCTGTGGTCTAAAGTCTCATTATTTACCCCGTTAGCACACCTCCGCTGCGGATTAGCCGAAGCGACGACGGTCACGTCTGTCAGTTTCTGTGCACCATGTTGAGAGTGAGATAGCATGCTCAAACTCGTACTGTTTTCTATACATTCATCTCTCTCTTGCGGTGTTTCGCCATAGATTACTTCAAATTGTATTCACACCTCCGCCTGATATTTCGCGGATCCGTGTGTTTCGCATTCCGCCCGCTTTTGAAGTTGTCAAAATCGACAGAATTTTGGAGCGAAATTGAAGCGAACGTCATGTTTTCCATAGAAATGACAGATGGAAAACGTTAATTGCGTTTTGTTGTGGGATGGTTTGCAGAAGTTGGATGTGCATATTTTCTAAATTGTAAGTAAAAACGTTGTTAATGTTGTAATATTTAAAAATATATATGAAATCTGAAATAATATTGTGGTTTTAATTATTTATATTTCCCAACAAAACATAACCATAGAATACTTACTTATGTGCATTGTTCTCTTTCGCTACTCGTTTACCCGCTAGTGTACTAACACTACCTGCGATTTCGCTTTCTGCAGTTCCGTGTGCCGCGATTCGCGGCGGAGGTGTGCTAACAGCCTTTGTTTCAGATAATATGCAAACTTTGCTTGTCTATAAAAGCAAATTCATTTCATATCATCATTGAATATCACAGAATATTATAACCTACCTTATTTTTATGCAATATGCATTCTTTAGCAATATGTGTTGAACCATCCTTATCAAACACTATGAAATCAGCATCCATTCCTACTTTAAGAGATCCCTTAGTTGTTAATGAACATAATCGAGCTGGATTTGCACTCATCAAACGGGATAAATCAACTAGGCTTAATCCACGGCTTTGAGCTTGGGTCCATATTAGTAGGAGTCCTAAAATGAATTATTAATCATTTAGTCAAGATTTTATAAAATTTATGGCATGTTGCTGTTATGTTTTCAATTATATTTTTCAGTATTACCAAACTGCAACGAAGAAATCCCACCCCATGCTTTCATGAAATCCTCTGTTTTTAGCTGTGGGGTGCATGGTGAATGATCCGATACAATCATGTCAATACTCCCACTTTTAATATATTTCCAAAGTGCTTCCTAAAAACATGTATTTTTTCTATGACAACATAAAATAATATAATATATGGTTCTTGCAATTTAATCAGTTTTATATACATAGCTACCTAGATGGAGTAATATATTTTCAAATAAAAATGAAACCTCGTAGACCAGCACTTTTGACAGATTGGTTGGCAAAAGGGAGTGCTGTAAAGAGATTAGGTCGAAAATTTAGATAGGCATTTTTATTTATAGAGTAAACGGATCTGTTCAAATTATTTAAAAAGCAAAAAAAACATCTTTGACAAAAAGTGATATGTTTAAGAAACATAACCAGTTTTTGGCAACCAAACTGTAAAAGATCGAAATATTTCGGTTTCACTTTTAAATGCAAGTTGGGGCTCTAGGTTTTGCAAGGAATTCTGTAATTGTTTTACAAAAAGTGTCCATGGCATGTTGTTGGTACTGAGTAGACGAAAGTCTATGATAGAGGTCTTTGTACAAAAATGGAAAGGAGAGGGCCAAAAATAGGAACAAGACCATAGACAAATTTAATATTAATTATCTATGCCATTTTAGACATCAAAGTAATCCATAGAAAAATGTTCTTACTCGATTTTCATTGTTTCTTACTGGAGGAGCACATTTAAATTGAGTTGCAGACATTGGGATATCCTCGGAATGGAGGGTCAAATAGTGCGGACAGGTCTCAGCTGTTATTTTCACACCTTTCTTCTTCATATCCTCCACAATACCCACTCCTTCTTTAGCCGACATGTGCACAATATGGAGACGAGCTTTATATTTGTCAGACATTTTAGAAATAAGATCCAATGCCTTTACTTCCATAGCAGGTGGCTTGCTTATCAGATACCTTTCATAATTTTCTGGATCAAGTTTACATTCTTCAGGTTTTTCGCAATCTAAGTCACATTCTGCATGAAGCTGAAAATGAGGAATGTTGACAATACAGAGTGGTTTAACAAACTAAACACTTATTATTAGGTACATTCTGAAATTTTTACAACATACTTACAGCAAGAACAGAATTGGTTCCTTCTAAGACTTTCAAAGCTTTTTCCAAGTCATTTTCTGTAACATGTGGGAATTCATCAACACCACTCGGACATAGAAAACATTTGAATCCAACCACCCCGGCTTTTATCATGTTTAACAACTCATTCTGAAAACATTTTAAAATTGAATACCTATAAGAATATTTACATACTTATCTAGGGTTTTTTTTTAGTTAAGGCGTAGCCGTGACAGATAACTTGGTGTAAACCTTTAGCCAAACTTATTTAAGTGTAGTCTCAGGGTTGCCAGCATTGCTTAATTTTAAAACTTATCTTACAAAACAGCTTCCACACAGAATAGATTTTATTTAAATTCAACTAAATATTTTAGTTGCCTACTAGTTGGTATTTTTTGTTGTGGTGACAGCATTTTTCCAATACCTAGATAAGTTGTTATAGTAAGTGACATTCCTAAAACGATGAAAGCTAGGTACAATAGAAGAAGAAGAAGTTGTTTGTAAGCCCTGAGCAAAGAAATACCTAATGCCTTTGGCCCTGAACCCAGAGAACCAACCATATTTACTGTCAAATTAAATAAAAAATATCTTAAATTTAAAAAATACCTCATTATTAGGTATAACTCCACCCCAAAATGCAACATCAACATAGGATGTATCTTTGGCAACATTTGTTTTGATCTTCAAATTGTTTAATGTTGTTGTGGATGGAATTGAATTTCTGAAAGTGAAGATAAAATAGTTTAGTTAGGTAGGTAGTTATTTTCTTTGAAAATATCTTTTGAAAATAATTCACCTATTAAAGATCTTAGTGAGACTGGTATCACTTAGTTTATAATATTTTCCTATTATGAAATCAATTCCCTTTTCAAAAGATATTTTGTTACGGCAATTTTATTCATTTACTGGTAACACTTTGCAATAGCGCATAACAAAATGTTGATATCTAGAACACGGAAGACTGACGACATAGTGAGGTGGGGACGACAATAAAAGTGATACTGGAATGAATATGTAAACAGAATGACAAGAGGACAGACTTCTACATATCAAAAGGATGCAGACCTCCAAAGAAGTGCAGATTTAGCTAGCAGTCAACATCACATGAGGAACAGGTGGTGGCGTGGACAGATCTCCAGGATTTATAGGAAGAGGAAGAAGAAAAAGATTTTTTTATTCTTACTAACAGCGGCATATCACAGATGGTAGTGACTCCTCCTGCGGCAGCAGCTTTGGTAGCGCATATGAAGTCCTCCCAATCACTGCGTCCCGGAGTGTTAACATGCACATGTGAGTCTACTATGCCCGCCATAAGAACGCCATCTTTTATCTAAAAAAAAGAGTTAGAATCTCTTTATGAGACGAAATTAACAAATCATGGAGGAAAGAGTTAAAATAGTTTGGGGTGGATTTGGAAAGTCTGAAAGTGGTCGGTATGGTAAAAAATTATGGCAATATTGATGACCAAAATGTTTTGGATTATTTTTGAAAAATTATCTGTCATTATTTATTTGGGTCAGTTTGTGTATTTAAAACATAGGTAAATGTGTCACAAATTTTCAAAAAATCACATGCTTACAGTATGAGATATAAAAAAAAAACTAGTCGTTAAACTACAATTAATAATTATTAATAACTAGCTTTCCCGACAGACGTTGTCCTGTGTTCCTAAATATGAATTCAAATTTGTATGGTGATGAATTATCATTTGACCAATGTAATTCCGAAAGATGCGTCTGTTTTAAACCATGTATATTCCATCCGCATTCTGTCAATCGCACCAATTGACAATTTCTGTCATAATTTCAAAATTGGAATAAAAATTATAAGGTAAAAAGTACTATTAAGGTTGTCTACGTAGCTTTTTCTTTAATTTTCTAATTTTCCATGCATTTTCTTAATTTTTTTCTTCTAAAAGGGCATTCTCCTGATAAAAGCGTACACGACAAAAAAAGAATTAGCGAAATCAGTCCAGCTGTTTAGGCGCGATGCGATGACATCGGGAAATAGCTCTCCATTTTTATATATTATGTATAAGATTATCAAGACTTGATTTTTTACTCACCTAGTAAGTAAGTACATAATTAAAGAGGTTGACAATTTAAGGACAATGAAAAAAATATCTACTTAAATTTTGTAAAATTATCAATAACATTTATATCCAGAATTTACACTCTACATTGCGTTAATTTTTGACAGAATAATCTATTAAAATAAATGGTTTTGTAAAATTTTCCTTTCATTCAGGTGACCTACACTTATTAATAACTTTTTTTATTCAAGTGGCAACATTTATATTGTTAAACTTACCTCTATAACTTTTGCATCTTTCAAATAGTTGCATTCTTCATCTGATGACACTATTTTGACAATTTTCCCAAAAGAGTCAACAATTACGGCTCCACTGATTATTTCATTTTCCAAAACAATTTCTTTACATTTAAAAGCAGTGAACTTGGGCATTTTCTTCACTCTTTACTGATATCTAACTGATAGTTTTATTGTCAAAGTATAGTGCTGACACTTCACTTGGTTATCTTATTGTGACATTTGCTGTTATTATTATGGTATGTAATAGGTATCTCACTATATTTCAACACAAGTATTATTTTATTATACAGTAAAACATTTATTATCTGTTCCCATTTCTAGAACTATCATAGAATATAAACAAAACATTAAATATAAACTATATTGTTTAATGTTTGAGAGTGATTTACAGTGAATTATTTACTTTTCTAAAACACATCTGCTATTTTTTTTTAAACAAACAATTTGATGTTATAAATAGCAAAGTAAACTTTATTTATATTCAAGGAAGTCTGGAGATTTATTAACATAGTTAATAATAATTAGTTGTGAATTATCATTTACCAGCAGCAAAACCTGTTGAGCGACAAGCATAGAAAGGGTCATTGATTGTTTGATTGTCCTATAAATCAGTTATACCGTCTCTTAAAGGGTCCCAATTTCACATAACCACATCGGGGACCATTTTAACCATTTCACATTTCTTCCCGTAGTAACAGTTGTATGAACACTATTCCCGGCAGTCATATTCTGTTATTGACTGTCATTGAAACCATCAACTTACTGATGAAAAATATTTTCCGTAGCGGGCATCTATTAATCACGTGAGCCCATAAGCGGGAGGGGGTGGTTTGGAAAAAAAAACACGAAGGATCGCGTAGGGGGAGGGGGGTATATTCGGTTACAAGACTCTAAAAGGTGAATTTAGAGCTTCATAAAACAAAACTAGAAGGAGAAATATTATTAATATTGGTGAATAAATAAAACTTTAAATGTTTTAATATTTTTTCAAAATAATTATTTTTGTTGAATCCAGTCTTTGAGATTTTGAATTTGCTTTTTCACGTTATTTGAAGATGTCCCTCCAAAGGTATCATTTTCTTCCACCGCCGATTTCATATCCCAGACACCGGAGAGATCTTCAGAAAAATATTTGCTAGAAAAATTTAAAATCATTATAAAACTTTTTAAATCGGCAGGATCATAGACATAGACCTAATATCAATGACAGTGGTTCACATACCAGTCCATAGAAATTATGTCTATGGACAGGATGCTAACCATAGATAAAAATATTAAGTGAAAAGCACTTGGAAATATCTGACCCGGCCAATAGAATCAGAGACTTCTTAGCTACCGAAATCAGTACTAGGTCGGTTCGTATTGGGTAATCAAATTATGATAGGTACTTACTGTATCCTTACAAGTTCCCGCTTGGGAATTTCAGGAATAGAAACTCCCAACTCTTCAGCCTTGGTCACCACTTTGCCAACCAGGACATGAGCTGTTCTAAAGGGCAGACCTCTCCTTACCAACCAGTTAGCTAAATGTGCTGACAGCAAATCTGAACTTAAAGCTTCAAGGCATTTGGTTTTATTGACCTAAAAGAACATTTTAAAAGGCAAAAAAAAAAGATACTCAAGTGTAGGTTAAAACGGTTACGAAAAAATATCTTGTTTCTTACCATAGAGTGAGTTAAGGGAAATTCAAGGATGGTTAAGATATAGGTACAATGTGTTCTATTTGGCAACATAATTGTATTTAAAAGATTGAATTTTAAACTAAACTTATCACTGCCATCTATTGAAAATGCTTTGAAGTATTTTCTATGTAAAAACTTTAACTAAATGTCAATAGTATTTTACTTACTTTTAATGTCTGGACTGTTCCATTGACAACTTGCATAACTTGATAGATCGTATCGAAAGACTCAAAGATCAATTTCTTGTCCCCTTGTAAATCTTTATTGTAAGTTGACGGCAGTGCATGAAGAGTTGCCAGCATTGTTGTGACATTTCCCAAAAATACAGCAGCCGAGGATCTTGCCAATTCAAGCCCGTCTGGATTTCTCTTTTGAGGAAGTAGACTACTTCCTGTGGAATAGCTATCGCTTATCTTTATGAACCCAAACTCTGAAGTACTGAATATTATCAAATCTTGAGCTAAGCGGCTCAGATGCATACCACATAAAGAACACCAAAAGAGAAATTCAACTGAAAGTAAGAAGTAAAATTTTAAATACTAGCTGATTCGACAGCCATTGTCCTGTTAGTCCATTTGAAATTGTGGTTGGTGACCCAGCGGTTACAACGTCGGTTTTCGTACTGCGGACGTCGTGGTTCGATCCCAGGTGCCGACCATCTTCCTCTTTCACGACACAAGCTTTCGGTAGCTTACTGTGAATGAGTCAAGGAGTGTATTTGTGTTCACTTTGAGTGAGCACAGATTCATTTTATTATAAAAAAAAAAAAAAAAAAATGTTGACAACATTCTCCACCTAAATGTCAATCAAAATTTCATACACACAATGCCATCTAATGAGAATTGTTGATAAGATGTCGATGACAAGCGATTTTACCGACAGACATGCTGAAAAGTTGTTAAAATTTCCATTGTTCCGCACAACTTTCTTATTTCTTCCATGAGAACTTCTCCTAACAATAACAAACACAAAAAGAGTTAGCCCAAGTTAGCGAGAGAATGACTAAAAGAATATATAAATCTGAAAGAATGGGTACCCGCAGACGAGGTTGACCTCGAATTACATGGTCCGATTACATTTCCCTGACTATTATTTTTATTCAACTATTATTTATAAATATCGTTAAATATTAATAACTTTAGATGCGTTATTTTTATTTGTCTATTATTTTTATCAGCTGTCGTTATAATGCCCATCTCTAGTTATTTGTTTGGAAGAAGCGAAAGAGGTGTGTTTGGATAGGACATAATGGAAATCCGTACCTACTCTCTGCCTACCCCCTTCGGTAAACGGCGCGTGATGGGTAAAAAAAAAAAGAGTTAGCAAAATTGGTCCAGCCGTTCGAAATTAACAAGTAAATAGCGAAAAAAAATTCTGAAGCTCATTCCTCTAATCAGTTAGTCTAACAAACTTTTTGCCAGTATTCCATCATTCATTTGTTCAACATAACCAAACTTAAACATACAATGAGTTTTCTCAAATGAAATAAATATTTTTGCGATGTACTTATCTACTTTGTCCCTGAATATTGTGACAAAAGAAAAATACCTACACCCATGGTTATTTTTGAGAATTTTGGTTATAAATTAGGAAATCTTATAAAACATACAAAAAATGTCTACCATAATAACCTGGCGCTGAAGTCAAGTGCAATAAAATGATCGCTAATGATGTCAGTCAGTAGATGTTCCCATGGAAACAACGTAAAAAGACAGCTTTTTACATAATTACTATGAGACGATAAAGTTGGTGGCCATTTTATTCCACTTGACTCAGTGGCGGATTATCCTTTAGGCGGACTAGGCGGCCGCCTAGGGGCGCCGCGCAACCCGTGCTTGTTGCGTGTGAAGCAAATAGCATAAGATTGAAATTGGAGCTATTAGAAACGGCTTTTATGACCGAGTTTTGGGGTTTCATTTTGTGCGTTTCGACTTAGTTTCGACAGCTATAACCAACTGCAGCAGCGGTGAGCGGAGCTTTTCTTGTCTAAAGAGAGTGAAAAACTACCTTCGTTAAACAATGTCATATAACCGATTTAATTCGCTTGCAATGCTTAACATCGAATCAAAGTTAGTGGTTTCTATGGACTATGATGATATCATTAACAGTTTCGCAAGACAGAAACGTAGACGTCGAGATTTTTAAAATGTGTACATAATAAATACTAACCTCCTTGAAATGTTTTTTATTTATACAAAAATTTGAGTTTTGTTTCAAATTTCTTTGTTGCAAAATCGCCCATACATATAGTAACCTACTCCTCAACTATTGTGCTCAGAGGGGCGTAAAGCGCTCTTTGCCTAGAGCGCTGTTGACAGTTGACTTGACTTCAGTCCCGGGACTGGTTTGGCTAATTTTGGTTTAGAACAAGATAAAGATATTTTTGTATGCTGAGAGAAAATATGGAATAATTTTGAGGAAAATAATTTATGACTTTAAAAAGGATAAACGCAAAGCTAATAACTTATAATATAAATGAAAGTTGGGTTAGGGCGAACACTTATAACTCGAGATCGGCTGAGCAGATTCTTCCGATGTTTGATTTATTGGATTCTTCTCCACTCCGGATAACAGAATAACTAATAAAAAGTTAAAAAATGGATAAGAAATAATATAAAATATAATATTAAAATTAGTATGGAAGGGATTTCCTGCGACACCATAACAAAATTATTGTGTGAAAAAACACAGAGCACATGATCGTAGTTCCCTCTCAATCTCACATATGTAATTGCCATTCTTACAGTAGCCCATCCCCCTTACTCCACCGTTTCGAGCGTTTTAGAAATTTTCATACAAAGTTAACAAAATTATCGGGCGCTCTCAAATAATGTTCACACGCAGCATTTGAACTTCATAGGCGAGGTAGGATGTGTGTGCACGCATATATTCTCGAGTTGTTCACGCCTGAGCTTTGAATACGAATGAAATATGGATGTTTTAGAAATATTTTAATGTTATTATTTTATAAGTTTAACTCAATCGCATTAATTGAGCTGTTTAGCGTAACAAACGCCTAACCCACTTTAGGTTTTTGATGATTTGAAAATATTTAAATGATTTAAATTTCCACAAAAGATTTAAAATGGTACAAGATATTTTGTATTTATCATTGTTATATTCCTCCAATTGGTTAGTCGTTGGTTGCACCATAAAATATTACATTTAAGTCGTCGAAAAATCAAATAAAATGAAAAATTGTTAAAATGTGGGTTAGGCTTTTGTTGCGCTAAGCAGCTCAATTATGTACTTTGTTTTTGGTGGCGCAGTGCACATTATGCCCATATGAACGGGACGCATCTGGTTGAGACCACAGGACAAAGTCTGTTGGAAAAGCTAGATATTTTATATATAAGATGTATATATTACCAACAAAATCTCTGTTTGCTACAGCATTCATACTATTAGGTGATACTGTCTGAAATCCCAATTTCCTCGCCATATTTTCTCTCTCCATGTTAAATGGATTGCCGGCTAATGCTCCGCATCCTAAAGGTAATGTGGAAGTTCTCTGAATGGTACTTTTTAAAAGCTCTAAGTCCGATTTGAAGTTCCATGCGTGGCTAAAACAAGGAATTATATATTTTAGTATGGTTTGCTATCTGTTTTACTGATATTTTACTACGAAGATCCTATCATTTTAGAAGTTTATTAAAAACTTTAAATAAATTCGGGAAAATTGAATAATTTTTATCTAACATTAAAAAAATTATAATTCCAATAATGATGATTAAAATCCAATGTAAAGTCTGCGGTTTATGGGTGATGTGATGACATAAGAAAATAAGTACATAACCGAATTATTATGTAGATTTACTAACTCACCTTAAAATAAAATGGGACCATTTCACAGGTTGTGCCCTTTGCAAGTGTGTATATCCAGGAATTATCACGTCAAAATATCTTTCCGCTTGTTTCAAGATTGTCTGAAATTATTTATTCACGTAGACAACTTTTTATTTTCAATTAATATATGGCTGAGGCCTTTTACAATTATTATATAGTCAAAAGAAACAAAATGATTAGCAATACAATAAACATATAAATTATGGTTAACATTGAATCAGTCAAATAAATACAAAAAAACATAGAGAATTTCCAAGCCTAAAGAGTAAGATAGGCAAGTAGGAAGGACTTTTAGTTAAAAGATGCGGACTCTGATGAGTACATGCATTAGTAAATGATGGACTATCAGAAGTCTTTGGTGATCCTCCTAAGGCAGCTGATGCTGGTGGCAAAGAAGTCAACACGATCAGCATACTTGTTACCAAATCTTTTTTACCGTCGCGGGACAACTGTACTTTTTATACAGTTAGTAGTGAGAGAATTATCACCATGAAACAAGCATCTTCCTCTAATTTTAAATATGCTGTCATAATTTATATCTTTACTGGGTATACCCAACTTGTAGTTAATACATCTAAGGAATTTATTCTATGTGCGTTGATGGGGTATATATGATTTTTATATTCTGGGGACCAAATAGGCGATGCATACTCTAATTTACAATTGATTGCTTATTTTTATCTTTCTTTTTAGTGTCAATGGTTAATCAAGGATGGTTTAGAATCACAATAAATGATCGAAATCTATCAGATAAAAAAATTATGATATTGCAATAAAAATTACCATTTATTTGAAATTTTTTGGGAAAAATTTGCAAATTTTTAGTTTACGGTTTCAGGTAATCTTAGGGGTTTTCGCTAAATCATGGCGTAGAAATGCCATGCAAATATGTGTGATATTGTTAAAGGAAGTAGATTCTGGAAGGAGTGTAAATGATGGATCAAGATATCAGATCTTACCATAAAGATAGATGGTGTTCTGAATCATAAAAGAGGAAAAGAAGTGTTAACTCTTAAGCCATTTAAAGTTAAAGGAGGAAAAAGAAATATGCATTTTAAAATAACTGTACCTCCATTAATTGAGAGAGCACGGTTTCCAAATATTTGCCATTTTCCAATAACCAAAGCTTTAAATCCGTAGCGACCTGATCATTCCTACTTCGCCCTGTGTGTAATTTGTTGGCTGCATCTCCGATCAATTCCAATAATCTTCTTTCAACCAAGGAATGTATGTCTTCATCATTTTCCGTAAATATTATTTTATTATTTTTAAATTCATCCTTGATCTAAAATTAAGATTACAACAAATTATTTTTATTTTATCTAGATTCTTATGCCCTTAAAAATTGAACCGCTACTGGCTTACTGTTGGTATTAGAGATTTCACAGTCTGTGGAATCCTTTTAATACACGTGTAATGTGTGACGTCATTCGACAGCTTTGCGCTCCACTCTTCCATACATTTTGTATGGAATCAGTTCCAGAAAAAAAAATTGTTTCTTAGAGAAACAAAAAAAATAATATTATTGCTAATCATATTGTACTGAAAACAAAAAGGGGCAAAAAACATCTTAAAAATGTTGTTTATGGTTAAAAAAAATTAAACAAAAAACCCAATTTCAATAGTATGGGAATTTGTATGGGATTCGAAATGTCAGATATCTTCGTGGAGGGCGGCTGTAGATGTCTCTGCTGTCTGACTTTACACCCGTATACGCAACAATTGTATCCTTTATGTTTGTCTCTGGTTCTTTTTTATCTGTTACTTATTCGCTCATGTATGGTTCAAATGTTGTATTGGGATAGTAAAAAAGGTGTCTGATATTATACGAAGTGTTTTTATTAATAATAACTCTGCCAACACTTACGTCATCTTCTACTGTTATTTCAAAGATTGGCGCAATTTTCCTTACAACATAACTCATAGCAGGATTGATTTCTTTTTAATTTTGTGAAATATTTCAAACCTCTTACAGGGTACATAAATTGTTAGCTTACATTTGAATAATTTTATTGAAAAGATTGAGAAGTTTTTTACCCAATTTTTTACTCTTAAAAATTAGAAACCATAAATCTTATAATCGGTTAGTGCAAACACTTTATAACTCGAGATCGACTCAACAGATTCTTCTCCGCTCCGGATAACAGAATAACTATTAAATAGTTGAAAATGCATAAGAAATAATATAAAATATGATATTCAAGTTAATATGGAACGGATTTCCTGTGACGCCAACGCCATCTATGAAAAAATCTATAACAAAATTATTGTTTACCTGACAACCATTTACATTAAAAAAATTGGTATGCAGATTTTTGATGGAAATTTTTTCGAGTTTTCTGAAACAATTTTTTAACATTCAAACATATTTTTGTATAAATTACAAATTAGAATTCAATATTCATAGTAAGGACTACAGGACAACGTCTGTCAGGAAAGCTAGTTAATAAATAAACAAACACTTACAATAAGGGTGTCAGTATAGCCGTCAGAACTTATTTCCTGAGGCAACTTTTCTAGCCAACCGGTCCCATCCAATCTTAGACTGGCCAACCCAGTTTTCATCAAATTTCAATTAAAAATCACTTAGAAAAATTTTGAACTTGGGACCTCTTGTTCAACAGGGTTATTCTCGTAGCGGTCTTATTGCAATCTTATTGAAAAGATATCTTAAAGGACGGCTCGGATAAGGATTGGACCAATCAGAGAGAAAGAGGGAGTGTCTATAATACGATGTAGCCAATCGTGGAACGATCATGACACTCCCCCTTTCTCTCTGATTGGTCTAATCCTTATCCGAGTTGCCCTTTAAGATATCTTTTCAATAAGATTGCAATAAGACCGCCACGACAACACGGCTGCAGAAGTTAGCGCCTATACCACTACGCTACCAAAATTTACAACTTATTGTAATTAGGGTAAATTTAATAAATATTTTCAAAAACATACCTGGTTTAATCCTCGCACAATCATCTGTGTTTCTTCTTCAGTGAGTATTCCCACGTTCTGAAGTTCTTCAGCATAAACTATACTTCCTTTAATATCTTCATTGTATAAGCGTTTGTCTACATCCAGGGAAGAATTTAAGTTGACCAAACATCCTGCAGTCCGTTCTCTAAAACATCCACCCCACATATTGGACGGTTACAGAATGGTTGCAAGAAAGAAAAGTTACAGTGGCATCATTTATGTATTATATTATTATCAAATATGTATGAAGCTATTACTATGAGAAAATGTATAAATTATTAGAGCACAATACGTTTACATTTATGATTTCTACTTATAGAAGTTTTTCTAGAAATATTCTTGTGATGAAAACTAATCTAATTTACCATTATTCTTTGCTCTTGGATTATATGTAGAGCTTATCACCTGTATGCAGAGTCTTACCCAAGTCCTTACTTTTTATTTATTAGTATATATTATTCAGATGATGCGTTTAATAAAATGAGACCCTTCTTTTGCGATGCGTCTCATCAAATATTATGTATGGTCAACTCTCCTTTATGGCAGTGAAACATGGACTCTCAAGGTGAACATCATGAACTAGTTAGAGGGATTCGAGATGGCATCTTTCACACTAACCAAAGGGTTGTGTCGTGAAAGTGGAAATGGTCGGCACCGGGATTCGTACCCATGATCCTTAGTACACTGCATGTAGGAAATCCGTTGATTGATACCGCTGACTATCAACCACTCTTGTTTGCTTTGAAAATACAGTATTGTCCAGGCAACAAAGAGGTGATTTCAGCCATCAAGACTAGAATTTCGAAAGCATAAAATGAAAAGAGTAGAAATGATTTTGAGTTTCTCTCTTGGTGGGCCCAATTATGTGAATCCACTTTCCACTGCTCTCACCGAAAAAGGTGTGGAAATTGTTGATTAAACCAAATCCCTTGGAGTAGTGCTTGATAGAGGTTTAAAATGGGATTGTTATATAGATGAACTGTGTAAAAAAACTGAATTCAGCAATTTATGCCATAAAGAAAATCAAAAATATTTGTGGAAAAAAACA